>OY728159.1:1363362072-1363962072 GCA_963277665.1 Viscum album
GTTATTTTAGTAAAAACCCAATTTTTAACAATTTTGGGGAATCCACATGGTATAGATATATAATTTTCCAAACTATGCACCAACCATGAAGGTCACCCCTATATACTACCTTAAGTCACACAATATTCTAGGAGGTCCTGACATGGTTTGACATACCATGTGGAAACCGTGTGAAGTGGAACTATATCCCCACACCCACATTTTCACAGTTAGGAACACAATTACTACTAACCATGCTCTAACTATGAACACTAACTATTTTCCCTTAAAAATCCTATTTTCAATCCCAAACCTTTAAAAACTCCAAGAACACTCAAAATGAAATAAAAATATAAATTAAATACATACAAGTGATCTGAAGGGTTTCACATGTAATATTTGTAGAAATTACTTCAAGGTATTGGTATTCAAACCTTCTCTAAAATAATTGATCCCTAGGATATGAAAACAGTAGTCAATAATGATTGACCCCCAATTTTCTAATAATCTGAGTCTTTTTCACCGTTCTAATTCCCTTCCCAAAAATATCTGATGATTTTTTCAACTGTTGAATTTTCTAGATAGAGTTTCATAGTGTTGGAAAATATCCTTGATATATTATAAGGAAATGTAACCTACTTCACAAAAAAGTGGTAATAAATATAGAAAATATTATAGAGATAATTGAGGTACCTTCGACTTTGATAGGACCGATCATTACCAATTTTATTTCTTTTAAGATGCACATGACGAGGTTACCTTCAACAATTTCAAATAGGATGCCAGAGAGGGGGTCACCTTATCTTACCCCCTTGAGAAATCAAATATTAAAGGTTCCCAATTAAAAATGATAGAGAGATTTAATCTATTTTGATGAGAATGTATAATCCTGATAAATCTTGGTAAAAACCTATAAGTTTTAAGAAACTTGAGAATACAATTACACTTTAAAGTGTTAAAGGATCTTAAAATGTCATGTTTTAGAGAAATGTTCAAATTATCAACTTTCCTATGCCGGAGGTTAATACATTATAAGGAAATATAGAGGCATTCATGAATATATATCATTAGAATAAACAAAAATTGATTTTTAGAGATAACCTTATTAGCAATGGGACCCAGTCTAATGAAAAAATCTTACCAATAATATTAGGGATAATGTTTCCCACAAAAATAGTTTGAAATTCCATGATTTCCAGAGCATGATTAACCTTGGGGATTAGATTATTGAATTAAGCATAACACCCATAGAAATAAATTCAAGAGTGAAAAATTATTTAATAAAAATATAAACATCTTCTTAAAGTAAATCCCAAAAGTTCATAGAAAATTGGTTTGTCAATCCTTAGGTACTAACAAAATTTTCATAATTGAGGGAGAATAGACCATATTTAAAATCCTCCTTAAGTGGTATTGAAGGAAGAAAATCATTTTTCAAAACATAAATAGAGTTAGGAATAGTATCATATAATTCTATCCCAAGACTTTAATAATAATCTCTAAAAAGGTATGAGAATTAGTTGACCAAGGAAGCCCCAATATCATTTTTAGAACTCAGTACTTTATCATTAATACAATGGTTGGAGATATTTATCTTTAATATTCTTTCTCTATTCACCAAGTTAAGGAACTTGGAGTTACTATCCCCATACTTTAAATAATTTTGTTTCATCTAATCTTTTAGAATAGTTTCTTTGGTTTCAATCAACTCATCAAGATTTAACTACGTTTTAATTTCTTCTTAACATGGATCTATTTGACTCCCATCCATCTTATGAAATTCTTGGAGTTTAGTTTCATCCATCTTGATATCATTATCAGGGGAACTAAACTTATTTCTACTCTAACCTTTGAGTTTTAACTTGGTTATTTTAATATTTAAGGATATTCTCTACATAACACTCTTAGAATATTTAAAACCCATTCCTTTTCAACCAAAAATATACAATCATAAAATAAATTCCAAAAATTATTGATTCTAAAAATAGAGGGATAATACTTTGATTTATATTTTCTCATATAGAGAAGAAAAGGAGAATGGTATGATTGATGTCTTAGTCATAAGATACAAGATATTAAGGGGAAATGATCGATCATCACCAATCATGGTGGAAATTTCTCTATCAACCTTGGTGTCTTAATTTACATTAATGGTACGCATGAAACAGGTTAATTGTGATCCAACAATCCTTTTGTAAGAGATATAAAAAATTTCAATACAATTTTGAAATTCAATTGAGGCCACTTTGACAAGTTTCTTCCCATATTATCATTAGGTTTGAGGAAAAATTGAAGTCCCTAAGAATTAATTATCATTCAATCATTAAAAAAATATTCAAACAAAAAAATACAAGTAAATACACATTCTTAAGCATTTTAAATTCATTCAACATCCTTATCATCAAATTCTGTTGAATCACTTACTAATTCAACTATCACATTTTTAAACAACAAATTAATGGGGGAGGTCACCTATATATAGATTAATAAACAAATTTAAAAAAGTAGGCATATATAATTCCTCTAAAAGCACTATAAATTACTAAATTCATCAAACTGTAATAATATAAGAAAATTTTAATATATGAGTAATCTAGATTTTATACCTTCTAAAAAAATTATCGGGAAAAGGAAGATATCACCTTCAAGATTGCAACACCTTTGATAGATTGAAATTCCAGTAAAGAGAGATATAGAGAGAGAGTTTATAGAGGAATATTCTCATAGAAATAATCTTCCCAAAATAGAAAAAAATAGATTTTAATCTAATTTCCAAGATCATGAAAATATGAAACCATCCTTCATTTAATGTGGGTCATACTAGCTTAGCATATTTTTGGTGAACCCATCAGACTTCTGATGTCTCACTAGTGTCCTATTTTCTAGTCACCATCTTCCTAATGACTATACTAAAGCTAATTCCACGCTCCCATGGCCATTATACTATTAGTGTCTCCTATTTTATTTCTGTTGGTCTACTATTGTGAACATTTTGTTCACTCAGCTACCTATCCTCTCTAAAAACTCTCCCACCTCCTTAATAAATTTAAAATTAAATTAAAATGAATCAAATTTAATTAAAAACACTAAAATTTGAATTTAAAACATACCTAAAAATTTTATAGTTGTTTCCTAATATTACTTGCAAGGGGATTGTGACACTTAGTAAGTTTAAATATACTTCCTATATAGCCTAATAAGCATACAAAAAATAATGTATATTTCTTTATAATTTTTCCATGTATCATTGGGAGTGTTTCCTACATCGAAAACCTCTTTAGAAACCCTCTTTAGACTGTTTTCCTCTTTCCAAAAAGTAATTTACACAGTAAAAAAATGTAACAAACTAAAATAGGTCAATCTTCAACATTATCCAATTTAAATATCCATAAGGCCCAAAGCACATTCTTGATCATCATGATATGATGAAAATCTCTAAGGGTATCAAACACACTTTGGGAATTATTTCAAACTCTGAATCTAATAAGTAAAGAAATTAACCCTTATCAAGAATTTGGGTTGAAGTGTCTATATATTGGACACCCATATAAGTTAATTAAATAAGTTTGAGATAGAATCTTAGACTAAAAAATGAATAAAATAATAAACAAGATTAAAAAATCTAATAAACACATTACTAAAAAAATGTATAAAGTGATATAAACATACTATGATACAAATGATATCAAGAATAAAAGGAGAAGGCTAGTCTAGATGATACATGGTATCACAAAAAATAAACCATGATTCCCTAAATCCACACCAAGTAATCTTATTATAACTCTAGGTCACCACCACATCCTAATTCCCTTAAGATATCTAAATATAAATTAGTAAATACCAAATAACAAATTCATTAATTAATCACCTATATTAAAGATACAAAGACTACATACACATCAAAGTGTGTATGCAAGGTGTGATCTAATACATAGTAAGGTGCCATAAATTGTAAAGACCTAGAATTTCTGTGGAAAGTTTTTTCTTAAATACATGAGAATTTTACAAGTCTGTGAAAATTGATGGCGCGTGATTCCAAGGCCCAGTGTGCCCGAAATAAATTTCTGAAGTTTTGCTTGGGTACGTTCAGTAAACGTACAAGCGAGTTTTTATAACTTTTGAACCGGTGCTTGGAATTGAAATCTGAGGGCACCGTTGAACTCACAGCGCCGATATTTTCCTAAGGAGACTTTCACCTCGAAGTATGATGGTTATAATTATAAGATAGATTTTGGGTTTTTAATGAATGAATTTAATAAAAATAAAGTTGTAGCTTTATTTTTATTAAAGTTGGTTGAAGCCTCCATGTGGAAGTTGGAGGTGGGAAAAACCACACCTTAACCTCCCATGAGAGGTTATGGTGGTGGGGCCCACCCGAACCTAACCTCCTCTTCATGTTTAATGTGGTGGGGACCACTCGGGATTTAAACCCCCTTGAAACTCCCCATTAATGGAGAAACCCTCAAACTTCCATTAAGTGTAGGGGAGCCTCTTCAACTCCCCTAACACTTAATGTGACTTATCCTCCTCATTAATTAATTGAGACAACACTTTCAATTAATTAATTAAACCATTTGAATAGTATGCCAACATTTTAATAGGATATCATAATCTATTATTTTTGGCTTGGAATTTTTTAACTTGGTGGAACTTTGGAGAGGAGATATCTTGGGGAGAAAAGCTCTCACCAACAAAGAACGAAGAACGCCTGAAAGGAGCGTCTACGACTTCCTTCCTTGGAACCTACATCAATGTAGGAAGTGTTCGTCTACAACGAATCGACGTCCACCTTTCCTGCGACTTCGTCAATGATCAACAAAAAAGGTAGGGGTTCAAACTTTGTTTTGTTTCTTGTTCTTCATTTTCCGTCAAGGATTATTATTCTAAGCCGCAAGCTATCACCCTAACACAGAGGGTGTGGGCCGAACAAACACAGCCTGACCCCTCCGCCTTCTTTGTGGAATTTGATGCTAAACATTTCATGAGTCCATAATGAGCGATAATTTTCAAAAATGGTTGCGGATCAAAGGGGAAATCCCGAGGAGTGTGCGGATACTTCCAGAATGATAATCGGGCAACCAGAACTCGTCTGATGACCCGCGGAACGTTCGCTGGTGGATGGAACCAAAAAATGTCCTCGCGTGGATGGCGGCGGAGAAATCGCGCCGTCGGAGGAGTAGCTCGCCGCCAATGGGCCACGGTGGTGAAGTGGTAGCCGACGGAAGCCTGGCCGTGAAGAAAACTAGCGGCTCGAGCCGCCGGGTTTCCGGGGAAGGCGTGGCGTAACCGCGCCGCGTGGTGGAACAAAAAGGGGGCCGCAGCCCCTGGAAGCGGCAGTGCAGCGACATCTGGCACAAGGTTTTCCACGAGAAGGATCGGCTGCCTGAGCCACCGAGCCGCTGGAGGAGGCGCGGCACAACCGCGCCATGCGGGAGGCGGCTGGCCTCTCGGCCAGCCGGGAACGGCGGGACCCCACCACGTGCGTCCTGCATGATGTGGAACGACGCCATGTGGTGCCGATTTTAAAACTCACCCGAATGGATATGCTGTTTGGGATTCCAGGGGGCGCGACCTCCCTTCTGGACACAGCTAGGGTCGACCCCACGAGCCGCCATCAGCGGGCCTCGCGCGGGCCGGACTTAGCGCGCGCCGGGCCGCCCCCGCGGACTGGGTCAGACCCCCAGACCGGGTCGGACCCATGGACCGGGTCAGACCCGCGGACTGGGTTGGACCCCAGTCCTGACTCGGGTCGGGCCGGGTCGGTCCGATTGGGCTGGACCGGACCCGGACCCGTTCGACCTCTTTCCATTCTTTTGCCCGTAACTTGAGCTACGGGTGTCTGATTAACGAACCGTCTACGGTGATAGAAACCTTGTAATAAGAATGTTCTTTTGGTATACCCAACTCGAGGTTTGGACATAGTTGGGGTACGAATGGGTTGGATCGAACATAAATCCTACCGGGCCCTTGGAAGGGAAACACCAATAACTCTCAGACTGGGCATCCAATTGATGCACCGTCTATCACATTTAGTTTCTTTTGGAAAGGAGGATCTTTTGGATACATCAAATTGGGACTCTGTGGAAGTTGATGTAATGACACTTGGCTTGAGGAGCGGACCCTCTCAGAATTAAGCATGCTTTTTGCGGAACCCTGTGGCTGGCTACGCTCTGATGACTGTTCTTGGATCCTGTGTGGGTTCGACAGCTCCGACTACTATTCCTGGATCCTTTGTGGGTTTGATTGCAATGAAGACTGTTCTTGGATCCTATGTGGGTTTGACAACTTTGAATACTGTTCCTGGATCCTGTGTGGGTTCGACAGCACTGATGACTGTTCCTAGATCCTGTGTGGGTTCGACAGTTCTGATTTCTATTCCTAGATCCTGTGTGGGTTTGACAAAATAAATTATTTAGTGGATACATCTAATCATCTCTGACACTCTACATGAGTTGTATACCTGTGTGAGCTGAGTCAGAAACTTTTGTGTTTACATCATGATTGAGATGGGTTACTTGATAACTTAGGTATATGTATGGGTATATACCTAAGTAATGGTTATTCATTGATTTCATACTATGTGGTTATTCTTGTTGGATTTTGAGAGACCTTGAGGGTGTCGGGGTCCCTACTGAGTATTGTTATACTCACCCCTGCATGGGCTATGCCCACACCTCATTGTGTTGGTTGCAGATGATGGACAACGCTGACTGAGGCTGAGTGTACCAGGACTGGATGGTACCTGGAGGTGGACCACACGACGTGAAGGTACACGGAGGAGACAAATGGATGTGGAGTGATGTGGAGACTATCTGTACCTACCCTTCAGGTAGGATTTCCCAGTGGATGATCCATGAGATGTTTTCCCTTTCTCTAGTTTCTTGTACTTTATAATTGGGCTTGTATTTCCGGCCCCTTTTACTTTTCATCACTCTTTTGTTATACAATTTTACTTAGTGTTTCACTTCCAGATTGTACTCTTTTGTGTGCGTTTTTAGTTTATAAAGGCAATGTATTCCCAATTTTAGGGATTTATGAATTTGGTGCTAGTTTCCAGCCCCTGGCCTATGGAATGCGGGCTTGGGGTAGTCACGGTACGTGCCCCAGGGGATGGGTTGTGAAAAATTTGTATTAGAAGAGTTTGTTCTACCGTAGAACTCAGGACTCTAATATTTTCTGTGAAGTAATAGTGATAAGGGTACTGAGTGTGGTTTTCAGTTCAGGGAGTCCGGTGTTGGTGCGAAGACCGACGTATCCATACACTAGGACCCTGACTTCTGATTTCTGACTCAGTGCACGAAAACACTGATTGCATGTGTGTTTTGAAGAGTTTTCTTTGTGATCTCTTTGAGTCATCTCACCAGGTATAACATTTTGACCGTGGCACATTTATTTCATTACAGGATGCCTCCACGTAGCCAACCATCCCGGGTTCTGGTCTTTGTATGAGATGGAAACCCACTGAGCGACGAGGCCTCGGTGCAGGTCCCTATCACAACGACGGCACCAGTGGTACCAATACCCATTAGGCCACCGATGCCACCAGCCCCAATAGTGGAGAGTGCACGCCTCCTGAGTGTGTTTCACGAGTTCCAGTGCCAGAGGTTTCCCAGGTACAGGGGTGAGACGGACCCGCAAGTAGCTGAGGATTGGCTGGAGGCTATGGTGAGAGTCTTCAGACTGGTAGGGACACCAGCCAACGTTATGGTGATCCCTATTGTGATTCTTCTTTAGGAAGCAACAAGAAGATGATGGAGCCTGATGATCCAGGTGCATGATGAGGCGACACTACTCTGGGCAGACTTCTAGAGCCTGTTTCAGGCAGATTTTTTCCCATCCACCCTACGTGCAGTGCAGATACAAGAGCTACTTCATCTGCAGCAGAGCAACATGACGGTGGCACAGTACTCAGTGAGGTTCACCGACCTCTCACGCTACTCCACAGATATGGTGTGGGACCCATTCTTCAGGGCCCATACCTTTGAGCATGGGTTCAGGTGAGATATCAGGGCTTCGATGATCTCCCTCAGCATCCCGACGTAGGCGGGGGTGTTGGAGCGAGCCCTATTAGTGGAGAGTTTCCTTGCTGAGCAGTTACCCGCAGCGAGACCCACCACCAGGCATCACATAGTAGAGTCTTCTGTAGCAGGAAACAGACAGATGACGCATAGATCTAAGCAGACCAGACCATCTAGTGGACGAACTTAGGACATAGGTTCAGTTGTGCGAGGCACACGAGACAGAGCCAGTCATTCGAGGAATAGGAACTGTTTCACATGTGGTGGGTAGGGTCACATGGCTCATGATTGTCCGACCTTCCATTCAGATGATCATCAAACAGTTGAGGGACCTCCCAGGCAGAGGCAGAGGTTTGATCGAGGTGATCTGCAGGGCGCAGGCAGACGTGGAAGAGGAGCTGGTCGTGCAGCTGGCGGTGGACAACATTATGAGGTGTTACCACCACCACCACCACTAGGAGGTCCACCCCGACCGCAGGGAGAAGGTGGACAGGGGAGAGATCAGCTCTAGGCAGCTGAGGCATACGATCATGGTGCTCTAGAGATGATTTGAGGTACGGTCTATGTCTACTCCAACTTATCTGTAGTTCTTATAGACACAAATACTATTCACTCTTTCATTACCACCTCCCTTTTTCGGAGTTCAGAGATTCCGATGGAGCCGTTGGCTCGATACTTACGGCTAGAGACTTCTACATGAGTGGATTCAAAGATTACACACTAGTTCTGGTAGTGTGAGATTACTCTAGTAGGTGAGAGCTTTGGATGGGATCTCCTAGTAGCTACATCGAGGCCTTACGATGTCATCTTGGGTATGAACTGGTTATCTACGATCCATGCTTAGATTGACTGTATTAGGCACAAAGTGCGGTGTGTCCGCACAGATGGGACCAGGTTCACCTTCACCGATGAGAAGGGAGCCTTCGCAGCGTAGGATGGACTTTCCCGGAGGATAGTACATCTGATCACTCATCAGTTGGCTTGCCTTACCCTTGGAGCAGTTGATGTAGAGAGTCCGAGCTATCCTGTAGTGGTGGTCCAGTACACGGATGTTTTCCCTGATGATGTCCCAGGTCTACCTCCTCGTAGATAGGTGGAATTTTACATTGAATTTTACCCCAGGATGACACCTATATCTACTCCAGTGTATCAGATGGATCTCACAGAGCTTCGCGAACTGCGAGTACAACTTGAGGACTTGTAGGGAAAGGGATTCATCCAGCCCAGTGTTTCACCTTGGGCAGCCCTGATTCTGTTTTCCAAGAAGGCAGATAAGAGCTTGAGGGTTTGTGTCGACCACCGTCACCTAAACCAGGTGACCGTGAAGAACAAGTACTCACTCCGTAGGATTGGAGACCTCTTTGATCAGTTGAAGGGAGCACGGTGGTTCTCAAAGATAGACCTCAAATTAGGCTATCACCAGCTCAGAGTTCGAGATGAGGATGAGCAGAAGACGGCCTTTAGGTGTCTCTACGTCCATTATGAGTTCTTGGTTATGCCATTCAGCATAACCAATGCTCCATCAGTGTTCATGGGACTCATGAACAAGATCTTCCAGCCATACCTCGATCGATTTGTTGTAGTCTTCATCGGCGACATTTTGATCCACTCGACTACTGAGTAGGAGCATGCCTACCATTTGCAGGTAGTACTGGACACACTTCGAGAGTACTAGATTTATGGTAAGATCTCAAAGTTCCAATTTTGGATCCAAGAGGTTCACTTTCTAGGACATGTCATCTCAGAGGCTGGAGTTGCAGTAGATCCAACGAAGATTGAGGCGGTACTTGATTGGGATCCACCCAGGAGTGTGATAGAGGTACGAAGTTTCCTGGGTTTGGCTGGATATTACCGGAGGTTTGTACCAGACTTCTCCAGAGTTGCATCACCACTATCAGCCTTGACGAAGAAGGGGAAACCCTTCGTGTGGTTGGAGAGATGCCAACAGAGCTTTCAGGAGCTAAGGTAGAGGCTGACTAGTGCCCTAATCTTGAGGCTTCTAGAGGAGGGCATAGGGTATGTAGTCTAGTGTGACGCATCCGGGACCAGACTCGGATGTGTCCTAATGTAGGAGCGAGCAGTGATCGCATATGGTTCTCAGTAGCTAATATAGAATGAGAATAACTAATCTATCCATGACCTAGAGTTAGTAACAATGGTCTTCTCTTTGAAGATGTGGCAGTACTATCTGATGGGTGAACATTTTACCATGTACTCTGATCACAAGAGTCTCAGGTATATCTTCTCCCAGAAGGACCTAAACCTGAGACATCGACGTTCGCTTGAGTTCCTCTAGGACTATGACTTCGATATAGTCTATACTCCTGGTAAGGGGAAAATTTTTGCAGATTCACTTAGAAGGATGTCTGGTATACAACTTCTAGGTGAGGAGATAGAGCAGCTGGCTACTTTACAGATATCCTTTGTGGACTGAGATGGAGCAGCTTTCCTTCAGTCTCTTATAGTCACTCCTCCATTTTTCAGTGAGTCAGGGAGGCACAGTGTGGGGACGCTGACTACAAGACACGACATGCTCAGATATCCACAAGGCAGACACCTGATGGATTTTCTGAAGGTGGGTAGCACGTCATCCTCTTCAGAGGACGTACCTTGGTACCAGTGGCACTTCAGAAGTAAGTGTTGAGTTAGTTCCACACTTCCCCTCTAGCGGTACATCCAAAAGTGGAAAAGATGTACCAGGACCTCAGCCGACAGCACTAGTGGCTGGGAATAAAGAAAGCAGTAGCCGAGTTTGTCTCTCGATGCCTCACTTGTCAGCAAGTGAAGGTAGAGAATTAGGTACCAGCAGGCTTGGTTCAGCCTTTAGAGGTCCCAGAGTGGAAGTGGGATGGGATATCCATGGACTTCATGACGGGTCTTCCACGAAAATCCATGAGTCATGACTCGATTTGGGTGATCTTCGACCAACTCACCAAGTCATCCCACTTCCTATCGATCAGAGAGAAGGGTTTAGTAGAGAGATTGGGACGCCTCTATGTGCAGGAGATTGTGCGGCTACATGGAGTACCTTATTCTATTGTCTCAGATCGAGACACACAGTTTACTTCCCAGCTATGGAAGGGGTTGGAGGAGGCTTTCAGGATGTAGCTTTGTCTGAGCACCGCCTTCCATCCTCAGACAGATGGCCAGACTGAGTGAACCATTTAGACCCTCAAGGACATGTTGCGTGCTTGTTTCCTTGACTTCGGTCGCTGCTGGAAGGATCACTTACCTTTGGTGGAGTTTTCATACAAAAAAAGCTATCACTCCACCATTGGGATGTCACCTTTTGAGGCGTTATACGACCGACCTTCCAGATCACCCTTGTGCGGGACTCAACCTGGGGAGTCAGCACTAGTGGGACCAGAGATGGTACGAGCTACTGCGGAGAAGGTGCAGATCATCCAGGAGTGGATGAAGACTGCACAAAGTAGGCGGAAGTCATATGCCAACAGGAGATAGAGAACTCTGGAGTTTGAGGATGGCGACCACATCTTTCTACGGGTCTCACCTCGATGAGGTTTACGGATATTTGGCCGAGGCGAAAAGTTATCTCTGAGATTCATTAGACCTTTCCAGGTCCTCAGGAGAGTAGGCGAGGTGGCTTACCGCCTGGCTCTTCCACCTTAGTTGCACCGGGTGCACAACGTTTTCCACATATCTCAGCTGAGGAGATACGTGCATGACCCTTCTCAGATCATCGACCATGGAGAGTTGGACATTGAAAATGGGGATACTTTTACGAAGGTCCCAATGGATATTGAGGATTGAGAGGAGCAGGTCCTTCGTGGATGGTTGATGCCTCTGGTGCGCGTTCACTGGTAGCATGGGAATCTACAAGAGAGCACATGGGAGCGGGAGGCTCAAATGCGTGCTCAATACCCCCACTTGTTTCCTTAGTTCAAGTTTTAGCTTATGGGGATGTAAATCCCTGAGGTGGGGAGAATGTAAAGACCCGGAATTTCTATGGAAATTTTTTTCTTAAATACATGGGAATTTTACGAGTCTGCAAAAATTGAAGGCGCATGATTCCGAGGCCCGGTGTGCCCGAAATCAATTTCTGAAGTTTTGTTCGGGTACGTTTAGTAAACATATGAGTGAGTTTTTATAACTTTTTAACCGGTGCTCAGAATTGAAATCCGAGGGCAACGTTGAACTCACAGTGCTGATATTCACCTAAGGAGACTTTCACCTCGACGGCTAATGGTTAGAATTATAAGATATATTTTGGGTTTTTAATGAATGAATTTAATAAAAATAAAGTTGTAGCTTTATTTTTATTAAAGTTGGTTGAAGCCTCCATGTGGAAGTTGGACGTGGGAACCACCACACCATAACCTCCCATGAGAGGTTATGGTGGTGGGGACCACCCGAACCTAACCTCCTCTACAAGTTTAATGTGGTGGGGACCACTCGTGATTTAAACCCCCTTGAAACTCCCCATTAATGGAGAAACCCTCAAACTTCCATTAAGTGTAGGGGAGCCTCTTCAACTCCCCTAACACTTAACGTGACTTATCCTCCTCGTTAATTAATTGAGCCAAAACTTTCAATTAATTGATTAAACCATTTGAATAATCTGACAAAAATTTAATAGAATATCATATTCTATTATTTTTGGCTTGGCATTTTTCAACTTGGTGGAACTTTGGAGAGGAGATAGCTTGGGGAGAAAAGCTCTCGCCAACGAAGAACGAATAATGCCGGTGAGGAGCGTCTTTGACTTCCTTCCTCGGAACCTCCATCGATGTAGGATGTGTTCGTCTACAATGAATCGACATCCACCTTTCCCGTGACTTCGTCAATGATCAACAGACAAAGTTAGGGGTTCGAACTTTGTTTTGTTTCTCATTATTCATTTTCCGTCGAGAATTATTATTCGAAGTCGCATGCTATCACCCTAACGCGGAGGGTACGAGCCGAACAAACACGGCCCGACCCCTCCTCCTTCTTTGTGGAATTTGATGCTAAACACGGCATGAGTCTGGAATGAGAGATACTCATCAAAAATGGTTGCGAATCAAAGGCGCCGTCCCGAGGAGTGTGTGGATACTTCCGGAATGATAATCGGGCCCCCCGAACTCGTCCGGTGACCCGCAGAAAGTTCACCGTCAGATGGAACCGACAAAAGTCACCGCGTGGACGGCGGTGGCGCAACCGCACCGCCATAGGAGTAGCCCGCGGATGACGGGCCGCGACGGTGTAGTGGCGGTTGGCGCAAGCTCGACCATGAAGAAAACCGGCGGCTCGAGCTGACGGGTTGCTGGGGAAGGTGTGGCGCAACAGCGCCGTGCGGTGGAACAAAAAGGGGGTTGTGAAGGTGCAGCAGTGGCCGATGCAAGGCCGACCACAAGAATGACCGACGACTGGCTGCTTGGCAAGTAGGGAATAGTAGGACCCCACCACATGGGACCCATGTGACATGGACCGGCACCACGTGGCGCCAGTTTTGGAACTCACCGGAACGGATAATCCGTTCGGGATTCTAGGGGCTGCGGCCTCCCCCCTGGACGTGACTAGGGCGGACCCCACGGGCTTCCAGCTACGGGCCTCACACGGGACGAATACAACACGGGCCGGACCCAGCACAGGGTGGGCCACCCCCACAGATTGGGTCGGACCAGACCCGGACCCGTTCAACTTGTTTCCATTCTTTTGCCTGTAACTTGAGCTATGTGCATTCAATTGACGAACCATCTGCAGCGACAAAAACCTTGGAAGGAGACGGTTATTTTGGTATACCCCACTCAAGGTTTGGACACATTTGGTGTGCAGATGGGTTGGATCAAACATAAATCTAACCGGGCCCTCGGAATAGAAATGCAAATAACTCTCAGACCGGGTGTCCGATTGACGCACCATCTGTCGCGTTGGGTTTCTTTTGGAAAGATAGTTCTTTTGGATACATAAACTTGGGAATTCATGGAATTTGATGTAATGAAACTTGGCTTGAGGATAGGACCCTTCCAGAATCAAGCATACTTTGTGCGGAACCCTGTGGCTGGCTGTGCTCTGACGACTGTTCCTGGATCCTGTGTGGGTTCGACAACTCCAACTACTGTTCCTGGATCTTGTGTGGGTTCAACAATACTGAGAACTATTCCTAGATCCTGTGTGGGTTCGACAGCTCTGACTACTGTTCCTGGATCCTGTGTGGGTTTGACAACACTGACGACTGTTCCTGGATCCTGTGTGGCTTCGACAGTTCTGATTTCTGTTTCTGGATCCTGTCTGGGTTCGACAGAATAGATTATTTAGTGGATATATATAATCATCTCTAACACTCTATGTGAGTTGTATACCCGTGTGAGCTGAGTCAGTAACTTTTGTATTTACCTCATGATTGAGATGGATTACTTGATAACTTAGGTATATGTATGAGTATATACCTAAGTAATAGTTATTCATTGATTTCATACTATGTGGTTATCTTTGTTGGATTTTGAGATACCTTGAGGGTCTCGGGGTCCCTACTGAGTATTTTTATACTCACCCCTGCACGGACTATGCCCGCACCTCATTGTGTTGGTTACAGACGACATACAACGCTGACTGAGGCTGAGTGTACCAGGATTGGACGGTACCCAGAGGTGGAACACACAGCGTGAAGGTACACAGAGGATATGGACAAACATGGAGTGCTGTGGAGGATATCTGTACCTACCCTTCAGGTAGGATTTTCTAGTGGAAAATCTAGGAGCTGTTTTCCCTTTCTCCAGTTTCTTGTACTTTACAGTTGGACCTGTATTTCCCTCCCCTTTTACTTTTAAACACTCGTTTGTTATATAGTTTTATTTAGTGTTTCGCTTCCAACTTGTACTCTATTGTGTGAGTTTTCTGGTCATAAAGGCAATACCTTCCCAATTTTAGGGAGTTATGCCTTTGGTGCTAGTCGCCAACCCCTGGCCTATGGAAGACGGGCTTGGGGTAGTCACGGTACGTGCCCCAGGGGACAGGTAGTGACATAAATAATTCATGTAATTACTTTTATAAGAAAAACACTATATTCTAGTTTGAACTATATTTATAAAACACCTTTGTTTTATATAAAAAAATATGAAAACACATAACATGCATTTTTAAAAATCAACCACCACCCTTTTTATGAAAACACGGAGCTTTTGAATTAATTTTGAAACATATTTGGAAAAAAAGTAAATAATAATTTTTGATTTATAATTATAGATAATGAAAACAAATTCCCCAATTTACCTTTCTAAAACCATTGAAATCTTATTTAAAATAAAACCAATACATGGAAATGAGGTACACACCAAATGGGAGACCATAATAAACAAATTCGAATAAAAATGGTGTAAATGAAACATTATAAAAGTGAGTATCACCATAAATCTAACTTAAATTACTCCCATATAATAACATTATTAGAAAATATAACAAAGTCACCAAAAATATAAAAAAGTAACAAAAAACATAACAAAATAAATACAGAAATGAAAAATTGAAAAAATGATAAAAATAATCAAGAATCATCAATATAAGAACCAATTCCTCATAATATGCATCATGGGTAATAACTATGGTTCTAATGATATATTTAAAAACATGCTCATTTGGAACCATTTGCTGACCTATAATGTATTCCTAAAAAAATAATCTTTAAAATACTCTCAACCAACCTTATTGGGTGATGCCCCTTTATCCAGGGCATGAAATAAACCAAGGGATACTATTTAGTGAATAATATCAACTATTATAACACTCATCTCTTAAATTACCACTTAATTACCAAGGGTTCACATGAAGTTTTCTAATATAGGTGATGAAACAATCAAGTTATCAACATATAAAATTAATATAACATATCAAACAATCCCACACCTCACCTCCAAATACCCTTAAAAAACAACATAATTCACATTTATAACCATTTAAAAACATTACAAATTTCATAAAATCCACATTCACATAAACTATAACATACTGGGGAAACAACATTAAGGGTGTAAAATATGCAATAAAAAATATTTATCACTTTTCTAAATGGAACTTTAGTTCCTAAAAAGAGAAATAAAATCATAAAAACATCATTTTAAAATAAAATAATAATTAAAACATCAATTTAAATCTCATTTGAATTAATATAAAACACCATAATTACATACACAACATAAATACACAACAAAAAATGATAAAACTAAAAAAAAATACTTTCCAAACAAAACATTACTTTATAATTCAAAATAAATCTTAAAATAAAGAAATATCTTTTTAGAAATAAACTAGAAATTGAAACACCCCTTTAGATTCAATTTCTTTTACAAAATAAAGGAATTTTATCAAATAATTAGAGTATATGAAATTGAATTAAAAAAACCCACCCAAAACCCTTGAGATACTCCTTTATATCCAATAAAAAATTATGAAAACATTGATAAACATTTAAAAATACACCAATAATAATGATTATAGGTATAATTTTAATAAGAAATAAATTTATAAACCTAAATAAACAATTTTAAATCCATATAAATAGAATTATAATTTTTTTACCTAAATATAGTGGAATCAATGCATCTTAAATTAATAAAAAAATATTATTGGCAGAAGAGACCTTCACAATCCCTAGAAAAAAATACGTATGATTTAGATAATCCCAAATTTTAGGGTTTTCCACCATGGCTATTTAGGGTAAATGAGGAAGAATAATAAGAGAGGAAAAGAAGACAAGAATAGGAGAAAAGGTGAAAAAATAATTTAACCTTGAAGGATCACTTGTAGATTGAAGAAGAAGGGATAAGTAGCATATAAGGAGGAGGGAGGTCTTAACCATATATATCTTTACATTTCTCTTAAATGAGTGGGGAAAAGAAATGGGATCCCCAAATAAAATGATATTGGAAAAATAAAAAATTTAAAAATTGGCTAGAATGCATGGTTAGGACACATGGTTACCCTAATCGTGCATCTAACTGTGCATATCTCACTAGATTTTAAATTATGGTACATATTTTTACTTTTCAACGTTAGGGTAACCGCAAAACCTAATCATGAAACCGAGGAAAAGTCTTTAAAATTAAAAATTTTCACTAAATTTCCTAAAATAAATTATTTAATAAATAAATAATAAATTATACATTGAATAATTATATCATAGCTGTTACAATCCCCACTATTCCACCCTATTCCCTAAGAAAGTCATTAATTTTTTTATAAATAAATAAAGATAAGACAAAATATTTATATCAAGAATTTATATCACCAAAAGAGAATGATTCAATTTAACTTGCTATCATTAGTCTAGTGATCCTTAATTTTTAATAGGTTAGCCCATAAATGATATATCTTTCTAAAATCCCAAATTTATCATTCAACATTATGCATAAAATTAAAAAGTCTCACCATTAACTATGCCAAGAACCACCCTCACTGAAAACCCTTTTGGGATGACAATGAAGGTGAGGGTGACCCTCAAACCCCTCTTATAATAGGCCATAGGTTGATGACTAGAATCAAGGGTATAAAACACACAATTGAGAGATATTACCCTCATAAAACTTAGTAATGATAGAATGAAACCATTAATAAACATCAAATATCACATTAAATGAACAATATCTCACAACCTAAAATGTTACCTATATTCCAAATATTTAATCACTATAAAAAACATGTGAAAACAATCCCCTAAGGCTCCAAATCACCCACCAAACTTTACTCAAGATACCTGAATGACATCTCTAATATCTCTTTGAGCGTCTTACAAAACTACTTAACAACTATGGAGAGTTGACCAATTGGTATTATGAAGTAGAATAATTATTCTAAAAAAGTCACCATCCATATTAATTAAATATTTAAGAGTAGATTGGTGTTATAGAGAACTGGTCTGGGGTGCAATCCAACTCGACACCCAACTTGGTCCACCACTGGCCTAATAGGCGCTTCTGATCACGAAGAGTTGAAAATTAGTGCTTGGGAATCACAGAACGTACATTGGGAATGATTTCCCCCCAATAAAACAATATTAATAGGAATCGAAAATAAAATATATAACCAAACAATCATAACACAATAAATATACATAAAATCTAGATACAACTGAATCTATAAATGAGTAAATAGGGATAGTTGATATTAATAAATCCAAATGATAAAATTACAAGAGGACAAAGTGGTTAATACGAGGTCCCAAACTAATATAAAATTACAAACCACCCTAAAGAGCCTCTTCATAACCCATGTTCACCATATAAAAATCAACATGTCCCTCATAAAGAGAATGGAGAAATATCACACTAAAAAAAACAATACCTACAAAATATTGGCGTGATCTATACAACCCACTAGGTTGCTACTCTTTGAATCTCTGAAATTATGTTTATATTATATACTCAAAAATAATATTCTAAAATATATAGGAAAAATATATATTTATTATAAATATTTACAAGAGAAAAGGAAACCATCACCTTATTTTAAAACCTTTCTATTTATTTCCATTAAATGAAAACAATAACTTGGAAAGAATTTTCCCTAGTTGAATCCTCTTTTACCAAACCACTATTTTAATATTTCAGTTGAAAACCATCTTATAAACACCCCATTTTCAAATAAACTTTCAAACCCAAAAATAAGGTTTTCAATTTTTAATGGTTTTCCAAAACATGTTTGAAAACCAAATTTATAAGTAAAACTATGCAGAATGGCCTAAAACCCCATTTTAAAAACCACACACCAAAGATTCAAAACAAAACCATTTTCAATTTCTAGGAACTACACCTTTCAAAACCCATTTTTGATATATTTTGGAAAGATCTCCAAAGTAACACCTGAAATTGGAAAGAAATCAAAGCATACACCACATGACCAATGCCAAGGTAAAATAATACAACCAAGAAAAATGTTCCATGAAATCATATGATAAACAGGTGATATAAGTAAAGAAAATGAAGGAATCCCCTAAAATAATCCTAATAGGATCCTAGCATCATGGGTATATTCATAGGACTCAAGTAATAAGGACAAAAATTGGTGATAAGGAACCTAGGATAGAAATACTAAACCTGTAAACATCCTCGACATTCACATTAGACTATCTAGAAATAAAACTCTTAAGATCAAAATACTACCATGAGTGACAATATAGTTCCACTATCTCACCTAGCCTAGCAGGACACACTCATTTACAATATCTTCCTTAGTCTAGAAGTCCATGTTCCCTAGTTGATTCACTGTCTATACTAGGGTTTTCACTTATCTAGATCTATACTCAATCCCTTAGAAATCTCATGATAATAAACAAAGAAGTAAAAAATCAAGAATATGCATACAACAAGAATCAATAAAATTTAATAAATTTATAAATAAACACTCACCTCACTTACAACTCCCTCACATGAAAAAATCCCATGGATTCATCACTTGGTCTCCACATATAAGAAGAACCACCCATTTAAGGGAACAATCACAAGGGGGCACAAGGAGGGTCTCAAAATTTCATGAAAAATAATTTTTTTTCATTAAATTACAAATGATATTTCTTAAAATAAACTTGGAGTGACAATAAAACTCACAATTTTTTTTAAAAATCATTTCAATAAAATTTTGAAACTAAATTATAAATACACTTCTTAAAATTAATTTTGGGAATTCATACTTTCCTTGAAACCACTTTGAAAATAACCAAATACTAAAAAAATTTTAAAACAAAATTTACTTGGGACAACACACCCATTTAAAATAAAGAAACCCATTCTAAAAACTTAAAATAATTTCATTAAAAACTATTTGGTGAAAAAACCCTTAAAATATAAAACAGGTTCCCACCACCTCTTTAAAACATTAAAACACCTTTGAATAACCACTTTAAATTTTTTACAAACACTTAGCATGGACTCCCATTCCATGCCAAGGGTTAAAACCACTTGAAATAAACTTTGGTCCCTCATGAGACATACATATAGGCATAAATTGAAAGATAAATAAATTTTAAACACTCAATCACCCAATGAAATATAATATAAAGTGATGAAAAAGAAACCCATACCTCATTTAAACAATGATCAAGCTGTAAATTGTCACATTCAATGGACAACACCTAAAAAATCCATGAAACACCCTCTATAACCCCAACATGAACAATCCAAATGATTAAGTCTAACCCATACCCAAAAATTATTATAAAACAATTTTAGGGTTTATGAGAGTGAGATAAATCAAGGTAAAGGGAGGAATATATGATAGAAATGTATTTATAGAGATTTACCAAGGATAAATCCACTTAAAATTCAAAGAAGAGACACCAAAATCAAAGGAATAAGGAGGCTGGAGATCCTCCGTGAGCTCCTAAGGTCCAACTACATGAATACGGTGAGGGTGACTTAAAATATGGAGGGTATTTTAGAAAATACCTAAATTTTTAAAAGGTGGAAATGTCACATGGTTTTCTAAATGACGCATTAACCATGCACACCTCATTGGAAACACCTGGGAACTGCACATGGTTTACCCTAAATCCTTGCTCAGTTTGAATAATTGTGGAAAAACTGTGCCCAATGGAACTATCAAATTATAGAGACAACTCACTCTCTTTTCACAAAGTTTAACTAACCATGCTCAAGCTGTGTTCCCTTACCCACACACACCAAAGGTCCCTCATGGTTTCTCCAATTCCCCACACAATTTGGAATCAAATATGCACAATCCATACCAAAAAACCACATAAAAAACAAAATGAACTAAAAATTACATTACATAAGGGTACCCCACATAGTTTCCCCTAAACTGGGTGTGCAAACCATGCATAGAGGAAAAAAATATAAAATTTTAATATTTCTGATTAAAAATCATTAGAAACTTTAAATGACCCACAATAACATAAAATAATGTAAAATAAACTCTATAATGGCAATAAGTTTGGAAAAATTATCCCCACCATGCCACTCCCCCCCCAAAGTCCTAAGTCAAATTAGAGTTCCAAGTAAAGTGAATCTCTAAGGGTGTCTAAGATAAATCTCCAAAGACAAAATGACCACTCAGAACAAATGAAAAACCCTCTAATGAAAAGATTAATCTTAAAAAAAAATTAATCAACCATAAGAAAAACTAAATTTTCACTAATTAATGAGAATATTAAGGGAGTTGAAGACCTATCATAGGTCTCCCCAACATTTATAACTAATATAAAGTGGTGGTACAACCAGAAACTAATTTTCTATAAAGAGAGAGGATTTCACCAAACACATTCCCAAAATATTAAAAATTAAATTACATGAGTCTACTAGCCACAATAAACCACTAAAATAGGCTCTAAATCCATAAGGTAGCACTAAATAAAGAAAAAACTTGAAGGAATATAATACTGACTCACTATGTCTAAGGTATCATAAAAACTAAGGATCAGAACAGTAGAAGACATTACTTATCAAGAAATGACACAACTCTAACCTTAGGGACATGAGCTGCATATAGGGGCGCTTAGATCCAAATCCATGGAATACCATCCCATAATGATTCTAAAATAAAACTCATCTCATTAGAAACCATTTTCTAATAAAAAAACCACACCCCATCACCCAAGCATATACCCTAGGTTTCTTCTTGACCAACTCAAAAAACCAAATCCAAATCCATGGTTTACACTATATACAAGTAACACAAAAATCATTGAGAAATGAGGTATGAACTTCCCCAAACCATCTACTACTCACAATGAGCAACCAAGGAGGTATCTAAATAAATAACCAGGTAAAGATTTTCTCAATCTGAAACTAATCCAAACTCACTAAGCACAAATCCAATAAATGATTAATCATTAAAAAGATACAAATAAATAATCAAATGATAACCACCTCATCAAACCTCAAGCATCTCCAAGAATATTGATCCTCATCGATCCATCTACCCAACCAAGGATCATGGGTATAAACCACTCATCTCAAATGATTCCAAATAAAAATCACTAAATGATCATGAACTTGAATAATCTCAAGACACACCATCAATGAGAGGAGAAAACACATGCCACTTCATTCAGATCCTAGTTAATGTTAAAATCATAAAGAGAAAAAATCCCCCAAATATAAGCACTCTACCTCTATACTAGACATTTATGGGAGCCTTAGACTAAAAAAATTGATTCATTAAATCAACCAAAACACGCCTCTTAAATCACACCATTCACTAGAACAAGAAAAAACTTTAAAAATTTCATATTTTTAAAACTATATACCCATTTTTAAAAAAATCCCAAAAATTGAGTTTTATAAAAACACCGGCTTCTCTTAAAAAATAAATCCCACTTGGATCCTTTCAAAACACTATGTTATTTTTATTATAAAACCAATCAACCTTTAAAAATTTCATATAAAATCTATTGTGAAACATTTCCAACTGGTTTAAATTACAAAACACCTCCAGAGTTTCATGATGAAACATACATTTTCCAAATTTCATAATGAAGTTAACCTCTTCAAAACATTTCATGAAATTGAATCTCATTTTACAAATAGGACATAATCCCTTATTTTTAATTGAAATCAATTTTCTCATGAAATACACTTTTCACAGATACAAGTTCAATTTCACATCAAACAAAAAAATAACATAAACAAAGGCATAACAAGAACCTTGAAAAATAATCAAAAACCACTTGCATCAACCGAACACAAGATACACATTGAAAATTTTACCATTGCCCTAACCACACTAGGTAATCCAAACATCAAGGGGTCGAAATAGAAAAACCGATAGAGATGAATAATCATTCTTGACTTGGAAACATGGTTGATGACCACATGAAAATCATGTAATGGTCCCTAGAACATTTCTAGAATCATGAACTTGGTTACCACATGGTTTTCCAGGACCTGTAAGCTAACCTGACAGCTTGATTTAGTTTTTCATTTTCATCTACAAAACAACACATACAAACCCTGAGGAAACTCAATCCATACCAATGAGGGTCAAAGTGCCGCCACTATAGACATAAAACCAAAATCCAACAATTTTATCAAACAACAACCCAAAATCAAAACTAAAATCCTAAATACCCATGTACACTTGAGGCTTAGGGTGAGGCAGATCTTGAAACACTCTCCTTACACTAACCTACTAAGTCCCAACATCCTTATCTCTAAACTACCAATTCCCCAAATAATAATAGATAATTTTAGAACCTAGGACCCACTGATAATCTATGCTCGATACCATTTTTTAGTGAACCAAACTAGGGTTCCATATAAATTGGTGCCCAACCCCATCTACCATTATCCAAAAGGGTGTTATCAATCCTCACAAGCTAGAAACTAGTGCATGGGAATCAAAAAATGTACATTGGGAAAGATTTTACCTTATAGAATAATATAAATTAGTAGTGAAAATAAAATAGATAACCAACCAAGAATAAAAAAATACACATACATCTAATCCAGATACAAATGAATCCATAAATGAGTAAATATTAAAATTCGATTAAAATAAATCCAAATCATAAAATTACAACTATCCAAAGTGGACTCTACAAACCCCCAAACTAAAATAAAATTTTTAACCATCTAAAAGATCCACTTCATGATCCATGATCACTATACAAAACTCAATATCTTCTTTAGAAATACAATGAAGAAAGATCACCTACTGAATCTATGAAATCACTTTTATATTGAATCCTTAAAATGATGGTTTGAAATATATAGGAAAAGTATAAATTTATTACAAAACTTTTCAAGATAAATTTAAACCATCAAATTATTTTAAAACTTTTTCATTTATTTCAATTAAATGAAAATAATCACTTGGAAAGAATTTTACCAGACCAAATATTATTTTAATGAACTAATATCTTAATATTTCACTTTAAAATCATCTTATAAACACCCCCTTTTAAAATACACCTTCAAACCCCAGAGGATGGTTTTAAATTTTGAATAGTTTTCCAAAACATTCTTGAAAACCAAATTTACAAGTAAAACTCGAAACAATGGATTAAAAAACTATTTTAAAACCCACACATTAGATTTTTAAAATAAAATCATTTCACTTTCAAGGAATTAAACCTTTAAAATACTATTTATAAATCATTTTGGAAATAGAGCCAAATCAATACCAGAAATTGGAAAGCAATCAAAGAAGGAACCGCATCATCAATGAGAAGGTAAAATAATAAAACAAAGAAAAAGGTAATATGAAATCATATGATAAATAGGGGATACAATAAAAAAAGAAGGACCCACCCAAAATATCCTAATGGGATCCTAGTTTCATGAGAATATTCTTAGGTTCTGGGTAATAAGGACCCAAATCAGTGAAAATGAACTAATACTAACACTGCTGAACCTATCAATATCCCTAGTATTCCTATCAAACTATCCATAAATAAAACCCCCAAGAGAACACTACTACCATAATCCACAATATAGTTCCACTAGCTCACCCAGTCTAGTAGGGCACACTCAATTCCACTAGATACCTCAGTATAATAATCCACACTCCCCACTCATCACATTGTATATACTAGGGTTTTCACTTATTTGGATATCTACCATTCCCCTAGGAATCCCATGAAAAAAACTATGAGGTGAGTAATCAAGAAAATTCAAACAGCAAAGATCAATCACATTTAATACATTTATAAATAAATGATTACCTCACCTCTAACTCCCTCACATGAAAATAATCCATAGATTTAAAACTTGTTCTCCAAATATAATAAGAAAACTCATTAAAGAGAAAAATCACAAGGGGGAACATGGATGGTCTCATGACATTCATGAAAACTCATTTCTTTTCAAAAATGCCAAAAGAGCCTTTTTAAAATAAACTTAGGGTTCCATGCCAACTCACACCTTAAAAAAAACTTGTTTCAATAAATATAATTTATAAATACACTTCTTGAAATAAATTTTTGGGATTTAAACTTTTCTTGAAACCAATTTTAAAATAAAAAAAATCCATCAGTATGCTTTAAAATGAAATTTACTTTGGACTACCTGCCCCTTTTCAAATAAAAAAACCCATTCCAAAAAACTTAAAATGATTTAATTCATAAACATTCAGTTCTAAAACCCTTAAAATATAAATATGGTGTCCATAAACCCATTAAAACATTAAAATACCTTTAAATAACAACTTGGGTATTTTTACAAACACTTTTCATGGAATCCCATTCCATGCCAAGGGTTAAAACCACTTAAAATAAAGTTTGGTCTCTCAAAGGATATACATATAGGAATAAATTGAAAGATAAATAATTTTGAAAAAATTATTTTATAACATCACAATACTTTAGTTTAAAAATAAAAATATGCTTGATTGCGTGCACCACATGTAATACCAAGCTTAAAACGAACTGTGATTTACTATTAAAATATCATTATCAAAATATGGACATTATAAACCAGTTGTTAAATTTCCAGGTATCAACCAGAGTAACCACATTACAAAATATATGTATAAATATATTCCATACTAAAAATATATTAATTAATTCCTTGGAAATAATAACCCAATTATAAATAAGATCATATAAGATTAAAGAAGGTATTTTTCCAAAAAATGAATTATACGTGCAAAGTATTTTTATTAAAATAAATTTAGTTAAAAAATATAGATGTATGATTTTAATTAAATTTAGAGATAATTTATTTAATGAAATAAATTAATATTTATATAATAGTGGTTACTTGATATGAAATAAGTATAAATTCATTTTATATTTAAAAAATAAATTTTATTCAAAAATAGATTTTATTACTTTTTTATGCATGGATAATATGATTAATTTCTACAGATATTTTAAATTTTATTTAAAAAATTTTAAATCATTTTTCAAATAAAATTTCAAAATAATATTAAGATATTTTTTTTGTATTTTTCTGAAAATATTGATTTTTGGATGAAAAGTGAAAAATACTGATTTTTGAAAAAACTATCATTTTTTAAAATTAAGTAATTTTAAAATAAATTTATATTTTTTATTTTTTTTAATTTAACATTAGTTTTATTTTATTAAAAATAATCCAATTAATTCCATGTTAATCAAAATTATATATTATTTTGGTATAAAATTATTTTTTCTTAAAACAATTATTTTTTCTAAAAACTGTTTTTTGTTGCATTTCACAATTATATTAAAATTAATTTTTATAAATTATAGAAATTAAATTATATATAATATATTTTATATTTGGAATAAACATATTAAAATTATATAATAAGGCCTATTTAATTTTTAGTCAAAATGAATAGTAACCATGGTAAAAGTTTAACACCACGGTAAAAGTTAAAATTGGTCAATCAAGGTTTAAATTATTTTATAAGGATAAAAAAACTATAAAACACTTTAATTAATCTCATTATATGTCTATATTTCATCCATAATAATCAAAAATTTAAAAATATGGAATTTTTTTCCACTTGTTTATGATTATGACCTTTATATTATTTTAAGTAAAGAGTAATTACAAAATGCCACTCTTGTCATGATATAGATATAGATTAAAATTATATATGAATGAATCTAGATGATAAAATTGATTAGGAATACACTATTATTATTTTATTTTATTTTAATTTTTTAGTGATAATATAATTACCTAGATCATTTATGCAACACCAATGCAACACTTGTTCAAGAAGTAGAAAAATAAACTAAATGATTTTAAAAACATTAAAAGTAATACTATTTTGGGAGAATTATGAAGTACCAAGAATATTATGTATAATTATTAAGGGAACATGTTTTTTAAAGTGTTTAGATTCTAGTTATATTTTTACCATGATTTCTTAAAGTCAAATTTTGTGAATAGTCTTGAAAAAGAATTTAAATGGTATTTAATGTTTAAAAATTATTTTTAAATCAATATAAAATCAGAAAAATTATATAATAATTCATTTATATGGGAAATTTTCATTTTTATCATTAATGTTCCATGTATTTTCCACTTGGAAATTTTTAAATTAATTTTATGACCTTTAGCGATAAAAAATTTGTCAGTACTTTTATGGTTAAAAAGGTTAATGAGGAGGTTAAAAAAACATATAAGGTTCAAAATACCACCTAAAATTTTATAAATTTTATTGTTTGAATTTATTTCAATATTTTCCTAATTATAGTATAATATATGGCAATTTAGATCTATTTTACATGAGTTAGGAACATATTATATATTAATATTTCATGTATTTACAAGATTTTCACCCACCTCACTTATAAAAGGGAACCTCATATCCTCTCTACCTCACAAATATTGATAAATTTATCTAAAATAATCTCTACCCAAATACCTTAAAAAAATTCCTACTCATTACTTAGTGGTTATTTTCTCACCAAAAGACCAACCAAGAAGGCTTAAGGTGTAATCCAAAGGAGGTTTTCCAGATAAGATGTATAACTCTTAACCGAGTGTTTTCATGTTTATAACTTATTAAAACTACTTAAAATATTATATAAACATGATGATACAATAAAATAATTATATTTTATATACTTAAAAAATATTATATTGATAGAACAACCCTTTTTCATGTCCTTTTCAATTCCATGGGAAATAAAAACATCGCTCATCCATACATGGGGACTACCACCTCGACAAAGTGATGTGTTTCTTTTTTCATCATAGAGTCACAACTATGGTTATTATGATAGATTTAATTAATATATATCATATTAATGACATAATTATGATTATATATGATAATATATTTCTTACCTTATTACCCTTTTACCCATTGGAAAATTATAATGTAGTTTGTGCGTACGTGTGGACTAACACCTACATGAAATGATTTGGTTCACTTTTCATGTATGAATTTAATGGATGATTATAAAATTTTAAATAATTTATAGAAATTATAATTATCAAATTATTAATATTCTATATATGATGTAACCATAACCCCTTTGACCAAGGTCAACCTACCGAAGTTGTTTTGGGATTATGAACTAAACGTCCAACATGAAATTAATTGATTTAATAACTATATAATATATGGTAATAAATGAAATAAAATGGATTATGATAATTAAAAAAACATTAAAATGGTTATTAAGAAATTTAATAATTAATATAAGTTTATTATATAGGATTTAAAGAAAGTACATGGCGAGTTAGACTTGAGGTAATAGATTTCTCATATTAATTCCCTTTATTTGACACTTATTCCATTTTCACCACATGTTTTCATTAGCATGGCGTATGAAATTCCATATGTATTTAATTAAAAATTATTTTAATTAAATTATTATTTTTTAAAATCCATTTAAAGTTCTCTACTTCAACATCCTTTTGTTTCAAATGTTACAAAATCCGTAAAAGATTTTTCTTTAAAATGTTGTTTTAAATATCTTAAACTCTTTTCCCTCCATGTTCATGTTTTTTTAAATGTTTAAATAATTTTACTATTTTTTGATTCACATATTTTTAAAGTTAATTTTCAAATACTTTTTACTTTATTTACCATGTTTTAAAAATGAATCTTTTTACTATTTCTTTTATGGGTTATTTTTACATTTCTTATAAAAGTACAAAAAGAATGTTTTTTAATGTTTACTGCATGACTAAATTTTCTTTCCATAATATCCATTATTAATTATAAATATTAATCTACAAGTTTATATGGGTTTCAAAGAAGATACCTTTCCCATTATTATGAGAATTTTTAAAAGATACAAAAAAATGATGTTTTCTCTTTTTTTTTCAAAGCATAATTATAATGATTTTAAAAAATTATTTTTCATCATCATCATCCTTTAGAAAATTTTATGCCTCAAAGGGGATATTATCTAAATAATACCATCCAACTTATTTATTTTTATTAATTATGACCATTTTTTCTATTTTATTGAATAAGGACAATATTAACATTTCATATGCTAGTTTTCCAAATACGAATGTTTATTATTAAGGAATATTGATTATGTGTTATATTTATGATTAAATATATGAGGAATTTTTTGGAAATATGTAGGTTATGGGTGGGGATTAGTTTTAGGTATCTTCTCTATGCATTGAAAGGTATCATGAGACTAAAAAGAATGAGTATTTCTTGGTTTATACTGGCCTATACAATAATAATGTATTGTAACAAGGCCTTGAAGATATATAAAATGTATTGAAATAAGGCCTTATTGGTATATAAAATGACTTTACTCAAGGCCTTGATGTTATATAAAATGTATTAATATATGCCCTTAATGTTATGTGAATTTTCTAGGCACAAGGCCCTGATGGTATGGTTTATTATGTCTTAGAATGAGGCCTTGGTGACAAGATCATAACATCTGATATTATTCATTACATCATTATAAAATAAATTATTTTTATCCATGAGATTATTTATATTGTTATCCATGGATATATTACATGTTCAAGTGTTGATGGGTTTTTATGGAAATATTTTTATTTCATAAGATAAGAAAATGATCAATTTATTTTAAATAAATTTTACGATCTTTTAAGGGTGAAAGATTTATTTTCAAGGAAATTTTTTCATATTTCTAAATAAACCATTATAAATTATTATTTTTATCTTATTTTTTTATAAATCCATTTATGAACAACTTTGTGAAAATAAGTTTATTCAAGATTAAGTAAGTGATTATTTTTAACTCAAATATCATTATGAGAAAATAAAAACTTTCATATGGGTTTTTATATTTTTCCAAGGACTAATGGTTTTCCCTTATTTTTATATCCATTACTAAGATTTTTATGATGATTAGATGTTTTCAAATGTTTTTCATAGGGCTTAAGGATGAGTAGGAACTATATAAAGGTATATTTTTCCATTATTGGGATCCATATTTTAATAAGTGAATGTGTTTTTAAATTAAATAGGATTTTAAAATTAAGAATCCTATTTTTTGTAGAAAAATAAACATTGAGTTGAAGTGTCCACTTTGTATTGTAAGGGTTTGATATGTAAGAGTTTTTACTAATTTTATAAAACTCTAAACCAAAAGATACTTGAAATTTAGGAAAGTAAAAACCTTTTTATAAATCATTTCATTATGGATTATTTAAGTTACAAGGAATTATAGTTGGAATCAAAGAAAAGGTTTAGATAACTTTATAGGTTAGGATGTTGTATGAACATAAGTTATATTTTTTCTATAACCTTAAAGGCTAACATTCTATGAATAATTATGGTTATTGAATATAATAAAACATGGTTAAGGATATATTACTATTAATCCTTCTTATAAGATGGTTTATTATGATTTTATTTTATATAACCACACTAATTGTTTTGGTTTTAATAAACGGATAGAACCAATATGAACCAAGTTAACTATGCATGAGGAGGAAAATGTGGTGGTTGTTCTAATAAGAAACAAAATTTGATAGAATCCAGAGTGAAAAATATCATGGTTATTTCTTACCAACTATCTTGTGTTATTTTTAATAACATGAACCTAGGCCAGTTTCCTAACACACAAAATAAGATAAAAAAGGAGTTTCATATAATTTTTAGTGATATATATCATAAAGGTAAAGAGATTCAACTTCCTAAATGTCAATAATGTGGTAATAATCACTTGGGGAAATTTATCAAAGGAATAAGAAGATGTTACACATGTGTTAAAGGAGGTAATAGAGCAATAAAAATCCAAGGAAAAATGAAAAAAAAGATCAATAAGTAAATAAAAAAGATCATATAAATAAAGGACTTGTAATGAAATATGCTATTATGGTGAAAATAAATAATCCAAACATAATATACATAAGGTATAAATTATTTAAATAGTTTTTCATATATTTAATGTAGAAAAAATTATTATATTGAGATTTCTTGTGTAACCCCGTTTTCCACTTTTCTATACTTTTTATTTCTTATTAATAAATGGTCAGAAGCTTTGCTTCCAACTGGACTTTTTTGGAAAGTATGATCATAAGTTTAAATGGATTAATACTATTTGAAGTGTTATTTAATGTGAGTACTTTGGGAGATATTTATTGAGTTTTAAAATATGTTTTATGTATATGTAATTCTTAAGTTCAACTTGTACTTTAGTGAAAATGTTTTTTAAGGAAGAATGATTTTATATTTTATGGATATAATTTGAAATATATTAATAACATTTAAGGTTAATATGATCTTTAACATTGAGTTAATTATGTATAATTGGGATAAAAGAGTAATTACAATTTTGGAACATATTTTTTATCATATATATAACCGTGGGATTGAAAAGTGATTTTGTTATTAAAGGTATTTTTGAAAAAGTTCACTATATCAAGAACATTATATGATTAAGGTAAATGGAAATATTTTTGGCTAAGATGGGATTTTATTTGAGGAATGAAGTTAGAGTTATCTTTTGGAAGCATATATGATCTTCTTATGGATTTATGATGATTCGAGTTATTTATAGAAAATATTAGTATATTTTGGAGCTTATATGATTAGGGAATATACATTTTTGGTATGTGAATTTATGAGTGATTAATTTTGTTTGTATATAAATATTAAATCGATCTCAGAATAACATTTGATCAAATATTTATGATTTTTGGGTTATGAAATTTCTTAGGTATATTTTAAATATTTTTAAGGTTATTTATTTATGAAATGACCTAAGTTTAACTTTGGGTGCTATTATTGATACTTTGAAGATTAATTTAATATATTTTCATATGAAGGTTTATTAATATTGGATATTATCTTAACTTGTTCTAACTATTTTTGATTTTAATTATTTTATAAAAATAATAGAAATAAATTTTCATTATTTTTTGGATCTTATGATATGTTAGAAGTTGATTTTAGTGCTTTAGACATAAAAAATTCACACTGAATATTTATTTCTTAGAGTAAAAGATGATATAGAAACAAGAATTGATCAAATCAAAAATTAAGGATGAAATTCCACTAATTAAGAAGATACAAATAAAGTATATATATTTTCTTAAAATCTATATCCTAATAGTAAAATAATTTCTCTAATCTATAGAATCTTACATGGAAAGTAACAATTAATTACCAAGGTAATATTTTAGAAATTAATATACAAGTATAATTATTATAGAGTTATAATCTTTTATAAAATTATATGTTTCCCAATATTTACCTATAAATTAAAGTTCACAATAATATATATATATATATATATATATATATATATATATATATGAGTTTATCACTATGTTATGATAAATTTATTTTGAGAAAATCAGATTAAAATTTAGAGGACACAATTTCTTTAATAGGGGAGAATATAACATCCCAAGATTTTATTCTAAAAACAATATTATGTTTTATTTCATGTACCACACATATGATTGAGCTTAAAAAAACCGTGATATACTATTAAAATATTATCATTATAATATGACTATTATAACCTAGCCATTGAATTAATGGGTGTAAAAATGAGTAATTGCATTATGAAATATATATAGAAGTTTTTTACTTAATATAAATGTATCGATAAATTACTAGGAAATATGATATCAATTTAAAATAAGATCATATAAGATTAAATGAGATATTTTTAAAAAACTGGTTTATATGCGCAAAGCTTTTTTATAAAAATAAATTAATTTAATCACTATAGATGAATGATTTTAATGACATTTATAGATCAAATATCTAATAAAATAAATTAAAATTCATATAGTAGTAGTTACTAGATAATTAATAGGTATAAATTTATTTTATACTTCAAAAATACATTTTCTTCAAAAATGGTTTTTATTTCTTTTTGAATGAAAATATTATGATCAATTTCTACCACTTTTTGAAATTTTATTTGATAAAATTTAAATAATTTTAAAAAATAACCATTTTAAAATAATATTAAGATAATATTTTTGGATTTCCTGAAAAGATTGATTTTTTAGTGAATAGTGAAAACACTAATTTTTTAAAAACTGTAATTTCATTAAAATCAAGTAATTTAAAAGTACCTTTATATTTTGTATTTGTTTTAAAGTCACATAAGTTTTTTTATTAAAAAAATCCAAATAATTCCATGATAGTTAATATTATATTTTATTTTGGTATACAATCAATATTTTTTTTCTTAAAACATGTATTTTTCTAAAAACTATTATTCATTGAAATTCACACACTTATATTAAAATTAAAATTTTTTGGAAATTAAACCATAGAAAATAGAATTAATATTTGGAATCAAAATATTAAAATTATGTAATAAGTACCATTTCATTTTTATTCATTATTAATTGTAACCATGTTAAAGTTCATCACCACGGTAGAGGGTAAAATGGGTTAATTGAGGTTTAAATTATGGTACAAGGTTTAAAAATATTTCTAATTATTACCTTAATATCATTTTATGTATTTATTTTTTACATAATAATCATATCATTGAAAATATGGAAATTTTTTACCACTTGTTTTTGATTATGACCTTTATATTATTTTAAGGAAAGAGTAATTATAAATTGCCTCTCTCTCTCTATATCTCTCACTTATTATGTTTTAATGATATGGATATAGATAAAAATAACATATGAATTAATATAGATGATAAAATTTATTAATAATAAAATAAATTTATTATATTAATTTGTTTTTAATTTTTATTAATGGTATAATCACCTATAACGTTTATGCCATATTGATGCGACATTTTTGCAAGCTGTAGGAAAATCAAGTAAATGATATTAAAATCCTTAAAATTAATACTTTTTTCTTTAATTATGATGTACCAAAAATTTTATAGATAATTATAAAGGTTAATTATTATTTAAATTATTTATAGTCTAATTATATTGTTATCTTGATGTCTTTAAAGTCAATTGTTTTGAACAGTCCCAAAATGACTTTAAATGGTATTTAATGTTTAAAATTTATTTTTAAATAATTATAAAATTATAAAAATAATACAATAATTAAATTGTGTGGTAAAGTTTTTAGTATATAATTAATATTCCATTTAATTTCCCTTTTTAATTTTTAAAATTACTTCCATGACCCTTAGAGATTGAAAAATTTGTTACCAAAGTTAAGGCTAAAAATGTTAATAAGGGGGTTAAACTAAGAGATAAGGTTACAAATTACACTTAAAATTGTATAAATTTTATTGGTTGAATTTATTTATACCTAATACTCCTTAAATTTTAATTTATGGAACTTTGGATCCATTTTACATGAGTTAGAAACATATTATATATTAATATTTCATGTATTTGGAAGATTGCCACCCACCTCACTTTTAAAAGGGAATCCCCTATCCTCTCTTAATAACAAATATTGCGACATTTATCTTGACTAATATTGGAGAAAATACATTATAAACCTTAATCAACATGTCTTAGTGGTTTTGGTCTCACCAAAATACCAACCTAGAATGCTTAAGGTGTAAGCCAAATGAGGTTTTCCTAAGAAGAGGTATAACTCCCAACATAGTGTTTTCATGTTTATTTATTATTTTTTCTCCAGAAAATATTATATAAACATTATTATATCATAAAAAATTATCTTAAATATAATAAAATTTTATTTTTTTGATGTTACACCCCCTTTTAATCTCATTTTCCATCTTATAAGAAACTAAAACATCACCCATACACACGTGTGGACTACCACCTCCATGAAGCGATGTGTTTTGTTATTCATAACTTCTTAACAAGGATGGTTATTATGATAGATTTAAAGAAAATATATGATATTAATGAAATAATTATGATTATATAAAGATAATATATCACTTAACATCTTACCCTTCCACCCATTTTAAAATGATAACGTTGTTCGTGCGTATGTGTCACGACCCGTCCTTGGGGCCCGTGCTGTGACTACCCCAAGCTAGCCTTCCATAGGCCAGAGGCTGGCGACTAGCACCGAGGCGTAAATCCCAGAAAAAGGGAAGACATTGCCTTTGTAAAGTAAACAAGCACCACAGAGTAAGCAAGCGGAAAAGTAAAAACTAAGTAAAAACTGTAACAAGCTGTGCTGAAAGTAAAAAGGGGTCGGAAATACAAGCCCAACTGTAAAGTACAACTAAAAGGTAAAAAAAAGCAACTGAAAGGAAAAGCCACAGCATCAAGCCGTCCTCTGGAAATCCCACCTGAAGGGTGGGTACAGATAGCCTCCACTGCTCCTCGGGTCCACCTGACCGCTCCGAGTACGTCCCACCCAGTAGTCCACCTCCTGGTACCGTCCTGCTCCGAAAGCCTCCACCACGATCAGCGCTGTCCGTCGTCTGCAACCAACACAACGTAGTGCGGGCATAACCCGTACAGGGGTGAGTATAAGCTACTCAGTAGGGACCCCGAGACCCCTGAAGGTCTCCCGAAATCCACAAAGGATAAACCACAAAGTAAATATCCAATCACTAAGTAACACCCGACACTGCTTAGGTATATGCCCATACATATACCTAAGTCATCAATTCCCGTTCGGCTCCAACATCCGAGCCCAAGTACAACCCTGTCCACACAGGAAAGCAAAATGTATACCCACACAGGATAGCACGACACAATCCACGAAGGAGAGAAAAGTAATCCATGAAGGAAAGTAAACAGTAAATCCACACAGGATAGTTCAACACAATCCACAAAGGAGGGTAACACAAGATTCAGCTCACACAGGTATACTTCTTGTATGACGATAAAGATGATCACTGATCCATCTAAGTCGTCGGACCCAAAAAGGATCGAAAGGTACTAACCCCCGCAATGACCCACACAGGATCAGACCCACACAGGATTAATAGGTAGTTAACCCCCACAAATACCCACACAGGATCGGGCCCACACAGGACCTGTAGGCGCTGGATCACACAGAATCGTTGAGCGCTGACCCACACAGGATCAGATCCACACAGGATCTGTAGCACTGATCCATGTAGGATCGCTGAGTGCAGTAGTCGTTGCAGTCCACTGAGGATCTGTGCACAGTCGTCGTCGCAGTCCACTGAGGATCTCTGCACAATCGTCGGAGTCGCAGCCAGCACTAGGGTTCCCGCACACAACAAGCTCGTTCGGGAGGGTCCGCTCCACGAGCCGAGAGGCTGATACATCAACTGACACAAAGTCTGAAGTTGATATATCCAAAAGTTCTGTATCGTCAATAGGAACTCAACGTCGCAGACGGCACGTCAATCGGACGCCTGGTCTGAGAGTTATTGGATTTTTCGTCCCAGGGGCCCGGTTGGTTTTTAAGGCAAAACCAACCCGACCATACTTCACCTACGTCCAAACCTCGGTCTGGGTATGCCAAAAGATCCGTCTCACTTAGAGGAAAACAACAAAGTCAACGGCACGTCGATCGGACGTCCGAAGCTCAAGATATGAGTGTTTCCGCTCCAAGGGCCCGGTTGGTTTCGTGTACGAACCAACCTGGACGAACTCAAAGTATTCCCAAACCTTGTGTGCAATATACCTAAACGACCGAATCGATCCAAGGATCGCATTGCCGCTGACGGCGAGTCGTTTGGAGGCCCGTAGCTCAAGTTACGGGCAAAAGACAGAAACGGTCTGAAGACGGGGGTCTGGGCCCGGGCCGACCCGGCCCGACCCCCCTGGGTCGGCCGAACCGGGTCGACCCGAACTGGGTCGACCCGACCCGGTCTAACCCGGCTGGACCCGGTCCGGCCAGGCCAGGGCACGTCCCGGCTCGGCCGGCCGGTCCGGCTCGGCTCGGCCGAGCGGCCGAGCGAAGCAGCCGCGGGGCGCTGCCCCCGCGGGTTGGAAGTGTCGCGGCCCCGCGTGGGCCCGTGCTGGAGTCAACGGACGCGGAATAGCCGCATCCTGTGCGTGAGGCCCATACCCGCGCGGCCCCGGCTTCAGCCGCGGCGGTCCTGTCCGGCGGCGCGCCGGGGTGCCGCTGCCTCCGGCCGCCAGAGGCTTCTGCGGGCCACCGGAGTTGCTCCGGTGGTCCGTTTTCTTTCCCGTCTGCACCGGTGCTCCTCTAGGGTTCCGTTCTTCACTGCGGAAACATCAAATTGCCTTTGCGGCACGTTTTTTCATCGCTCACCAAATCCGCACAACAACGAAGAACGACAGAGGGTTGTCGGCCCGTGTTTGTTTGGCCCGCACCCTCCGTGTTAGGCGATAACAATTGGGAGGATTAAACAACACATCAAACAACAATTTTAATAAATTAAAATTGTTCTTATGAATACGGTTCTTTAATTTAAAAGAAATGTTCACGGGAAAATAAAATTATTCACAACAACCCCTACCTCGTCAAGTCGTCGCACACGCGTTCTTCGCGGAATTGATCGTCGCGGAAGGTGGGGATCGTCGCGTCGTCGCGGTATCCTGCGTTGCGTCGACGAACTCCAAGGTCCAAGAAACAACAGATTTAATTTTAATAATTAAATCCATATTGAGTTAAAAACCACAAAGGAATTTAAAGAATCGCAAACTCTCACCTCAACGGATGATCGAAGGTTCTTGTCGCGGAGGAAGGAACGTCGCAGAAGAACGTCGCGGGAGAGGAAACGTCGGCGTCGCGGAACACGGCGTCGCGTCGTCGATTTCCACGGGTTCGTCGTTCTTTGTTGGAGGCCGGCGTTCTTCGCGTTCTTCGCATTCTTCATGAAGGAGGATGAAGAACTCTTGGTTTCTGTCATATCCACATAACGAACATTTTTCCAGAAGTCGTGCGTTGGTCTTATTTTATTAATACGCCAACGGATTTCAAACCGGTTAAGAAACGAATGAAATTAATTCATAGAATTAATTTCAACGAAGAAAACCGCCCAATTAATTCAATGAATAAAACTGCCCAATTAATTGGTGCGTCAAGAAATTAAGAAAACACATCAGTTGACTTTCATAATGACGGGTTTTCGTGGGTGCGTTACTTAGCGGAAGGAAACAGGTGGGCTCGTGCGGGTCCCACCTCACAAATATCCTACCAAGAGGGTAGGATATTTTTGGATATCACCCTATCCACATCAAATCAGCTTAAGCCTCTTTAAGTGGCTTCAAGTGGCTTCCAAGTGGCTTAAGTGAAATAAAATAAATTTTGTCGTACAATTATTTTATTTCTTAACTTTAAGCCCGAAAATTAAAAACCACACCCGGGCAAACGCAACTCCGGAAGATGCGTTTCTAAGAAAGTACCGGCGCTGCGATTCCATCGGTGCCCTCATAATTTGATTCCGAGCACCGGTTCAAAATTTAGAAAAACCCGCTCGTCCGTTCACTGAACGTACCCGAGCCAAACTTTGGAAAATGATTCCGGGCACACCGGGCCTCGGAATCAGGTGCCGTCAGAAACTGCGCTCTTGTAAAATTCCAAAGAAAATTAAGAAAAAGATTTCCTTTAAATTTACGAGTCTTTACATTACTCCCACCTTAGGGCTTTACGTCCCCGTAAAGATACATCATAAACTAGGGAAACAAATGTGGGTACTGAGCACGCATCTGAGCCTCCCGCTCCCATGTGCTCTCCTGGAGGTTCCCGTGCTGCCATCTGATGCGCACAAGAGGAATCGATCACCCACATAGGACCCGCTCCTGTCAATCCTCTATCTCCACCGGGACCTCCGTAAAAGTCGCCCCATCATCCAAGTCTAGCTCCCCATGGTCAATGATGTGCGTCGGGTCGTGCACGTATCTCCTCAGATGGGATACGTGGAAGACGTCGTGCACCCGGTGCAACTGAGGTGGTAGATCCAGGCAATAAGCCACCTCGCCAATCCTGCTGAGGACCTGGAAGGGTCCGATGAAGAATGGAGACAACTTGCTGCCTCGGCCAAATCTCCGCAAACCACGTCGAGGTGAGACACTCAAGAAGACGTGGTCGCCATCCTCGAACTCTAGTGGCCTCCACCTCCTGTCAGCATAAGATTTCTGCCGGCTCTGAGCTGTCCTCATCCACTCCTGGATGACCTGGACCATCTCTGTCGTGGCCCGGACCATCTCTGGTCCCACAAGTGATGACTCCTCAGGGTCTGTTCAGCACAAAGGAGATCTGCAAGGTCTGCCGTATAACGCCTCGTATGGTGCCATACCGATGGTGGAGTGGTAGCTGTTGTTGTACACGAACTCCACCAAGGGTAGGTGGTCCTCCTAGATGCGACCAAAGTCGAGGAAACATGCGCAGAGCATGTCCTCAAGAGTTTGAATGGTCCTCTCCGTCTGACCATCCGTCTGAGGGTGAAAGGCGGTGCTCAGACGTAGCCGCGTCTCGAACGCCTCCTGCAACCCCTTCCAAAGCCGGGAAGTAAAGCGAGCGTCCCGATCAGAGACTATAGACGATGGTACACCGTGAAGCCGTACAATCTCCTGAACGTAGAGACGCCCCAAGCTCTCCACTGAGCCCTGCTCTCGGATGGGTAAGAAGTGAGCCGACTTGGTGAGTCGGTCGACAATCACCCAGATGGAGTCGTGACCTCTGGAAGTGCGTGGAAGTCCAGTCACAAAGTCCATAGATATCCCGTCCCACTTCCACTCTGGGACCTCCAAGGGCTGTACCAAGCCTGCTGGTACCTGAAGCTCTGCCTTCACCTACTGGCAGGTGAGGCATCGAGAAACGAACTCTTCCACAACCATCTTCATGCCTGGCCACTAGTGCTGTCGTCTGAGGTCCTGGTACATCTTCGCCACTCCAGGATGTACCGCCAAAGGAGAAGTGTGAAACTCTCTCAGCACCTCCTCTCAAAAAGCGACTAGTACCAAGGTACGTCCTCTGAAAAGGATGTCGTGCCCTGCTCCAAAGGAGAATCCATCATGTGCCTGTCCTGAGGATAACTGTGCACGCCGCATCTCACAGTCAGCATCCTCACGCTATGGCTCTCTGACCTGCTGCAGTAGTGGAGGGGTGACTGTGAGAGACTGAAGAAAGGCTACTCCATCTCTATCCACGAAGGATATCTGCAAAGCGGCTAGCTACTCTGTCACCTCCTCAAGTAGCTGGATGCCCGTCCTCCTGCTGAGGGCATCGGCTACCACGTTCCCCTTCCCAGGAGTATAGACTATCTCAAAGTCATAGTCCTGGAGGAACTCGAGCCATCGCCGCTGTCTCAGGTTCAGGTCCTTCTGCGAGAAGATGTACCTGAGACTCTGGTGGTCAGAGAAGACTGTAAAGCGCTCGCCCATCAGATAGTGCCACCGTGTCTTCAGAGCGAATACCACTGCTGCTAACTCAAGGTCATGGGTAGCGTAGTTCTGCTCATGCGGCCTCAACTGACGTGATCCATAGGCAATCACGGCCTGCTCCTGCATCATGACACACCCGAGTCTGGTCCCTGATGCATCGCAGTAGACTACGTATCCAACTCCCTCCTCAGGAAACCTCAAGATAGGTGCACTGGTCAATCTTTGTCTCAGATCCTGGAAGCTCTGATGACATCTGTCTGACCACACAAAGGGTTTCCCCTTCTTCGTCAAAGCTGAGAGTGGTGCCGTAAATCTGGAGAAGTCTGGCACGAATCTCCAGTAGTATCCAGCTAGACCCAAGAAACTCCGCACCTCCGTCATGCTCCTGGGTGGCTCCCAAGCTAGCACTGCCTCGATCTTCACGGGATCCACAGCAACTCCGGCCTCAGAAATGACGTGCCCCAAGAAGTGGACCTCACATAACCAGAACTGACACTTCGAGAGATTGCCATAAAACTGGTGCTCTCGGAGTGTGTCTAGTACAACCCGCAAGTGGTAGGCATGCTCCTCCTCCGTGGCCGAGTACACCAAAATGTCGTCGATGAAGACCACGACAAATCGATCGAGGTATGGCTGGAAGATCCTGTTCATGAGGCTCATGTACACTGCTGGAGCGTTGGTTACGCCGAAAGACATAACCAAGAACTTATAGTGGCTATACCGACACCTGAAGGCCGTCTTCTGCACGTCCTCATCTCGAACTCTGAGCTGATGATAGCCTGACCTGAGGTCTATCTTCGAGAACCACCGTGATCCCTTGAGATGATCAAAGAGGTCATCAATCCTCAGTAGCGGATACTTGTTCCTCACTGTCACCTGGTTCAGGCGACAATAGTCGACACACAGTCACAAGCTCCCGTCCGCCTTCTTGGCGAACAATATCGGGGAAGACCAGGGTGAAACACTGGGTCGGATGAACCCCTTGACCTACAAGTCCTCCAACTGTACCCGCAACTCTCGACGCTCAGCGGGGGCCATCCGATACGCTGGAGTGGATATCGAGGCTGTCCCGGGGTACAGATTAATATAAAAGTCTACCTCTCTGCGAGGAGGTAGCCTTGGAACGTCATCGGGAAATACGTCCGTGTACTGATCCACCACTACAGGAAAACTAGGACTCCGCACGTCCACTGCTCCTAGGATGAGACTAGCCAACTGATGAGTGATGGGCTGTCCTCTCCTCTGCGGAAGTCCATCCTATGCTGCAAAGGCTCCCTTCTCGCCGGTGAAGGTGAACCTGCTCCCGTCAGTGCGTACACATCACACCTTGCGCCTAAAACAGTCAATCTGAGCATAGACTGTAGATAACAAATCCATGCCCAAGATGACGTCGTAAGGCCTCGACGCCGCTACAAGAAGATCCCAGCCGAAGCTCTCGCCTCCTAGAGTAAGCTCACACTGCCGGCACCAGTGCGTAATCTTCGAGTCTGCTCCTGTAGGGGTCTCTAGCCGTAAGGATCGAGCCAATGGCTCAGTCAGAATCTCCGAGCTCCGAACAAGGGCATCAGCTATGAAAGAGTGACTCGCTCCTGTGTCTATAAGAACTACAACAAGGGTGGAATAGACACAGATCGTACCTCGAATCATCTTTGACGCGTCGTGGTCGTAGGCCTCCGCTGCCTAGAGCTGTGCCTGTCTCTGCCCGCCAGCTCCCTGTGGTCGGGGCAGGCCTCCTGGTGGTTGTGGTGGCAGAGCCTCAAAGCGTTGCCCACCACCTGCTGCTCGGCCAGCTCCTCTTCCTCGTCCGACTCCTCCCTACAGACCACCACGGTCGACCCTCTTCCTCTGCCTGGGTGGCCCCTCCACCGTCTGCTGCTCCTCGGTACGGCGGGTCGGGCAGTCACGAGCCATGTGGCCCTACCCGCCGCAGGCGTAGAACTGCCTGCCTCTCGGAAGACTGGCTCCGCGCTGTGTGCCCCGCACTGTTGAGCCAGTGTCCTAAGGTCATCTACGAGAGGGTCTGGTCTTCCTGGAACCCTGAGTCATCCATCAGATACCTACTGCCGAAGACTCCGGTACCTGCCGCCCTGCGGTAGGTCTCGCTGTGGACTCAGCCAGAAAGCACTCGATCAGAAGGGCCCGCTCCAGTACTCCTGCCTGAGTCGGAATGCTGAGGGAGATCAGCGATGCCCTGATCTCGTGTCTTAAACCCTGCTCAAAGGTCCGGGCCCAGAAGAATGGGTCCCGTACCATGTCGGTCGAGTAGCGAGAAAGAACGGTAAACCTCGCCGCGTACTGGGCGACCGTCAAGCTGCCCTGCCGCAGCTGAAGGAGCTCCTGGATGCGCACTGCACGGAGGGTGGCCAGGACGAACTCTGAGCGGAAGAGGCTCTCGAAGTCCGCCCAGAGAAGAGAGGCCTCATCGTGCACCTGGAGCATCAAGCTCCACCATCGTCCTGCTGCTGCGTGCAGTAGGCTCGCCGCGAGGATCACCATGAGGTCTGCTGGTGTCCTCACTAGCCTGAAAACTCGAACGACCGCCTCCAGCTAGTCCTCGGCTGCCTGGGGGTTCATATACCCACGAAACCTGGGTGGTCGCTGGCGCTGGAACTCGTGCAGAGCTCCGAGGCGACGTGCATCGTCAGCGGTCGGTGCTGGTAGCATCAGGGGCTCAGCGGGTAGAGGTACCGCTGGTGCCTCCGCCGTCAAAGGGCCCTGTACCGAGGCCTCGTTGCTCGGTGGGCTGTCGTCGCGCTCTACTCTCGGAACACTAGCTGGCTGCCGTCGTGGGGCCATCCTGAAAAGGAAACAAGTGCGCCACGGTCATAACAATATACCTGGTGAGCTGACACAAGTAATCACAAAGAAAACTTGAAACACACATGCAATCAATGTTTTCGTGCATTAAGTCGGAAATCAAAAGTCAGGGTCCTGGTGTACAGATACGTCATCCGCCGCACCAACACAGGACTCCCTGGACTGATAACCACACCCAATACGCTAAACACTATTACTTCACATAGAAGAAAGATCAGAGTCTGTGGTAGAACTGACCACCTTTGATACCAATTTGTCACGACCCGTCCTCGGGGCCCGTGCCGTGACTGCCCCAATCCCTCCCTCCATAGGACAGGGGCTGACGACTAGCACCGAGGCGTAAATCCCGGAAAAGGGAAGACATTGCCTTTGTAAAGTAAACAAGCACCACAGAGTAAGCACGCAGAAAAGTAAACACTAAGTAAAAACTGTAACAAGCTGTGATGAAAGTAAAAAGGGGCTGGAAATACAAGCCCAACTGTAAAGTAGAACTGAAAGGTAAAAATAGCAACTGAAAGGAAAAACCACAGAGTCGAGCCGTCCTCTAGAAATCCCACCTGAAGGGTGGGTAAAGATAGCCTCCACTGCTCCTCGGGTCCACCTGACCGCTCTGAGCACGTCCCACCCAGTGGTCCACCTCCAGGTACCATCCTACTCCGCAAGCCTCCACCACGATCAGTGCTGTCCATCGTCTGCAACCAACACAACGTAGTGCGGGCATAGCTCATGCAGGGGTGAGAATAAGCTACTCAGTAGGGACCCCGAGACCCCCGAAGGTCTCCCAAAATCCACAAAGGATAAACCAAAAAGTAAAGATCCAATCACGAAGTAACACCCGACACTGCTTAGGTATATGACCATACATATACCTAAGTCATCAATTCCCATTCGACTCCAACATCCGAGCCCAAGCACAACCCAGTCCACATAGAAAAGCAAAATGTATACCCACACAGGATAGCACGACACAATCCATGAAGGAGAGCAAAGTAATCCACGAAGGAAAGTAAATAGTAAATCCACACAGGATAGTTCAACACAATCCACAAAGGAGGGTAACACAAGATTCAGCTCACACAGGTATACTTCTTGTATGACGATAAAGATGATCACTGATCCATCTAAGTCATCGGACCCACAAAGGATCGATAGGTACTAACCCCCGCAATGACCCACACAGGATCGGACCCACACAGGATCAATAGGTAACTAACCCCCGCAAAGACCCACACAGGATCGGGCCCACATAGGACCTGTAGGCGCTGGCTCACACAGAACCGCTGAGCACTGACCCACACAGGATCAGATCCACACAGGATCTGTAGCACTGATCCACATAGGATCGCTGAGTGTAGTAGTCGTCTTAGTCCACTGAGGATCTCTGCACAGTCGTCGTCGCAGTCCATTGAGGATCTCTGCACAGTCATCGGAGTCGCAGCCAGCACTAGGGTTCCCGCACACAGCAAGCTCGTTCGGGAGGGTCCGCTCCACGAGCCTAGAAGCTGATACATAAACTGACACAAAGTCCAAAGTTGATGTATCCAAAAGTTCTGTATCGTCAACAGGAACTCAACGTCGCAGACGGCGCGTCAATCGGACGCCTGGTCTGAGAGTTATTGACTTTTTCGTCCTAGGGGCCCGGTTGGTTTTTAAGGCAAAACCAACCCGACCGTACTCCACCTGCGTCCAAACCTCGGTCGGGGTATGCCAAAAGATCCGTATCACTTATAGGAAAACAAAAAAGTCGACGACACATCGATCGGACGTTCGAAGCTCAAGATATGAGCGTTTCTGCTCCGAGGGCCCGGTTGGTTTCGTGTACGAACCAACCCGGCCGAACTCAAAGTATTCCGAAACCTTGAGTGCGATATACCGAAACGACCGTCTCGATCCAAGGATCGCGTTACCGCTGACGGTGAGTCGTTTGGAGGCCCATAGCTCATGTTACGGGAAAAAGACCGAAATAGTCCGAAGACGGGGGTCTGGGCCTGGGCCGACCCCCCTGGGTCGGACGAACCGGGTCGACCCGACCCGGTCCAACCCAGCCGGACACGGTCCGGCCAGGCCAGGGCGCGGCTAGGCCAGGGCACGGCCCGGCTCGGCTCGGCCGAGCGGCTGAGCGAAGCAGCCGCGGGGCGCTGCCCCCGCGGGTTGGAAGTGCTGCGACCCCGCGTGGGGCCGCGCTGGAGTCAATGGACGCGGCATAGCCGCGTCCCGTGCGTGAGGGCCGGACCCACGCGGCCGCGGGTCCGCTGGCCACCGCCACCGCGGCGGTTCTGTCCGGCGGCGCGCCGGGGCGCCGCCGCCTCCGGCCGCCCGCGTCGCCGGAGGCTTCCGCGGGCCCCGGAGTTGCTCAGGTGGTCCGTTTTCCTTCCCGTCTGCGCCAGTGCTCCTCCCGGGTTCCATTATTCACTGCGGAAACATCAAATTGCCTTTGCGGCATGTTTTGTCGTCGCCCGCCAAATCCGCACAACAACGAAGAACGGTAGAGGGTTGTCGGGCCATGTTTGTTTGGCCCGCACCCTCCGCGTTAGGCGATAACAATTGGGAGGATTAAACAACACATCAAACAACAATTTTAATAAATTAAAACTGTTCTTATGAAACCGGTTCTTTAATTTAAAAGAAACGTTCACGGGAAAATAAAATTGTTCACAACAACCCCTACCTCGTCAAGTCGTCGCACGCACGTTCTTCGTGGAATTGATCGTCGCAGAAGGTGGGGATCGTCGCGTCGTCGCAGTATCCGGCGTTGCGTCGACGAACTCCGAGGTCCAATAAACAACAGATTTAATTTTAATAATTAAATCCATCTTGAGTTAAAAACCACAAAGGAATTTAAAGAATCACAAACTCTCACCTCAACAGATGATCGAAGGTTCTTGTCGCGGAGGAAGGAACGTCGCAGAAGAACGTCGCGGGAGAGGAAACATCGGCGTCGCATCATCGATTTCCGCGGGTTCGGTGTTCTTCATCGGAGGCCGGCGTTCTTCGCGTTCTTCACGTTATTCGCGAAGGAGGATGGAGAACTCTTGGTTTCTGTCAAATCCTCTCAACGAACATTTTTCCAGAAGTCATGCGTTGGTCTTATTTTATTAATACGCCAACGGATTTCAAACCGGTTAAGAAACGAATGAAATTAATTCATAGAATTAATTTCAACGAAGAAAACTGCCCAATTAATTCAACGAATAAAACCGCCCAATTAATTGGTGCGTTAAGAAATTAAGAAAACACGTCAGTTGACTTTCATAATGACGGGTTTTTGCGGGTGCGCTACTTTGCGGAAAGAAACGGTGGGGCTCGTGCGGGTCCCACATTACAAATATCCTACCAAGAGGGTAGGATATTTTTGGATAGCACCCTATCCGCATCAACTTAGCTTAAGCCGCTTTAAGTGGCTTCAAGTGGCTTCCAAGTGGCTTAAGTGAAATAAAATAAAGTTTGTCGTACAATTATTTTATTTCTTAACTTTAAGCACGAAAATTAAAAACCACACCCGAGAAAACGTAACTCCAGAAGAGGCGTTTCAAAGAAAGTACCGGCGCTGCGATTCCATCGGTGCCCTCAGAATTCGATTCTGAGCACCGATTCAAAATTTAGAAAAACCCGCTCGTCCGTTCACTAAACGTACCCGAGCCAAACTTTGGAAAATGATTCCGGGCACACCGGGCCTCGGAATCAGGTGCCGTCAGAAACTGCGCTCTTGTAAAATTCCAAAGAAAATTAAGAAAAAAATTTCCTTAAAATTTATGGGTCTTTACAGTATGTGTAGACTACCACCTCCACGAAGCAATGTGATTAGATTTTCATGTATACCTTTAATGGATAATTATAAAATTATTTTTAATGTATAAAAATTATAATTATTTAAATATTAATGTTTTGGATATTATGGAACCATAGACCCTTTGACCATGGTCAACCTACCGAAGTTGTTTTGGGATTATAAACCAAACATCCTCAAAACATCCGATATGAATTTAATCGATTTGGTAACTATATAATACATGGAAATAAATGAAATAAAATGGATTATGATATGTTAATAAACCTATAAATTTTTTATAAGAAATTAAATAATTAATATAATTTTATTATACATGATTTAAAAAACATACATGGAAAGTCAGACTCAAGGTAAGAGATTTCTCGTCTCAATTCCCTTTCTTTGAGACTTAGGACATTTTCACCACATATTTTCATTATATTGGTGTATTAACTAACATATGGATATAATTTAACATTAATTTAATTAAATTAAATTTTATTATAAATATATTTTAAATTTAACTCCTTCAAATTCCATTTTTTTAAATGTTACAAAATTCCTAAAGGATTTTTCTTTAAAACATTATTTTAAATGTTTTAAAATATTTTTTCTCCATATCCATATTATTTTAAATATTTCAAGAATGCTATTATTTATGATTAAAATATTGTTAAAGGTCATTTTAAAATAATTTATAGATTCTTTTCCAAGGTTTAAAATGGAATCTTTTCAATATTTATCATATGGGTTATTTTAACTTTTCTTACAAAAGTAAAAAAATATTTTTTTAACATTTACCATATGACCTAATTTTACTAATTTCATAGATATTATTCATTATAAATATTACTATAAAAGTTTCTATGGATTTAAAATTTTACCCTTCTCTAATTTTTCTTGTAATTTTTATAGGATACCAAAATAAAAGTATGTTATCTCTTGTTTTTCCAAGCATAATTATAGTTCCTTTATAAAAATATTTTTCATATATGTATACACAATTTAAATAATTTTATGCCTAATTGGGGTTATTTTCAAAATGATACCATCCAAATTTTTTCTATTACGACTTATGATCATGTCATTATATTTTATTGACTGGGGAAAATATTAGTATTTCATATGATAGTTTTATAAATAAGAATGTTTATTATCAAAGAATATTGATTACATATTATATTGTTGATTAAAAATATGAGGAATGAATTGAAAATATGTAATTAATGGGTGGGTATTTATTATATATAGTCCTTTTATGCATCAACATGTATCATGAGACAAAAAATAATGGATATTGCTTAGTGTATGCCAAACCATACAATAAAAATGTCTTGGCACAAGGAATTCATGATATATAAAATGTCTTGGCACAAGGCCTTGAAGGAATATGAAATATATTTATACAAGGCCTTTATTGTATATAAAATTTCTTTGCACAAGGCCTTTATGGTATGTAAAATGTCTGAGTACAAGACCCTGATGGTAAGGTTTATGATGTCTTGGCATGAGGCCTTGACAAAAAGACCATGAAATCTAACATTATAAATTCCATAACTATGAAATTAATTATTATTATCCATGTGATTATTTATATTTTTATCCTTTCATGTTATTGATGGGGTTTTATGAAAATATTTTGATTTTATAAGTTAAGAAAATGAGATTATTATTTTAAATAAATTTTATGATATTTTAAGGGTGAGAGTTTTGTTTTCAAGGAAAAGTTTTCATATTTTCAATAAACCCTTATGAATTATGATTTTTACCTTATGGTTGTTTATGAAACATCTTATAAAAAACATTGGGAAAATAAGTTTATTTTAAGAGTTAGTATGTGATTATTTTTATCTGAAATCTCATTACGAGAAAAGGAATAATTTTATATTGGTTTTCAGGGATTTAAAAGGACTAAGGGTTTTACCTTATTTTTATACCCCTACTAATATTTTTGCTCCCATACCATGTTTTAAAATGTTTTTCATAGTTAATAAGGATGAGTATGAACTATATAAAAGTGCCTCTTTCCCCTATGAGGATCCATATTAAAATAAGTGAATGTTTTTGATTGAAATATGAGTTTAAATTTAATAATATTGTTTTTATATAAAAAATAAACATTGAGTGTAAGTGTACACTTTATATTGTAAGGGTTTGATAAGTAATAATTTTTCTAAATTCTCTAAAATTCTAAACTATAAATATCCTCAAAATGAAATAAAGTGAATCCCTTATTATAAATCATGTAATTATGGGTTTTTTAAGTAATAAGGTGTTATGAAATATAAAAATTAAATATAATATAAAGAAATGGTAAAGAAACAACTACCTTAGTTTAATGAAGATCATTACAAAAATTTAATCCTTCAATATAAAACACCTAACCAAGCCAAGAAATTCCTCTAAAATCCCTACATTAACAAATTCCCATGGTTAGTCCCAAAATTGACCCTAAAATAAACCCAAAAATACTTTTAGTGTTTATGAGAGGGAGATAAATCAAGGTAAATGGAGGAATATATGAGAGAAAGTAGTTTAGAATTACTTTACAAGGAGAAATCTACTTGAAATTTGAAGGAGAGTCACCAAAATCGAAGGAATGAGGTTTGAGATCCTACTTGAGCTCCCAAGGTCCAATCATATGAATAGTGTGAGGATAGGGGTGAGGGTGACTTAAAACTAGGAGGGTATTTTAGGAAATACACAAAATTTTAAAATATGCATATATCTCCTGGTTTGGATGCATTATTTACCAAACCTGCATCCCTCAATGGACACACTTGGGCACTATGCATAGTTTCCCCTAAATCCTTGCATGACTTGACTAACCATATGACAACTGTACCAAATATAACTATAAAATTTAAAATATAACTCACACATTTTCCATATGGTTTACCTAAGTATGTGAAATACATGACCCCTTACCTATAAAACCAAAGGAATCACACTATTTCTCCCTAGATCCACATAGTTTGGACTCAATCATGTTCTACCCATATAGACCAAACATACATAGGAAAAAATGAAATAAAAATTACACTGTAAAGTTATTTTCATACTCTCCCTAAAATTGTGTGTGAAAACCATTCATAGAAGGAAAACCTCTATATTTTCCATGTTTTAGATTGAAACTTCTTAGAAACTTAAAAATGACACTCAATAACATATTTTTTTTAAAATAAACTCTACAGTGACATGATAGGTTTCATAGTTGTGATATTAACAAAAAAAACTTAAAAAAATAGAAGCAGAATAAACATAAGAAATAAAAGTCACCCAACTCTTTATTTTACCTCAAGATACTAAAACTTCTTCCATTTACCACATCACCTTCAATTATTTCCCCCCAACATTAAAGAATCCAAGACAACTCCTAGTACAACTGAGGATAAAAAATATCACAACAAATTACCACCAAATAATAAATAATAACATTGTAAATATCACAATAAAATAAAATAAAAGAGAAATATCCTAAAAATATACCACCACTCTTACCTATCAGTTTAGAGGCTACTTTAACACGCAATTGGGTAGTGAAACATAGTAATATAAACCCTCACTAATTAATTAGGATTTTAGAATGAAATAGAAGTTGAAAAAACTCAAAAACAATATCTTCACACTATAATCCTACCATCGAAATACATATCCATGTACCACATCACCAAATATCCATACATCACAACCATATATCAGTAGAGTAATGTAAACATGAAGAATATAAACTATGAACCATCCTACTCCCATGTTTATCCCTCACCTATATCAACATACCCACATACTTATCATTACAGTAGGGTAACATGAATAATAAATATATCAATATCATTCCCTCATCATATAAAACCCCCACCATGATTACACACCAAAATAACATAGCCATGTTAGCCATTATATATGTACACCAAAACTGAAAGTTGTTAAATCCTGTATATATATGCACCTACCAAAATCCATCATAGCTTGTATATCAAAACCTTGATCCATTACATCCCATTAAATTATACCCGACATCCTTCTCTTCTGCATAATATCCTACCACTTTCATAATATTAAAATGACATCATAATAACTACACAAAAAACACCAATTTCCTTGAACAAATTAACATCAATAACATAACTGAAACCATATGAAAAAGGAATCAAAATGATAATAACATCACATTGTGCCGTATTATTTAAAATACCACCATTTACTATTTATTGACCACATTATTTTCTTTATTATATAATTTTATTCTGAGATTTCATTCCACATTCACCTTCTCTTTTTTATCATTCATTTTAGAATCATTTATCCATTAAATAGTATGCTACTTAACAGGTTCATTTTGATTCCTAATTGTTCCTAACCCATTATTTTCATATTTAACACCACACATAAACCCGAAAAAAACTCACAAAAGACGCTTTACCAAACTTATTCCCACATCCACACACAAAAATTCCCTAAACAAGTAGATGAACACTAATTACATAAGAATATAGAGGAAAACACAACTCAACCCTTCCTAAAATACTCCCCATTTTGAACCCTCTTTATTTACATAAACCAATCACTTACCAACTCACACATATCCCATGAAAATTATTAGAGAATGAATCGGACATTACAACACCCTATAAAATAACTAACCAACTCAACCTAATACAAATACAACCCTAACCACATCAACAAGACACTAACTTCTATATACTTACAAATGATGCATCTACCCCTAAATAACCCATTTTTATGAAACCTAGAAAAGGAAGGACACATTCCTAAATATGAAATATCACAACTCTACCCAAAATAAGACCCTTTCTAAGATCATAACAAGAAAAAACCACCTCCCTGATATAACAACCCAATAATATCTACCATTAATGCTTTATTTAATATTAACCTTATTATATTCATTAATATAAACCTGAATTTTTACTTTATATCCTTGATCCCATTATCATATTTAAATCATTTATAAAGTTATTAATATTAAGGAAAGTCAAATGAAACATTAAATCACAACAAAATCCCATCCCAAACTATAAAAAACCAGTCCCACCAAGGATAACTCAACTAGAAAATAGAGTAAATAGTAAACAAACATAAAATCAGTGTAAATAAATTACTAAAAACAATATATTTCTCGATTCTAAGTTTCATCATCCCCTTTTCACTACCCATATTTGAGTATTTATCTGATTATGAATGTGAAAAGGTTCATCAAAATTAATAAGAAATAAGAAAACATAGTAGTAGATACTAGTCAATAAGAATCAGCACATAGTAAATAATGAAGATACTTTGTGATATTTTTATACCAAGTTTTGTATTTGTATTCAATATTTCTTATGGTGAATATTTTTTTTAACAGGTCATAAAGAGTTACTAAAAGTCATTAAAAAACTGTTTCCTTAACTATGTTAGGATTTTGTTTTGAATTTAGATGATGATATTCCATTTATAATGTTCCTAACATCATGAATATTATCATGATCCAACATGAAGTTGTACACTTTCATACAAAGAAATAGAAGCTCACTAATATCACCAGATGCATATCATCAGATATAGATCACCAAATAGATGTAAGTGGATAGAGATTCATTATAATTATAAAGTAGAAGTTACAAAATTTCTACAAACATACAAAGCATAATGTTATTGAATAGACCATGGAGGTTGTTACCAGTTAGATTTTCAAGAAGTCCAAAGGGGTAAATAAGTTAAAGGCCATGAAAATATTGATGTTCAAGCAGTGGAAAAAAGTTGAAGCTAAAATACTTGATAGAGTAAAGACATTTTAACCAGAAAATGGGGAAATTATTTTGTGATATAATTATTTTATGATAGAATTATTTAGAATTTATGACAATTTTATTGCACAGTCATGACTCGAGTGCACCATACAGACACAACTGAGGTGATCGAAAAAATAGTTTTCATAAAGTTCAATTTGGAAAAGTTTAATGTTACAATTGAATAAATTTTTAAGTAATTAAGGATATTATTAAAAGAATTAATCATTTTTATTCCATCGTATGATGAACCATCATACCAAGAAGGATATGTAAAGATAACCCTTTATTTACATTACCTACATAAAGATATCAAAGTTGTTGCATAGAGGTTTATGTGAGATTGTATAAAGGTAGATAGGTTATTTAAGGCCTATTTAAGGGTAAAATAGTTACATAAATTTCATTCAAATAAATTTGTAAATGTACTTCCAGTTAAAGGTGAGTTTTTACAGATCCTTATAAAGATATTCAGATAGATAAGTTAAATCTCTATCAGATAGATGGACATCTAACAAAAAATCATGATGTCATCAGATAGATGATTATGAGAAGATGTTTTGAGTGAAGTTTTGTGATCCATGTTCTACATGGAGTTTTTTCAGATTTAGGATAAGATAAATCTAAACTTTCCAACACATCTGTCAAAGTAGATCTAATAGAAGGAAGATAGGAAGAGTAGAGCTGGATGAAATGATCTTATGAAGTCATACAACATATTTTCACCAAATGAAGTTCTTAAGATATTTACATAACTTTTTAAAGTCCATAAATATGGTTATGTTATGTTCATAATTCAATTTTTAATTATCTAGATGAGATAAGTAAGTTTGAATAAGTTCCTTAATGTTTAGGTTAAGGAAGTTTGAAGAGTTAGAGCTGGATCTAAGTTTGTAAGGATATTTTAGAATACACTTGAAGTATTGAGAAGCATAAAAAAATTTAGTTGAGTAGGAGTTTCATAAATTGAGTTTTCATTTATAGGGAAAATGAAATTGAGTTCCCACCTAATCTATTATGTGTGAACCTATAAATAGGAGTTGAAAGTAAAAATTCTACAGAAATTATTCACCCGCATGGAAGAGTTGATACACTAAAGTTTTATAAGCAGTGTTTGTTTTCAAACAAGTTGATATTTGGTTGAATTTTAAGAACACCAGATAAAGACATAGTGAGAATAGATACCAGATAATGTTTTTGATCCAATATATCTAAAAGAGTCATCAGTTAGATCTACTAGATAAATAAAGTATTAGATAGATATTTTGAGAAGTTTGTGTGGCATAGTGGTCATGTTCAATGGAAAAAATGTAGATCAAAGGTGTAGTTAGTGATGCACACAGAATAGATAACAAAATATCGAGACCAATTTTACTATACATACTATTATTATATGGAGAAAATTATATGAACGATTTTTGGACATTTTTGTTAGGATCTATTTTATAAAAATTTCACATTCTTGTGTTGGCTTAGTTTGATAAGAAATTTTTTTTAACTAATGGGAGTAAGTATAATCTTACCTATTAGAAGATAAAATGATTATAATGAGAGTTAGATCAATTTGTATTCACTTATTTTAATAGTAAAATTTCATGGACCGATGGGTGTCACTATGTCAAGGATGTAGGTTCTCACACTAAGGTCGAACCTTGCAAATCCAATGTACTTTTCTTTACTTTCTTATCATTGCATGATTTTGAGGTTTTTATACAAAGTTTATAAGCATAAAAACTATAATAAATTTTAGGGGTTAATTTTATGTTAATTTAAATTATAAAATATCACCACTGATTCAACCCCCCTTCTCAGTGTTTCTCACAATCCTATGGGACTTTTGTTGGTTTTAGATCCAAGCCTCCCCTTTTTGATCCTTATTATGGATAATCTCAACTCAGTGAATAAAAAATGTATTCCTACCTTCTATTAAAAAAAATTATCATGTTTAGAAAAATATAATGATTCCATATATTCTATCTCTTGGTCTAGAGGTAATTGATATAGCTATAGTTGAGTTTCCACCCTTTGATAAATATGCTCCTATGAAATTTTTTAATAGAATAAATATTGAGGTAGATGGAAAAACTAGAAAGGATATTATAATTTATTTCTTATAAAATGTTTTTATGAAGGTTATTGGTCTTAATATAGTCAAGGAAACTTGGTACAAACATTAAAGAATCTTTAAGGTAAATATCAATGTAAAGAAATAAAATATAAAAATCTGGTGTAACAAGTTCAAAGATATCATAATGGGAGGTAATAAAAATATTGATGAATAACTCACCATATTTAATGAAGTTATGAGAAACATAATAGGATTCAAATATGTCATAAAAGATTATAATAATATTAATAAACTCATGAGAAAATTTCCAAATGTATTTGACTCTAAAATCTACACCTTATAATACAAAGAAGATTTATCTCTTGATGAATTACATAATATTATTATTTCATATAAGATGAGAAAAGAGCCATAATTCAAAAACAATATCAAGGATGAAATAGTTTTTGAATCAATGAGAAATATAGAAAACCAAGATGCTTAGATTATTGACCTCAAAGAATCGAAAGATAAGGAAGATGATGAAATGAATGAAAAAATCATGCCTCTTATCTCTAAAAATTACCAAATAGCTAGAGTAAAATATGGAGGAAAACTCTCACTTAAAAGTTTCAAGTGTGTAGGAATTGGTCATTTTGAAATGAATTTTACTAAAAAGAATGATATAGAATATAAATATGATTTTTAATAAAAACCTTGATGAAATAAGTGGATAAAAACTTCCAAGTAGGATAAGAAATACAACAAACATAAGAAAATGTTCACTAGAAATAGAATAAGTATATTGAGTAAGAAAGTTGAATATAACTCTATTGAGAATATTTCCTTAGAAGATGAAAATACAAAGAAGTTTATAAATTTCTGTAAAAATGTTGATAAAAAGGAATATTATTCAAATAGTGAATAAGAATAAGGTGAAGAAACCTATAAAGAATATTAGTTGAGATTATAACTCTTGGTATATCTTGAGGAGAAAAAACTAAAGAAATAAATTAGAATGATAAATAAATAAGGTGTAAAAAATAATTTAGGAAATAAATATCTTCTTAAAATAGAATATGTGTACATTGAGGTGATTAAGAAACTCAAATTGAAAGTTTTCTTTAGGAAATATTATCATATCATATGAAGATTTAAATATATAAAATTTGTTACTAAAGGAGAAATAACCAACATAAATCTTTTCTATATTAAATATATTTGTAACTCATGTTAATTAAGTGATAAGGATGAAAGTAAGTTTTCTCATCAAAGCCTTAGACGTCTTGGATAGAAAAGTATAGACTAAATTTCCAAAGTAGATGCTGTAAGAAACTTATCACTGATAAAAATGAAAGAATATGATACTTGTAAAACATGTAAAAAAGGGAATTTGGTTAGATGAAGACATAATAAAGTTGAAATCTAATCCACCATACCACTTGATCTAGTTCACTTTGATCTTTTTAGGCCGGAGAGACATCAATAAAAAAGTGATTTTTAATTTATTAATTTCATTGATTATATCACTTAGATAACCAATATAATTTTTATAAATCACAAATTAGAGGCTGAAGAGATTTTTAGATATTTTATAAGGTAATTTGAAAGAGATATGGGTGTTTATATATTGAATTTGTGTACTAACAATGGAAATAAGTAAACTAATAACACTTTCAAATATTATCTAAATAAATTTGGAATCAAACAAAAATATAGTGATCTATACACTCCTAAAAAATAGTGTTGAATAAAGAAAAAATAGAAGTTTAGTAAAAATGGGAAGAAGTATGTTGGATGAATATAAACTTTATAAGTTTTTATAAAGAAAAGATGTTGGTAGTGTTATTCATGTACAAAACAGATATTTGTTATGAACAAAATCCAAAATCACTTTCTATGAGATGTGTTCTAAGAAAAAACCTATATTAGAACACTTTAAGGTTTTTGGGAGTCCTTTCTTAATAAAGATAAAAAATATGGATCTTGGAATGTTTTATAAAAAATAAGAGGAAGTGATTTTCATGGGATATTCATCCAATGAAAGTAGTTATATATTTTGGGATAAATTTCTACAAAATTTGGTGGATTCTTATTATGTGATAGTTATTGAGAATCCAAATTCCTTAAAAAAGTTATTGAAAATGTTACATAAGACATATTAAAGATATCTAATGAAGATAATAAAATAGAAGATAAATATGAGCTAAAACATGTACAAGGAGATTTAAATGAATTGTGTGATGAAAAAAGTGAGACATTTAGGAAATATATCAAATTTTAGACCCTATAGAAATAGGTTGAATATGAAAACATCATTGGAAATTAGAAATATCTTGTTAATACTATAAGGAAACTAATATTAGTGAATCAGACACCACTTATCTCATAGGTAGAACCGAAATCAGTTTCAAAGACACTTGAACATAAATAATTGGTATAATCTATGAATGAAGAGTTAGATCAGATTAAGAAAAATGAAACATGGGAACTTGTTCCATGACCAGTAAAAAATAATGTTATAGGAACAAAGTGGGTGTTTAGAAACAAGATAAATAAACATATATAAATTTTAAGAAATAAATCATAACTCATTTTCAAAGGTTACTCATATGCGAAGGGTATGATTTTAAAGAAACCTTTTTACCTGTTGAATGACTTTAAATTATAATAATTTTATTGGAAGTGGATTTACATTGTTGTTATAAAGTTTATCAGATCGATATTAAGTTAGTTTTATTAAATAGAGAAATTGAAAAAGATTATATTGAGAATCCTAGTGGGTTATTACTTGATAAAGATAGAACCATGGTGTGTAAGATGAATAAATATTTGTATAGGTTTAAATATGATCCTCATACATAATACTCTAAAATTAATAGTGGCTTGAAGTAGTTAAAATTTTCTAAAGGAAAATTTGATAGAAACATGTATGTTAAAGAAATGATCAGTGGTACCATTATTTTCATTGTCTATGTTGATGATATAATTTTTATAGGCAATAGGGATATAAATTATGAAGAATTTACTAAAAAAATAAAGTAAAATTTTTAAATGTAAATGATAGGAGAGTTAATAATATTTATAGGATTATAAGTTTAATAGAAGGAAAAATATATCATTCTATCATAATAAAATTATACAAAGGAGTTTCTAGAAATTTTTTTCATGTAATAATCAAAATAAGTTTCTACACCTATCTCTGTTTGTGTATAGATGAGTAAATATGAATCTGAGAAAAGTGAGAATAAGAAATAATTTCATAAATTTATGTAAATCTTACTTTATATTACAAATACAAGGCTATACATTGTAAATTATATTACTTTTTGTGTAAGATATCAGACTAATCCAAAGGAATCCCATATGATGGAAGCAAAAAGAATACTCAGGTATACTAAAGGAATATATTCTTATGAACTATTTATAAAAGAAGTTGTTATATAAACTTTCTTAGATACAATGATTCTGATTGGGATAGAGATTGTAATGATAGAAATTCAACATCAGGAGGAACCTATTTCTTAGGAGAATGTTGTGTGAGATGGAATAGTAAGAAACAAAGTTCTATTACTTTGAGTATAGTGGAAGTAGAATATATTTATGACACCCATTATTTTATGTAAATGATATGGTTAGAATATTAACCAGAATATTTGTGAGTGAATATTATAAAACCATTGAATATTCTTTGTGATAATCAAAGTTCCATTGATATTTCCAAAAATCCTAGACAAAATTCAAGATCAAAGCACATTGGTATTAATTATCATTTCATAAAATATAAAGTTACTGGTGGATATTTTATGCTTGATTACATTTTAACAAAGTAATAAATTTTTGATGTTTTCACCAAATCTATACCAAGGTAAATATTTGAGGAATTGAGGCTTCACCTACATGTCTAGACTCCACAAAATACTTCATAATGGTTATAAGTAAGTCACACCACCATTATTTAGATTATATTATCAAATGGGGAGAGCAAGAATAACTTTTTAAGAAGTACTACTCTTTATTATATAAATATAAAGATTTTTTTATCATAAAAAGGGGGAGAGAAAAAATTGAGGTGAAGTTTATCTTTTCATGGCCAAAAATTTTCTTGTCACCAAGATATAGAATTCCTTCAAAAAAAATTACTTTATCTAGAAGTGTGGTGTCAGTACATTCTTTATGATAAAGGTTGTAGTTTGATAAAAAGTTGAGAAAAGAGTTAAAAAAAATAGTTGAAAAGTTGTTGTAAATGTTTCCAAAAATTCTAAAGGGTGAGATTTAAGATCCTTTGTGATGTTTTTATAAAAAGTTTTTTATTTATTAACAAAATCTATTATGGTGAATGTTTTTTTAATAGTTGAGAAATATTTGATGAAAGTTGTTAATAAATATTTTCTTTAACTATGTTAGGAAAAAATTTATGAGTTCAGATGATGCTATTTTATTCATAAAGTTTCTAACATCATGAATATTATTATGATATAAGATGAAGTTGTACACTTTCATACAAATAAAGAGAAGTTCACCAATGTCACAGAACACAGATCACCATATGTAGATCACCAGATACATATCACCAAATAGATGTAAATAGATAAAGATTCAACAAAAATATGATGTAGAAGTTGTACAATGTTTTTGGATGGACAAAGCATGATGGTACTAGATGGACTGGGGTGGTTGTTACCAGTCAAAAGTTTTCAATAAGTACAAATGTGAAAATAAGTATAAATCTGTGAGAGGATTGATGTTTGAGTGGTGGTAAAAAGTTGAAGTTGTAATACCAAATGGAGTAGGGATGTTGTAATCTAAAAAAGGGGGAAATTTTTTTGTGATATAATTTTTTAGAAGTTTCAAAAATGTTATCACATAGTTAATGGTTTGAGTGAACCAAACAAACACAACCATGGTGACTGGACAGAGGTTTGTAAAAAGTTCAATATGGAAAAGTTTAATGATATAATTTATATAATGTTTAAATTAATAAAGGTTTATATGATTTAAAGACATCAGTTTGAGTCCATTGGATGATGAACCGTCAGAATAAAAAGTCTACATAAAGATAAATCTTTCTTTGTATTACCTATATAAAGATGTCAAAGGTTATATATAAGGGTTGATATGAGCTTTTTTAATGGTATCTAGAAGATTTTAAGAACTATGTAAGGGTAAACTTGGTTATGTAAAGGTTATTCTAAGACCTGTGTAAAGGTATCTCCAGTCGAATGTGAGTTTTTATAGATCCTTACAAAGATATTTGGATGGACATGTTAAAGCTCCATCAGACAGATGAACATCGGAAAAACAATCATGATGTCATCAGATGAAAGATTATAAGAAGATGTACTGAGTGTTATTTTTCAATATATATTCCACATAGATTTTGTAGAGGAAAGATTCACCTGATAGGAACTTTCCAATACATCAGGTAAAGCATATCATAAATAAGGAATACAAACAAAGTAGAGTTAGAAATAATGATATTATAAATTCACGAGACACAATTTCACCAAAATAAGTTCTTAATATATTTACATAACTTTTTAAATTACCTAAATATTATTATTTGATGTTGAGTGTTCAATTTTTACTTATCTAGATAAGATAATAAATTTTTAAGAAGTTCCTTAAAACTAACGTTAAGGAAGGTTGAAGAGTTGAATATGGCATTGAGTTTTTAAGAATATTATAGAATACTCTATAATGATTGAGAAGCATATAAAAAATTTCATTTGAGATAGAGTTTCATAATTTTACTTTTTATTGATCTTTAAAATGAAATTGAGTTCCCACCTTTTCTATTATGCTTGCACCTACAAATAGGAGGTGAAATTATAAATCATACCAACACTTTTCAACAATATGAAAGAGATGATATGATGAACTTTTATAAGTAGTGTGTGTTTTTAAACAATTTGATACTTGGTTGAAGTTTAAGAACATTAGAAAAAGGTTTAGTGGGAAGAGATATCAGATATAGTTTTTGATCAGAGATATCAGATAGAGTCATTAATCATAGCTACTAGACATAGAAATTATCAAATAGAGTTTTTGAGAAGGTTTTAAGGAACAATGGTTATATTCAATAGACATGAGACATATTATAGGCACAATTAGTGAGGCACACCAGATAGAGAACACCAAAAAAGACATGGTGCACTGGATATACTATTACCAGACATATAAAACTGTATGAATGCTTTTCAAACATTGTTAGGAGATATTTTATAAAAGTTACACATTCTTATGTTGGCATATTTGACAATAAAAACTTTTCACTAATGAGAGTTAGTATAATATTTCCCATTGAGAGATATAAGGAGTTTAATTGTATTTGGATCAAATTGTATAACTTATTTTAATAATGAAATTCCATGGATTGATGGTAGTCCCCATGGTAAGGATGTAGGTTCTCACACTAAGGTAGAACTTTGTGAATATTGTGTTATTTTCTTTACTTTCTTACCATTTCATACTTTTGAGGCTTTTATATAAAGTTTATAAGGATAAAAATTATAACAAGTTACAAGGGTTATTTTCAATATAATTGAAAATTTAAAATATCAACACTGATTCACCCCTTCCCAGTGGTTCTATCGATCCCAAGGAACTTAAAATAACATAAAAACTCATAAAGCACATATAAAAATATCTCCCCTTACAATTACTTATACTATTTTTAGGTACCCATGATATTAAATTATGAAATATTAGGGTTCAAATACCCCATACTCACATTATTTCTTGATTAAATATGTGTGGTTATTTGTCAAAAAATGAGGCAGGTGAGGGAATTATTAGAAATGAAATCTATTTGTAGAACATCATGGATTTTTTTGGTGAGGATCAACTCTGGTGACATATTCAACATTTGCAGAAGATTAATCATGTTGTGATATAGGAAGGGCCACATCTATGTAGCCGATTGGGGGTGTTTGAGTGAAAAGAAAAAAAGAAGAAGGACTAACCTTATCAATTTCATGAGACATGATAGAAAAAAATAGTAGGGAATGATCAGTGAATTAAAGAAATAGAGGTTTAATGAGAATCATATGAAAAAATTATATAAAAATTCATACGATCCTTTATAATGAGAGAAAATAGCCATTTTAATTTGATAAAAAAGAAAAGTTGGGCTATAGTCCATGAAAATCAGGGCCTTTTTGGCCATAAAAAATATAATAATGGGCTATTTTTGGGGTGCACCAATAATTGGGGGAGGTTTGTGTTATGGACCAACTAGCCCTTGGGTGTGTGTATTTTTTATTTGCATTGAAACCCCCTACCTAATAGTAATTCCACACACATTTTCCCTTACTCATAAATCATGAATATTTTAGGAAACCATAACCAAATAACACAACATAAAGAATATTAGAGGATCATTCAAAAAAATCACAACATGATAGAATACTAGTTTAGAAATACCCTACTTAAATAAATCTTGAGAAACACCATGATAAGAGAATAATCCTAAAACTAAACACCAAAAAACTTTAAATAATCTTCCCTCCAACCTATAACACATCATCTCCATAAAATAAATTAGTTACTGATAATCAAAACCAATTATAATTGTTTCTAAAACCTCTAAGAAAGAAGAAAAGAGAAGTGAGTGGGTCCTCATATTAAAGAAGAACCAAACATAAAAATATAAGGCCTATAGATCAACCTCCTAAACCTAGAACCACCATGAGTAGAACCCAATATTGCCTTGGGTTTGAAATAGGTTAAATGAATATAATAGAATCTGATAGGGAAATTTAAATTTTAATAAAATTAAAAAATATATGAATCATTATGTAACAAATCACAATGGTTCCATGTTAAATAGATATCTAAAAATCATGTTGTGATCCCCCTATTTATCTTTCCCTGAAATCATTTGGTTAAATCACCTTAAAGACAATGCATTAATGAAGTTCATGATGTAACCCTGTGATTACACCACAATTCCCAAACTCCCAAGGATCAAAAAGTGATCCTCAGTATTCTCCCCTCAACCTGATAAATCCCTGATACACACCATGATATAAAACTTATCACTATGCCACAACAATCCCCAAGATAGAAAAATCATGAAATACTTTGACTAGGTCTACACGACACAATGTGAAAGTCACACCATAAGGATAATCACATAAGATTAACTGAGGGATCTCATATAAAATTAAACCTACAGAATCATTTAAGGGAGAATAACCTAAGTATATTCATTACATAACCAAAATCCATCAATAAAAAATGACTTCATAGAATATTAAACCAAGAGAACCTATAGACCCTTCAAACTACAACACACATATTAAACCACAACCATCATCCCACTTTTAAATAGTTTAACATATAAATATCATTTATTGAACCCCACATCGTAACACACTCCTTGTGTCATAAGAATAACCCTCATGGAGTAACCCTTCATAGTGAAACCACTCCCTTTCTCCATTTATCCGACTACACATAACATATATAGTCATGATGTAATCCCTTCCTTCAGCTAGAAATCCATCCAAAAAATATACCTCTCCTTTTAAACTTAACTCAAAATATACTCTTGATACTTATAACAATTAAAAAACACAAAGTAAAAGTATAATAAAACCCAGTCTATTACATTAGATACCTATCAAATGATTCTCATCCTTGAGTATCAAAACCAGACACAAGTAAAAAAAATGAAGACTACCCACTAAGTGGAGGTATATATCAAATAACAATATCACCATTAAGGGAAACTAAAACTAATTCCAAAAACCCTAATTCAAAACAAACACATCACTAACTACTCCTTTTACCTCGAAAATGTTTCGAAATAGACACCCTTTGAAACAAAATCACTACAAAATTAAAAACATTTTGAAAATCAAACCCAAAAGATTTATGAAGAAAAAATATTCAATTTAAATTTTAAATATAAATAAAAAATGATTTAAAATAGATTTAAAATCCACCATAAAGGTTTTATTAAAAGGATTTAGATCACCATCAATGTATATGCCTCACTTACTAAGACAAAATTAGATACCCACCAAAGAATAAGAGACATGATGGATCTCACAGAAATTATACTAATGAAAAAACAAAATATTACAATGGAAATAAATCAAATCACCTAACACATGACACCTAAAACTACTAAAACCTAAAGTTTATACCCATGATTGAACTTGAGATGATTGTCTCACTCTTCGCTTCTACAAACCTTGAGGCTTACAACTCAGATAATTTATCTCAAATCTCCAAAAAATTTGAGTGTGACCTTCACTAGAATCTCACATCATGGATACACTCTTATCCATGATCTTCACATTATTTGTTACATCTATCCAAGAATTTAATTAAGAAACTATAATGGATCATTGAATATATAGATTCAAAGTGGACTCAAAATTCTATGCTCACTCTTTCTTATTAGCTAGAAAATGAAAAAAATCTACTAACCAGATACATAAAATGATTCCCAAAGCTACACATGCTCTTAGAATCCCACTAAATCTCCTTATGATTCTTCATATGATTTCCCATATTCACTTGAGAAATTAAATCCTTCTTGAATAATTTAAGAATATCCTCTTAGTGTACCCTCTTTGGGTCTCCACACTTCATCTCCCACCATCTTTGATCCAATTTTCGAAACAATCCAACTACCAAAGAAACTATTAATCGATTTTAAGTCTTTACTAACTCAAAAGAAACTTTGATATATGCTAACCATTCCCAATACTTATGGATATATTCCCACCATTTAACTTTGATACTTATTACCACTAAAACATCAACGACACTCTATCCCATAATTCATTTTTCTTATTCTCATGCCCAAAATATCAACAATGATTTGAGGGAATATCTTTAATTAAATATAAAATAATAATAAAGGTTTAATAAAACAAAAAAAGTACATAAAAATCACTGGGGATAAAAATATTTCATATAAATACATCAACTCATATACTACCCTTCTTCACCAGACCATCTACACAATACTTTCTTCCACATCACAACCACATCATCACTTCCCACATTATTATTCAACTATCTAATGAACATTAGAAAATTTTCACCATAATACCCATTCCTCTCCACTTATCACACCCATAAAAAATAAAAATATTAATATATCACTAGGAAATATCATCATCAACACATTTGAAACAAAAAAGAACTTTACAAAAAATTTAACGTAATAACAAAAATCCTTCAAGGATAAATTTTATTATTAGAAAACATCATATTATCCATATTTTAGATTCAAAATTTATAGATCAATAAAATTGTTTATAAAAAAAACATATTAATAATTATAGGCAATATTTATTAAACAAAACATCATGAAAAAAAATCCAAAATTCATTAAATTAAATTTTTGAGTGATCATCATAGCATTTACTTTAATAACATTACTTGAACATTATTTGAGATAGTGAAATGAAAAAGAACTAAACATGATTTATTCTCATGATTCATGATTAACATGTGCACCCTAAATTTTTTTTAATAATATTATCACTAATAAAATATACTATTACATTATATAAGGGGAAACATACATTTACTTTAATATTTTTAGTGCTACATGCTCAACACAAAACTTGATTGATAAAATAAACATTGGTTATTAAATATAAAATAAGTACTATAAAAACTTATAACATTCAATCTAATATGATTTAATTATAATTTATGAAAACATTATTCTAGATTTAGACATGATATTTACAAATTTTAGTTTATATTTACTCTTTATGTGACATGATTAATTTCTAAGTTGAACAACTTACCCTTAAGTATTCATATTTAACATTTTGTAAAACCATACATGGAATGTTAATTTTATCATGAAATTAAAAACTCCTAAAACATACCACTAAAACAATTCCTTCCAATTTATTAATATGAAATTTATTATTATATATGCACTTAATTCAAAAATCCTCTACAGGTTTGAAATCATATACAAAAAATGTTCCTTAAACATGCTTGGTTAAAAATTTTAAACATTATGGAAACACACTACTCACTTTATCAAGATAATAACAATTACATAAAACTATAGAGAACATTTTGAAACAAAACACATTTGAGAATCATCAAGGACTCGATATGAGAACTCCCTATAAAAAGAAGGATTTATATAGAGAATTTATCCCAGTTAGAACTATTTTACTTTACCACTAGCCAATATAGTTATTTTAACATGTTCATTACAAGTTTTAATAATTATTTCTCATATTATGATGAAGACATAACTAAAATTTGAAATACACTTACTGATGCCACGACTAATAATAATTCACATAACTTCCCTAAAATCCACCTTGCAATGGTTATGATTTCATCTAAATATTTTTCATAAGTTGTTAAGGTCACTATGTCAAATCACATGGGGACCTAAAATTCTGTGTCCTAGATAATTTACTTTGTCTACATCACATGTTAGGATAAAATTTCTACATTAACATACCAAACCCATGAAATCACACTTGTTCTTAACTCCAAACTCCAACCGAACTCTCAATCAAAGTTTTGATACAACTCTATCATGACCCGCCCCCACTAGAACCCCTATTGGGTTGGAGGTGAAAGAGAGGGTAACCCTCAAAGTCCATTTACAATAGGTCATAGGTTGGAGACTAGTACATGGGTATAAAAAACTAAAATAGTTTGAATTTCCATTATAAAACCTAGGAAAGATACAACGAAAACACCAATAAACATCAAATATCACATTAAATAAAAAATATCCCATAACCCCAAATGTTATCTATATGTAAAAGTATACAATCACCATAAAAGAACATGAAAAAATGAGATCCTAAGGTTTTGAATCATCTATTTAAATCCACTCAATATACCCAAACAACAACTCTGATCTCCATTTCATTATATTTCAAAACAACTTAATAACTAGGGTGGGGTTAGAACTTAAGATCACTCAATAGAACCATACTCCTAAACAAATTAGAATCCATGTGAAATAAATATAAAAGTGTAGACATGTGGAATATAAACCAAGTAGAACATAACCAATAATATAAATAAAATAGTCATAAGAATATAAATCACCCAAATTTTAATTCCACCATAAGCTACCACAAATTCTTACATTTTCCTCATTACCTTCAACTATTTTCATCTAATCATGAATCCTAAAAAAATACTACTCTAAATGAGGATCATAAATGTCGCAACCAATAACTAGGAAATAAAAAATAACAAACTCAATAAACATCACCAAAACCATCAAAAGGGAAAGGGATCAAAAATTTACCATCACTCTTACTTGTGAGTTTAGAGGCCCCTCTAACTCACAAATAGATAGAGAACCATAGTAGGATAACTACTCACCAACTAATCAGGAAGCGAGAATGAAATAACAACACCACAACATCAAAAAATATCTCTTCACATAGCAATCTAACCACCCAAATACATATCCACATAATATAGTAAGATATATTATCACATCACAACCATATATTGGTTGGGTAACATATAAATGAGTGACATAAAACACATGATATACTTCTTCAATGTATGTTATTTACCTATAAAAACATATCCACAGCCTTATCATCATAGTAGGATAACATGAACATAAAATACATCAACCTAATTTAATCCTCCTTTCATGCATCCCCCACCATGATTTCACACCATTACATCATAACCAAGCCATATAATATAGATACACACCACTAAATCCATTACAACCCACATATATATACTTACTGAGATCTTAACCCATATATAAAAACCTTGAACCATTATAACCCATGGAATTACACTTGTAACCCCACCTATAACATAATATCCCAAAAAAACACTTTCATAATATTAAAATAACTGTACAATAGCCACAAAAAAACCCCACTTTTTGTGAACCAATTATTATCAATATCATAATTGAAACCATAGGAAAAAGAAACACACACAATAATAACTTCACAATTTCCACATTATTTTCAATCCCATCATTTACCATTTACCATCCATATTATGTTCTTTATATTATCATTTACTTTAATCCCTTCATTCCACATTAACATTATTTATTTAAACATTCAGTTTAATCTCATTCAACCATTAGATGTTATGCTACTTAATTGGATCATTATGATTCCCAATTTTTCCCAACCCATCATTTTTACATTTGACCACACACCTCAACCTGAAAAATAATCACACAAGATTATTTCCCCCACTTATTCCTATATACACACACACAACTCCCCAAAAATAATTAGTCAAATATGGAATAAAAACCAAATCAACCCTTACTACAATACTTTCCTTTTTGATCCCTCTTTATTTAAAACAATCACACACTTCTCAGATAATTCATATCCTATGAAAGTACTTATAAAACACCCTAAAAATCACTACCAGGGGTGACTAACATTCCTAGGTCCGTGGTCCAGTCCTGCTAGCCTGTATTTATGAAGGGGATAGGCTAGAAAAAGTTGGAATGTATTTTAAATGGTCTTAAATGGATTGGGGAAAGATTCCACTAGTTTAAGTGGATCAATAGTAGAATATGTTGGATGGCCCAAAATCTTAGAATACATTTTTTATTTTTTTTATTTTAATGTTATTTTAATTTAATGTATAATTTTTTAACAACAATGTATATTTTTATATATCTGATGAATATATATATATATATATACCAACAATTATGTGATAAAAAATTTGTGTTTGATATTCAATATTCCTAAATAATTAATGTTTTTTTTATTTTTTTAAATCTTGATTAAAAATGTAGGTTGTCCCATTAATCAGTTACCGTAAAATGTATAATGGACCAGACTAATTTTTGTAAGATCACATTAAACATATATATAAATGGGTTGGATATTTTTAGGCTCGGTCTATGTGGGATTAGACCAATCCACCATGATCCAACCCATTAAACATATTTACTCACCAACCAACTCAACTAATTAAAAATAAATCCCAAACTATATCAATACAAAACCAAATCATACATATTTCCTAATTATGTAGCAACCCATAACCAAACAATTATAATAAAAACTAAAAAAAGGAAGGATAGATTACCAATACTAAAATATCACAACTCCACCAATACCAACACCCTTTCTAATATCAAAATAAGATTACAACACCTCCCAAGTACATAAATAACCCAATATTTTCTAGATACTATGCTTTATTTAATATTAAATTTATCATATTCATTAATACCAACCATGATTTTTAATTTCTATTCCCAATACCATTATCACATTTAAATAAATAATCAGGTTATCAATATTAAAGGAAGTCACATCAAATATTAAATCACTATAACACTCTATTCCCAACCACATAAAATTAGTCCCACTAAGGTATGTTAACTATAATAAGAATAAAAAGTAAATAAACATGAAATAAATGTAAATAGAGTTAATAACATCAATATATTTCCCTATTCCTAGTTTCATCATCCCCTTTTTATTATCTTATCTAATTTATTATATAATTATGAAGGTGACAAGGTTCATCAAAATTAACAGGTATTAATAAAACACAGTAAAGAATATCATTAAAAAAGGATTACAAAATAGTAAATAAATTAAAAATAATAAATAACATACAACCATATATCGCCTTATAATTCCTCATACTTGATTTATTAAGTCCATTAAATTCACTCTTCTTAAATATAATTCCAAAATTTTTTCCAATTCCTCGCAAATCATGAATATTTTAGGAATCTATAACCAAATAACACGGAATAAAGAATATAAGAAGATCATTGCAATTAATTTCAACAATCCAATCAATCATATCATTCTAGGTGATAAATGAAGAGTTTATAAATCCCCAACTTTAATGAATCTGGATAAACACCATGCTAAGAGAAGAAACCTAAAACTAAACCCCCAATGAACTTGATTTTTTCCCTGTTTACTACATCACACAATCTCCCATAAAATCAATTATCCACTTATCATCAAAACCAAGAATAACTACTACCACAACCTCCTAGAATGAAGAATGGAGAAGAAAGGAGAACCTTAGATAAAATAAGAATCAAACAAAAAAATATAAGGACTAGGGATCAGACTCAAGAACCTAAAACCACTAAGAAAGGTACCCAAGATTTCCTTGGGTTTATGAGAGCTTAAAGGAATATAATGTAATTTGTGAGAACACCCAAATATATAATAAAATTAGAAAACATAAGAATAAATATAAAACAAAAAGGATCAAAACATAATGGTTTCAAGTAAAATGAATCTATAAAAATCAACCTATGACCCCCTCCTTATCTCTATATAAAATATTAGGGTTAAAATCTCTTAAAACTGATGCATTAATGAAGTTCACAATGTAACCATTATCATAAAATCAAAATTCATGAACTCCCAAGGTTCACAGTGTGATCCTTGATATTATTGGCTTAACCAGATGAACCCCGTATAAACACTATAATGTAATACTTATTATCATTCCACAACAGTCCCCAAGATATTAAAAATGTGAAATCCATAGCCCAGGTCCTCACGATGCCACAAAAAGAGTCACACTACAAGAATATTGATGTAAGATCAACTTAAGGATATCACATCAGATTAAACCCATAGAATCTTCTATGTGAGAAAAACCCAAAGACCTCCATATTGCCACTGAAACCCATCATGTCACAAATAACTTCATGAAAGATTAAACCAAGATATCTTTTAGACCCTTCACATCACAACACATGGCACAACTATCCTCCCACTCCAAAACAACATTATATCTAATTCTCATAGTTCACACCACACATTACAATTCACTCCTCACACTATAATAATTCTCATTATAACACCCCTACATACTAAAATAACTCTTTTTCTATAGGAAAACAACCATGATACAACACATATGGTCACACCATGATCCACACCTTTAGTTGTAAATCTATCCAAAACTCCATGTATCCTCTACCAATTACCTGTAAAACTCTTTATAACACCCCTAATACTCAAAAAACACAAAGTAAAGGTCTAGGAAATCCCAGGACATTATAAAATAGTTCTATAGAGAAGGGTTTATTAAGAAACCCATTTAAAAAGGGAATACCATTTTATATGTTATCTTTCTAAACAATTACATAATTAGAAATATCAACATATTATAATTCAAAGATAACACCCTTACAAATACCAAATATCGATGATTTTGACCCTTAAATGATTTTATTATTATATATATAAAATAACTAGTTACCATAATATACACTTATCCCACTCAATCCATTATAAATAAAATTAAACCAAGGGAAAAATAACCATTACAAAATCTATATTTAATTAATGTATTTATGATGAATTACAAAATTCAAAGATACAAACAAGGTTTATATACCTAAGAACTTGAGATCCTGATACCGTTAGGTTACTGATTAATGGAGATATAATTTTTATTCTTATTGGGAATAAGAATAGGTTCAATCAAATGAAAAACTTATAATACGTATCCCTACTTTTCCAAAAAAGGTAACATTTCACATAATAAAAACTCTAAGATCATCCCAAATTACCAATAATGATGCATGATAGTATATAACATATTGAATGAATATAGTTTAATAATCTTATTGAAATCATGAATACACACGGAGGATTAAAACCTATCACGATTCACCTTACTATTTAGAATTCATTTTTTGAGAGTAATATAGATAACAACTATGTCACTATGATCATATTACTCCTCTAACACAACTTAATTTCTTAAAATAAAAGTAAAAAAGAAAATATGAACATTAAATAACTTAGAATACTAAATTCCAAAGACATGATCATTTTTACCTATAAAATACAAGAAATAGGAAATACCCAAAAATATGATGACATAATAACAATAAATCAATAACACCTTATAAAAATGATGGTAAGAGTCACATATATGATATAAAAAAATAATTAATGAATATTGAAAAACAAGATACCTTAACCACCTTCAATCAAACTACCAATTCATTGACAAAAAGATATTTTATAGACTAATTCATAGATTTAGGTCGTGTCTAATATTTTTTTATGTTATAAATAATTTAACTTAATTTTTTTTGAAGATCACCCGACCAAGCACATTAACGATAAGTTTTCAGAGATCTAAAATATGTGGGATTATAATCTTCATGTTTTCCACATTGAAAACATATAAGGTCTTGTTTCTTTATTAGGTAAATTATAATAGAATGATAGGTTTGGTTCTGACCATCACTAGTTTTTGTCTTAGACTCATCTAGTTTTCACTTCTCACTAGACAAATCACCCTTATGATAACCAAAAGAAAATGAAAGAATGTTTTTAACTAGATGTACCACCATGGATGTACCACCAGATCTACCTCTACCATTATAAATTTATTCACTACTTCTATATAATAATTTATACCAAATAATAACACTTCTAATATAAGGTTAAAATGAATACCTCTTAAAAAATTGAGCCTTCAATGAGTCATTATTGTCTATATTATAAGAGAGAGACATAAGATTAGTGAAAAAGTATTTATACTCCATCACTATTTGATCACATTTTTAGAGACCCCTAAATTATATCACTTTCACAACCTTTACATCCTTAGGGTAATACCACTAAATGAATATGGTCTTGAAATATTCCAATGTCATTTACTTAAGTGGACGAGCTAAAATGATGGTCTCTCACCATTCTTGAAACAATCCCTCAAATATGACTATGGTGACTTCTACTTTATAGATTTTTGGATTTCCTATATAATTGAATACCTCTTCAATTTTTTCTATCCACTCTATTTCCTCTTTCAAACCTTGATCACTATGGAAGATAAGTAGATTTTGATATGGAAAATATTGTACAAGGTTTATAGTTTGATAAAGTTTTGACTCTTCCACTCTATCTAGAGTATAAGATGATTTGATAACTAGAAAGACCACATATGGGTATTTAGAATGTATTCTTTGAAAAATATTCCCTATAAAATTTTCTCCTTGACTCCAACACTTTTTTAAGAGGCATACCCTAAAATAACATGAAATGTGAAACTCAATCAAAAAACACCTTAGAATTGAAAGCACATAAAGTAAATTACATACAAATGAAACAACATCTATACATCATGAAAATTTCATCTATAACATTATATTTTCCAATAAATTATATTAAGATTGTAAATTATGAGAAAAACCATTAAATAAAACTCATACTTAGTATAGTAAAACCCCATTTTACTATCAAAATCATCTCATTAAAATACCATAAAATTGTTTTCATAAAATCATTATGTATAATTTGAAAATATTTTATTATAAATTGAAAACAATAAAGATATAGTTTTTAAATAAAATATAAAAAACCCTTACTTTTATTATTTTATTTTATAATGTAATTTAAATTAATTTAGAACATTTTAAGGCACAAAATCTTAGTTTTTGAAAGAAAAATTTCATAAAGTCAATATAAAATATTAAAATTGACCCAATGAAACAATAAAAATACCTTATAAACATATTTTCAATTGGTATAATCTAAATAAAAACAATAATAAAAGCAATTGAAAATCACAAGGGATCAAATTATCAAAAAATAAGAAGTTTCAAACCATATTCCTAATAATGCGCATCTCATTAGATTCTTAAAAAATTGGTTACATGTATAACTTTTACAGTTTTCACTCTATGCATGCTAACCATGTTGCCCTAGTTTTTTTAATATTTTTAATAAAAAACCTTGGATATTACCAAAATAATATTTATAAATTCAATATAAACCCTAATATTTTATTTATAAATAAAAAATATAAAAAATAATTGAATAACCAACCTAAAATTCAAAATATACATCTTGACTACCCATGATAACTCATGGTTCAACATGGGAAGGAGTTTGCTAAAAAATCTCCCATACATACCTCTTGAGTTTTTAAAATAATATATCTATCATACCTTTACTTCATAAATAAAAATAGGGCTTTGATACCATTCTTCAATGAACCAACTGGTATTAACCTACCACATCACCTGATCTATCCCACCACCAGGCCCAAATCGTATTCTTGATCCTCATGGGTTATATACAAGTACTTAGGGTATTAAGAATACTTGATGGGAATTATTATACTCTCTAAACCTAATAAATAAAGTAATGAACCCTTACTAAGAATCTAATATAAAATTTCTATATATTTGACATTCATGCAAGTTAATTAGATAATTTTGTTATAAAATCATAAACCAAACAAGGTATAACATAATAAAAAAGATTAAAAATATATAATAAAGACATTAATAAAAAAATGAATAATATGATACAAAACATATCATGATACAAATTATACCAAGAATAAAAGGTGAATATTGACCTGGATGATACATGATACAACATAAAATAAACTATGAGTCCAAAAATTCAAAATAAGAAATCTTCATATGACCCGTGGTTTCCATCACATCCCAATTTTCTAATGATTCCTAAATAAAAATAGGTATACACCAAACACAGAATCTATGAACTAATCAATTGAATCAAAGATATAATGACTATATATACACTAAAGTGTATATGTATATTGTGAGATAATTCATAGTAGGATATTACTAATAATTCATAAAATTAATTTTATAATACAAACAATATATTCTAGTTTTAAATATAATTAGAAAATAAATTTGTTTTATATAAACAAGATATATAAATAAATAACAATAATTTATTACCTTTTTGAAAAATAACCACAACCATTTTATAAAAACAAGTAACTTTGGAAGTAATTTTGAAACATCTTTAAAAAAAATAATTTTTGATTTATGATGATAGATAAGGAAAAAAAATTTCCCCTTTTTTATTTATATTTATAAAACCATTTAAAACTTAGTTAGACAAAACCTATACATGGAAATGAGGTAAACACTAAGATGAAGATAAAACTAAATAACTTCGAATAAACATAGTATAAATGAAGAATTATTAAATAGAGTATCACTATAAATCCAACATAAATAACTCCCATCTAACAAAATTATTAGAAAAGATAACAAATCCACCAACACCATTAATAATTAATAACGAACATAATATAATCAATATGGAATTAATCAATTGAAAAATTATAATAATAATAAAAAATCATCAATATAAAAACTAATGTCACATAATATGCATTATGGGAAAAACCTAATAACATGATGCATTCCTAATAACATGATCTCTAAATTACTCTCAACTAGCCTCATCATGAAATACCCCCTTATATAGGGCATGGAATAAACCAAGGAATACTTATTTGTGTGTAATCTCAACATGTATAACACTCATCTCTTAACTTCCCACTTAACCACCTAGGTTTTCTATAAAATGTTCTAATGGTGGAAATGAAAAAATCTAGTTATCAACATATAAAAGTAATATAACACATACAATGAGAATATGTACCACCTCTTAATTCTCTTTAGATAAATAATACCATTCACAATTATAATATTTGATAATCATTTCACATAGTATAATATCCATATTCACATAGACTATGAAAAAATTGGGTGATGATATCAAGGGTGTCAAATATTCTATAAAATGCATTTATAACTTTTCCAAATGGGAATTTAGTTCATAAGAAGAGAAATAAAATCATAAAACCATCCTTTTATAATAAACCAATAATTAAAAAATTAATTAAAATATAATTTTAATCTTTATAAAACAAAATATTTACATAAAAAACCTGTATATATAATAAAATAATGGTAAAAAACAATTAAAACACTTTTCGAATCAAACATGCCTTTGAAATTAAAAAAAAAATAATAATATCAAGAAATTACCTTTTTAAAAATTAATTGAAAGTTGAAACACCACTTTAGATTAATTTTTTTATATAAAATGACCAAATTCATTTTACTAAACACGTAGAGTGTATGAAATTGGATCTTAGAAACAACCCACCTAAAAACCTTGAGATACTCTTTTATTCCTGATATAAAAATTATTAAAACATTGATAAATAATTATAAATACACTAAGAACAACAATAATAGGTATAATTATAGTAAGAAATGTTCTTAGAAACCTTAAGAAATAAGTTTAATGTTATATAAATGGAATTTCACAAAAACTCCTACCTTAATCAAGCGGAATCAATTCGCCATCAATGGATAATAAAATATTATAGAAAAAATATACCTTAATAATACATAGAAAAAAAATCCCCATGATTTAGATAATCCCTAATATTAGGGTCAACTACTATGACTATATAGGGAGAAAGATGAAAAAGAACAAGAGAGGATAATGTTTGAAGAAGAGGAAAAGAGGATAAAGGAGGAGTTTACCTTAAAGAATCACTTGAAAATTGAAGTAGAAAGGCTAACAAGTATGGAAGGAGGAGGGAGTCCCTAGATAAGGAGATCTATGGATGTATATAAAATGAGTAGAAAAAATAAATGGGATCCCCAAATAAAACGAGTTCTAGAAAAATAAGTTTTTTTAAACTAGGTAGAATGCGTAGTTTGGTAGCTCGGTTACCCTAACCATGCATCTAACCATAAAAACCTCACTAGATTTGAAAATTTGTTATGCATGATTACTACGAATGGTTCGGGTAACTAGGAACCCTAATCACATAAACTATAAAATGTTCCAAAAATTCAAAATTTTCAATTAATTTTTCAAAATAAATCATAGAATAAATAAATATACATTGAATAGTGACATCATGGGTGTCACAATTCTCCCACTATGCCACTTTTTTACTTTAGAAATTCATAAAGTGATTCTAAAAATAGAGAAATAAAATATAAAATATCTTTATCATAGATTCATATTATTAAATAATAAGGATTCAATTTATATTTCTATCATTAGTTTTTTAATCTATAATTACATATAAGATACCCCATAAAATAATCATTATAAAAAAATACTAAATTTTTCAAACAATAATATATAGAAAATAAAAAATGAACATTGTAAATTAGATCTATATAAAAGAGTTTATGAAGAAACCTATTTGAAGAGTTTTGGGACCAAGGTGATTCTGGTAGGATTTTGATATTGTATTTTTTTCCAATTCGGTTGAAATAGAAAATGTTGTGATGATTGATTCTTATGTGAAAACCATGTGTTTTAAAGGAATACTTGTAGAATTTAATGACTCTATAAATACCTTGAGAAAATTACATAAAGGGATTAACTAAGAAGAAGTTTTAATGTTCATATGTTTGTCAGAAAAAGTTCAAATTTTATTTTTTTATAAATTCTAGAGTTCTATTTTAGTTATATCCATTTTTCACTAGTCAAAACTATTTCATTCCAGTCAAATATATTTTGATAATTTGGAGCTTCACTAGTCATAGAACTTCAAAAAATTTGGGAAACACACTAGTTAGGTGGTTATGTGCTAATAAGTTTCATTCAAGTTAAGAGTTTCATGCTAATTAGGTTTTATATTTGTCATTTGGGTGAAATTTGGGAGATTCTAATTAGCCAAGCACCATGAAAGTTGATCTCCATGAATAAACAACCATAAAAATTAGAGTGTTCTTAGTTGTGTGAAGGTTGATATTTTCCTATAAATACCATCTTATCCCCTTAATTAGAAACTAATGAAGGTTTGTATAAGGATTAAGGGATATCTCTTTATTTAAGGATTACTAGAGTGAACATACTTACATGAAATAGACTTGAACCAATATATTTATGTAGATATATCTATGTAAAGATAATTTTAAAATAGATATTTAAGTGAAATCACATAAGGGAATAGAGTTGTGTGAAGGAATTACAGTGAATATAAGATGGGTAAAAGTTGCTACATGAACATAGTTTCATAAACATAGTCTCTTGAACAAAGTAGAGTGAAAGAAATAGGGAAAACATAATTACGATGACTCACCTTAGATAAGGGAATTACACGAACCACATTTGAGTGAGAACACTTGGGTAAATGAGGTTTCACAAAGGGAGTTACATGATCTATACTTATGTGAATATACTTAGGTGAAGGTACTTGAGTGAATCTTTCTTTATGAACAATGATAGAAGGTACATGGGTGAAAGGAAATATTTGGGTGAATTATCACTATTAGAAATTTTTGAGACTGAGGATTACATTGAAGCATCATACTTTGGTCTCCATGATGAAAAAGTCTCAATACATTCTTGATGATATGGATGTGACCTACACATTGATAAATTGAGAAGGTTTCTATCCAAATTAATGAGTGGAGGAGGATTAATAAAAAGTGAAATAAGGGAGGGAGTGTGCTTAACCTTTAATCAAATAGTAAAGGTAGTGATTCTAGCATAGAGTAACCATGGATGAAGAATTGTATCCACAAAACTAGTGAATATTAGTAGATTTTTTACACTGTCACAATGCCACATATATGATCCTTAGAAAACCAATTAGTGGTGAACCAAGTAAAATTCATGTGCCTTATTTTTATTTTTGTATTATTTTGGGTGGATTGAAAATAATTGTAACTAGTTTAATGAGTTCCTACCAATGTGGGAGTAAGATCCAATGCAATGAAAAGAAAAATTTTACACCTTCATCACCCCTCCCTTATTAGGGTACCTTAGGTTGCAATAGGTGGTATCAAATCTATGGTTAGAGGAATTGAATCTATCAACTAAATATCAGTATGGGTAACAAAGTGAAAGTTAAATTGGTTTCACTATTTAATGGAAGCAATTATCAAATTTTTAAAGAAGTAATGATATCACACCTATAGTCTATTAGGCTATATGTTTTCTATATAATAATACATGGGATATAAGTTAATGATGAATCATAACTATCTATTAAGAAAGAAGATAGAAAAATTCTCTTTGATGATACCAAAACTCAAAATGATCTATATGGGGATCTATCAAATCAGATCTATATAAAGATGATTAGTTACACCAATAACAAGGAAACATGGGATAAACAAGTTAATATATATGAAGGTAATAATAAGGCGATGTAATAAAATTTTCAAGTTCTATAAAATAACTTCAATGAATTAAAAATGTTCCCAAATGAAAATGTTGATGGATTCTTCAATCAAATCATTGATGCTGTTAGAGCTATACAGGTACTTAATTTGGAGATAAAACATGTTGATATTATGAAAAAAATAATGTGAATACTACCAACTATGAATTATCTAGACTTGTATAATCATAATGAAATAAACTTGGTAAAAATTTCATCATATGATCTTCAAATTAGTCTAGTTGTATATAAAATGCATTTTAAGCTAGTAATAATATCGAGTCACTCAAAAAAAGAGATTAATTTTAAATACATAGATAAAATTGACATATATAAGGGTGGTTTTTATGTAAAGAATATGAATAATGAATTTCTATCCCTTATGTATAGAAGATTCAAAATATGAAAGAGTAATTTTAAATGAGAGCTACCTTTATCATGATTTTGATGTGGTAAAGTTAGGCACACTATGAAAAGTTATCCAAGATAATTTAATGATGAAGAAAGTGAAGAAGAAGTCATATTGAAGCCTTGAAGAAGATTCCCCTTCAAAAGATTCTTCTAACTGATAAATTATTCATAAAATAAAATTTAGTTGAAGATATTTGTAAGAAAAGAAGAATATGATAATGAAGATAACCTAGAGTAAGTAGAAACAAATTTTAACTCAGTTATAGAAGATCCTATGATGGATATAGTTAAAAAGGAAGAATTTTAAAAGGAGAAAGATAATTAACCAGAAGGTGTAGTTGATATAAAGTTAGAACTTGAAGGGTAACATGAAAATATTGATGTTAAAATAACTAAAAATTAAAATATTAATTTATTTAAGAAGTAATATTATGAATATATGTATTATCTTGAAGCTGAGATTGACTGTCTCAAAAGATCTATATAATATCAATTAGTTAGTCAAGTGAATTTGGAATAAGTAGTAAATTTCAATTTGAATATTGAAGAACATAATAAGGTGATTGATGAAATTAATTATTCTATATAAGAGTGCACAAATAATTTTTAATTACTCAAAGATGAGGTGGTCTCTTTGAGAAGTAATCTTTAATCTAAAATAATATCTAGTGATCTGAAGAAGAAGATGAATTTTGGAAGGTTCACATTTAGATAATTATAATGGAAATGGATAAATGAAGATCTTTAGGCATAAATTATATATTGAAAGAACAAATTACTATATTCATGGGTAAAATTAAAATCAACTATGATGCTGATAAATCAAAATAAATAATAATGGTAGAGTAGAATAATGGGAAGCAGTAGGGTGGTGATTTTTGGTACAAACATTAAGACACTGACTGCATAGACAAATTTATCTCCAATTAAAGAAAATTAGAGAGTCAAAATCACTTCTTAATCTTCAAGGATTAATCATTAACCAATGAGATTTATGAAGGCTAGAGACATGTTTAATAATGGAGGAGTGAAGACATTTATTCTTATAAAATTTCAATTCTATGTATTTCTTGGCCACACCATATCCCTCTATGAAGAGGAAATGAGATATTTTAATTGGGAAATACATGGAAGTTAGTCAAGAATAATGATTTCATATACTTCGTCTCATAGAAGGAATTTTTCCTATGGATATTGAATTCATTGCACTAGTTTTGGTTATAAAGATATTGATTACAAATAAATAAGAAATAGAGATAACCATTAATGGAGTCAAAGGTATATGAATACAAGACAACCCAACTTGATTCTATTGGGAAATATATACTCTTCATTAGAAGAGTAAGATGAGTATAATTACACTATAAGTGATGAAAATAAATTGGATATGCTATGTTATACCTCAAATCAACTAGGTATCTTATAAAGGGAAAATAAAAAAGAGAGATAAATAATATTGATGAAATTTATCTTAAATCCACTAAAAATAGTAGCACCTAGATCCTCTATGGTGGGTTCTCATCCCACATGACTAGAAATATTATCCTCCTAAACAATGTGAAAGGAAGCGTTGATCGAATATCTCATTTCAAAAATGTCAGAGCTTTTAAAATAAAAGTGAGTGAAAATATATGATTAACAGGTAATGAGATAAAGAAAATATAAGTGTTATATATATAAATCCTATCACATAACCAATAGAGTGCGATCTAGCCCCATGAATTGGTACTTGTGGTTACTTTTATCCATTACGGATTCTTAATCAAAGACAGTGTTAGGAATACTCTTATGAAAGAATATAGGAAAAATGGTAATATATACTAGGTGAATAATAAAGAAAACAATTTTATCCTAACATTTTAAGAAGAGAACAACTTTTGGAATCGTATTTTTGGATAAATTCATCAAAAAATCATGGAAAACTTATCCAAAATAAAATATATAATAAATATTAAAAATTTTAAACGATACCATGAAAAGATATGAAATGATTGTATACAAGGAAATATAGTTCAAAATTTATATCAGTAGAAGAAGAAAGTAAATCTAATATAATCGATTTGGTTCACATAGATGTGTGTGGTCAAATGAATAGAGATTGGTATTTTGTCCTATTTGTTTATGATTATAGAAGAATAGAATATATTATGATCATGTAGAGAAAAATAGAATCCATGTAATGTATGAAGAGGTATAAAAAGAGAGAAAAAAATGAGATTGAATACATAATTAATATCATACAATCTGATAATGTAACATAATAAAAATATATTGAATTTTAAAAATACCTTGAGAAAAACAACATCAAGCATGAGACGTATTCCATAAGAAGTATATAATAAAATTTAGTTATTGAATGAATAAATTAGCAGGTGAATAATATGACCAAAACATTACTTATTAAAAGTGGCATCACTCACTACCATTGGAATTAAGAAGTGAAAGTTGTGGTGTATACTAAAAAATAGGCACTAATTAGACCAGGGTAAGAGAAGAAACTTTATGAAATGTGGCATGGAAGGAAGCACTCAATGAATTTTTTTTGATCCTTTAGAATTAGATGATCCATTTTAAATAAATAATGAAATTGGGAAAAGTATGAAAATTAGGTATATGAAAGAGTGTTTCTAGGATACTCAAAAAAAAGAGTAAGGCCTATAAATGCTTAAATAAGAGGTTGAATAAAATTATAGAGTAATGACATCAAATTCATTAAATATAAACATGGAAATAACTCTATAAGTTTAAAATTTGATGAATTATGTATTAAAGATGATGTAGTTGATACAAATAATATGGTTGTAAAATTTTTCCCAAATGATAAAGACTCCAAAGATTAATCAGAAGAGGGGTATATTACTGAAGAAAGTCAGATTGTACCCCATAATAGAAACATGAGAGTGAAATTTGATCTATGAAACATAATAAGAGACAAGAATAATCCCACATAGAGACAAAATATGAGTAATTTAGAGCATGCTGTTCTACTGTTAATAGTGAATCTAATTTATTTCAAAGAAGTGGTGAAGAATAAATCATAAGACAGATCCATGAATGAGGAATTGGATAAAATTGATAAAAATAAAAATTTGATTTTTTTTTCAGAATCTTGAACTTAATAATGTCATCAAAACAAAGTGGATCTTCAAGAATAAATCTAATGAACATGGTAATATGATTTTAAATAAGACCTGACTAGCATGTAAAGGATATTCATTGATCAAAGGATTCAATGATAAAGAAATTCTTGAGAAAGTGGATAGGATTGAGTCAATATAGATATTCTTGGTGATGGAAATTTGAAGAGGATTCAAGATTTATTATATGAACATTAAAAAAATAATATTGAATGGTGTTATTTAAGTGGTGGTCTATATTGAACAAATAGTGGGATTTATGATTAGAAATGATGAAACTAAACTGTGAAGGTTGAAGCAGGCCTTGTATGGTCTAAATAAGGCAAAAATAGAATGATATTATTGGCTATACTCATGCTTAAAGAAGCTATAATTTAAGAGAGGTGGTGTTGATCCCAAAATTTATGTGAATAAATCCAAGGAAGAACAATTCATGATATTGGTATATATGGATGAAATCATTTTTGGTGGAAACAGGTAGAAATATATAGAGGAATTTTCTAACCTTATGAGTTTCAAATTTGAAATGTCTATGATTGGTGAACTCACAGACTTCCTAGGGATGCAAGTGGTTCAAAAAGAGAGATACACTTTTATCTCATAGGATAAGTATATGATACTTCTACTAAAGAAATTTAACATTTATGATTACAAACTAATGTCAACTCCAATTGTGGTTAAAAAAAATTAGAAACCATGATGATAAGAAATATTTAGATCCTACCTTGTATAGGAGGATAATTGGAAGACTGCTATATTTGATTGCAACATGACCATGTATAATTTTTGCAACATATTTAACATCCCACTTCCAAATTAATACAAAGGAATATAACCTCACAATAATTAAAAAAATCATGAGGTACATTAGGGGTACTCTTGGTTTTGGATTAGTCTTTGATGCTGGGAAGAATCATGAGTTATCAACATTTTCTAATGAAAACTAGGATAGTGATGTGGTAGATTGAAAGTCCACAAGTGGGTGTGCATTATTCATTGGAAATAAATGGGTAGAATGGTTAAAAAAGAATAAATAAAGTTCTTTTCTAAGAAAAACTAAGGAAAAATATATTGCAGTAACCAAATCATGCACTCATCTTTTGTGGATGAAGAAGTAGTTAGAATATACTGGTAAAGAAGTAAAACAACCTATGATGACCTTATGTGATTTCAATATTGTGATTAATATCACAAAAAATATAGTACAAGACTCCCATTCCAAGTATATTGAGACTAGGTATCACTTTGATAAATAAAATATAGAGAAAAATGAAACTACTTGATATTTTAATATATAATTTTCTCTAATTAAGTGAAATATATTCGATAGCTTTATCCACATGCAAAATCAAACAAAAATGAAAATATGATATGTTTAGACCATTAAAACCTAGCCATTGAATTAGTTGGTATGAATAGAAGTAACTAAATTATGAAATATATTAATATATAAATATATAAAGGTTATTTTTTATGAATATACTTAATTAATTATTGTGTTTAAGAATTTATATTTTTGTGGGATTAAATTTTTAAATAAGACTAAATATATTATTATTAAATGATAATTTTAATAAAATATTTTATTAATTGATAAATTATAAATTTATTAGTGTTCTATAGAAATTAATAATAAGGAAAAATAGTATTTTAAAAAGTTATTTTCCTATAAAAACAGTTTCTTATTATATTTTATAATTTAATTAAAGGTTAAAATAAAAAATTATTGAAGTTGAATTTAAAAAATAAAATTCATTTTTGGATTTAGAATGTAAATATTAGTTTAAGATGTTTTTTTGGGTATTTTCTAGAAAAATGATTTTTATGCATATAATGAAAAATACTATTTTTATAAATAACATAACTTTTATGAAATTATTAGTATTTAATTGTGAATCAGAAATTCATGAAACCATTTTATAAGGCTAAATATATATTCTGTAATAAAATTTACATTTTTTTAAATTTTGGTTTTCATTTACAAACCCATATTTGATATTTTATAACTTAAGCTATATTTTTCAAAAAGTTATTCTTAATACATTATAGATTTTGTATTTTAAAATTAATTATTTATAACTTATATAAATTGAAAATTAGATTAGGATTAATTTTCTATATTTTTCTAAAATAATTGATTTTTAGATGAATAGTTAAAAATATAGTTTTTACCAAAAAAACGAATTTTATTAATTTATCAGAATATAAAAAAGACCTAGAGTTTTATAAAACCTTTTAATTGATGAAATATGTATTTAAGGATTAATTTTATAATGACATTGTTTTAAATTTATAAAACCTATGATTAACCTTATCAAATAAAAGTAACTTTCAAATAAAAAAATATTTTTGGTCTTTTCCTTTAATTAACAACTATTTCAATAAAATTTAGTTTTGGAAAATAGAAAAAATTGATAATATTATCCCACACTTAAATTTTATACTTAAAATGAACTTTTTCTACAAAATAAGTTTTACATGTTATATGTGCTAATACTAATATTAATTTATATAAATCATATAAATTTTATTTTATAAAATTATTTATATATTTTAAATAATTATGTTAAAATTATTAAATAATTTCAATTTCAAAATTTTCCATTAAAATTAATTACCAAGGGTGAAAGTGGAGTTACAACGATAAGGGTAATTTAGGATAAAAGTGGGTTAACAAAGTTAAAAAGGTTAAAAATTGTAAAAAACATGTTTTATATTTGATTTTTGGAGGAGTATCAACATTATCTATATAAAATCACCATTATTTCCCATTTTTTGAGCCTTCTTCCTTGAATAATGGAGTTTTATTATTGAGAAATAATGAGTATTTACAAAAGTATCATTTTCTTCACTTATAAAAGGAGTCCGCCACCTTCACATTTCTAAACCAATTATAAAGAATTGTATCAAACAAAAATATACCCTTTTATCTCCTCAACACCCTCAAAAAACTTTTAACCCTTGGTATCAACAAAATACCATGTTAAGGATCCTTAAGGAGTTTCCCAAGGGAGAAATTCTAATGGAATGGTAATACTCTCAACCCAAGTTCTCAAACTCCTTTATTATTATGATCCATTAAAATCACATTTATACCATTAAGTTATGATAAAAATAACATTTCTAATATGATTAAGTGTTATTATACTAATGGAATATCTATTTTTTTACCTTCCTCTAAAATCATTAAGAAAAAGGAAAACATCATCATGTGTGCATGCTGACTACCACCTCCATGAACGATGTATTCAATTTTCCATCACCACCTTAAATGGTGAGTTCAAAAAGTTATTTAATTAACTAATATGATATTTTTTATGCCATTAATATTCTATAAGAATAATATTAGGAAATATATATGTGTAATTAACAATAAATAATCATAGTAACTTTACCCACCTTAAATGGGATTATCAATAAACCTTTCTTAATTTGGATCTATTTTTGGATAACCTTTGAAAATATATAAGTATTTTTATTATTTAATAATAAATGATATAAGAATAAAATATTATAGATATTTTTAATTTTTTTACAACACCTTTGATCATGGTCAACAAACTAAAATTGTTACGAATAAATTAATTGGACAAACCTTAATAATTAATTTAAGTGAAAACTATAGTAAAAATAAATAAAAAAGGTAATAGATGGACATTAAAAAATTAAAGATATATGAATAATGTTATAGGTTATTTATATAATGAACTTAATTTAATTATTCATGAATTTAAGTTTAATTTAATAACACTTTCAGACATTAGGTAAGGGTTTCATCTCGAAATTTCCTTCTTTGTGGAACATTTTATTTTATGCACCTAATTTCATTTAAATGGTGTGTATTCTGACAATTTGGTATATAATATCATTGATTAAATTTATTCCATGTATTTTAACTTTAACTTCAATATCCCACTCTTTTAAGAAGTTTTTATTAGAATGCTTCTTAAGTCATAAGGGTTTCCGTCTCAATCTCCCTTCATTGAGGCATGCCTTGATATTATGCGCCAATATTTTTTTTATGGTGAAACTACTAACCTATTGATTTTTAATATAATAAATTATTTGTAAACAAGTAAAATCCACTTCAATTAATGATCTTCCTTTTTTTGGGCTACAATTTATACCTTCTCTAAAATATAAGGGTCTTTCATAACTCAATTTTCTTTCTTGAGTTATAATGTTTTCCCTTGAGTTTCATATTTAATATACCCTACATCTATTTTTTAAGATCATTTTTATTCAAATAATCATTATTTATGAGTTTTAATCCTTATTGAAAATCATTCTATATTAAAAATAATTCCCATATTTTTAAACAATTCTTTCCTCTCCTTGTCCATAATTTCCCTTCTTGTCAATATCCTCCTGTTTAATTAGAAACATAATTAAGTGTTATCTAATGTGAAAATTATATTTCAATTACCTTACTTTAAAAATAAATTATTTTTTTTGATGTGTTATTTTTGATAAATTTGTTTTATAACATATTAAGGGACCTTTCATACCACCCTCATTACCTTTGAGTTACACTCTACCTTTCATTTTCTCCCATTTTATTCATACACATTCCTATGAAATTATTTTATTTTTGTATATATATCCCTTGTATATATACCTAGTTAAATATTATTTCAATTTCAATGGTTATAATTATAAAAAAATCCCTTCTTAGTGGTGGTTTATTAGTGGAAGTTCCAGTAACTACTGCTAATTAAATCCAGTTAAAAAAATATAATATAACGGAGGTTTGATAAAACCACCACTATATTTTTATTATTTTAAAAATTAGTGGATGTTTTAAATAAACTACCCCTAAATGTTTTTTAAAAACCCTAATTCCTCCCAATCCCCCACTCCCTCTATGCGACCCCAACCCCTTTCCACCCCTCCCTCCTTAGAAATCATAATGTCCCTTTCCCAGCAACGACCCAAACACCCAACCCCCGTTTCCCCACCCCTACGACCTACCTCTTACCTTCTCGATGGAGACCCTGACCCCTGTGACACCACCTCCGACCCTGACCCCCTGTGACCCCCCTCCAACCTCCCTCTCCCTAGACCATGTTTCCCCTCCTCACCGGCGACGTGAACCCCCCATACGAATTCCCTCTCCCAGGCTTAGTTCCCCTCATTAGCGGCGATGCAGACCCTCTCCCCTTCCAACCTCCCTCTACCCAGCTCAGATCCCCTCCTTGGTGGAAATAGAGACCCCCTTAAAGGTTTCATTATCCTCACCCTAAATCTATTATTTAGTAGCATTATATGGGAAATCATGGGTGATAAAAAGAGTATAATTTGTTTTTCATTTATTCAATATTAATAAATATATGTAATTTTGGTTTATAATGTGTTATTTGGATTTTACAGTTAATTTTTTGGAGATATAATAATCATTAATTTTGGGTATATTTCATTAAATTTAAAAACTAAATTCATTTATGATATAATTATATTGAGGAATCTAGATCATTCATAATTTCATGGGTTTTATTTGATATTAATGAATTCCACTTTGTTCTATATATGTTAATGCCTCCAATTTTTTACATATACATAATTGAGACTATTTTAAAACTCATGAGAAATTGGTGGTATGGTTTTGGGTCACACATTCTTTCATCACTAACCCTAGAAAGGTCTCTAGGGATAAAGGCCTTGAAAATGAGATATTTGAACCCTTTTAAATTTATCAGAATGCTTCATGTTTTATGAATATGTGAGGAATCATTTAGTTTAATAAAATATTTTGAATAATGATAGAGTAGTTAGGTTCAAGTTTTACATGAATGATAATCAATTATTGGTTATGGTAACTGGAATAACCAACATAGTTTCATCAATTTTATTTTAACTAACATGATTTTTAAGAGAACTAATAATAGTGTGTTGTTTTTATTTTGAGTCAAATGGCTAATTTTTTATCATTTGATTTGACAATCACAAAACACATTATTCAAATTTATGTTAACAACATGTTTTTTATGTTTATCTGAAGTTGAAGGAACATTCTATTCAATTTTATGTGAACATAATTGATTTATATAATTCATGGAACAACATGAAGTCACAATAAACTAGTTCAATATAATATATACATATAGAGTTGAATATTTTGGGTATGCATGACATATCATGATATCAAAATAAAGTATAATTTTCATTCATATTTATAAATGGGTGATCTTGGTCTTAGTTATATCATGATAAATTGTTTGGACATTGATCAATGTAGCTAATTTTTGAATGGAATAAACCCTCCTTAGTTAAAACATAAGGGTAGAGTACACCATTATTTTTTTCTCCTATAAAAATAATACAATCTACATATAAAATTTAAAAAATTGATACATCTTTATCATATTTATTATAGAGGTTAGATTACACACTTCCATAATTAATTATTAATTATTTTAAGCATGTATCTAACTTCAAATACCCTACTCTTGAGTCTTATACTAACCTGTATAGATCTTTATTTAACCAAAAAAAATTAATTTTATCTTTACTAAGAAAGACACTTCATATTCTAACTTTTAATTTTGGAAGACATATTTTATATCTTTTAGAATGTTCATGGATTTATTTTTTTCTAAAATATAGTGGTCATATAATTTATGTCATTATTCATCTATGTTTGTGAGAAATAATAATTTATTTTATTTATGTTTTCATATTATAATTTTAGTAAGAAAAATTTCATTATTTGATTCATCCCATTTTTCTTTATAGTTAGTATGAAATAATCAATGGCGAAGTTGGGTGATATTTAATTTTGATTGTACCTATTTGATTAAACATTTATATCTTTATATATGAATATATAGGGATAATAAAAGCCAATTCCCATGGATAAAAGTTGGATTAATTTTCCATGAAAAACACCTCGATATTCCAAGGGTTTGTAATAATTTTTAGTTTATGAAATTGCAAACTGATCAGTGGATGGTAGAATAAAATTTCCACATCCTAATTGTAAATTCAAGTGATGGTTGAATAAAAACGAAGTTTATGAGAATTTGATATTGAAATAGTTTCCTTTTTGATATGTATGTTGTATTTTTCACAGTGAATCAAATTTTATGGCTAGTAAAAATAGTGAAAATACTATCAATAAAATACAAAGTGACCCGAAAGAGTAATATTCAGTTGAAAATTTGTTAAATGATGCAATTGGTTTTGTAGAATACAATGTCCAATATTTTAATAGATTAATAGAACCTTCAGTTGATCCTAAGAAGTTTAGTCTTGATCAAAACTTCAGTGAGCAAAAAATTATTTTTATGAATTAGTTGAATAAGGACAATAATAACTGTATGAAGGGTGTACCAAGTATTAGAAGTTGTATTTTATACTTAAGTTGTATCATATCAAGTGTCTCTATAGAATTACTAACAAAGTATTGCCCATGATTTTAAAGTTTCTTCATGATTAATTTAGTGAATCTAAGATCCCTACATAATTATATGAGATGAAGAAAGTCATAAACAAACTTGGACATGATTATACAAATATACATGCATGCCCTAATGATTTCATGATTTACTGGGGATAATAATTTGATAAAGAAGAATGTAGAAGATTTAATACAAGAATATGGAAGTCAATGAACAACAATGATAGTATAAATCAATGCAACCCTAGGAAGAAATAGAAGAAGAGAAATCCTGCAAAGGTATTGCATTAATTTTCTCTAAAACTATGCTTACAAAGATTATTCATGTCATCTAAGACTGCATACAATATGAAGTGGCTGCTCAGGATAGTAATGACGGCTTGATGAGACATCTAAAAGATTCAACATTATAGAAGATGTTTGATTCCCTATATCCATATTTTTCTTTGGATACTAGGAATGTACGTTTGGGATTATATTTTGATGGTTTTAACCCTTTTGTTACTTAAATTAATAATTATAAAATTTGGAAAATTGTTTTGATCCACTATAATCTACCTCTATGTATGTGTATAAAGAAGACTTAATTCATTATTTTGATGATTATTCCTAGAAATAATATGCCTGGAAATGACATTGATGCATACCTTCAACCTCTAATAAAATAATTGGGAGAATTATGGGATGATGGAGTGGAAACATATGATGCTTATATGAGACAACTATTCAAAATGTATGATTCTTTAATATAGAAAATTAGTGACTTTCATGGAATAGAAAATTTATCTGGTTGGAACACTCATACTGGTTTGTATTGTCTAGTTTGAAATTTTGATTTGGATCCTTAATGATTACCTCATAGAAGAAAATGGTTTTTTATGTGTCATCATTGATTTCTTGATGATTCTCATAAATTAAGGTTTAATAAGACACAATTTAATATAAATATTTAAATGAGAAAATCACCAAAGGTGTTATTTGGTTCAGAAATATTGGTACAGTTAATCAATGTCACTAAAGAATTTGGAAAATGTCACCAGTTTAAAGAAGGGAGAAAAGGGTATAAGGTACAATATCCATAGAAGCTGAAAAAAACAATGGAAGAAAAAGAGTATATTTTTTAAACTTCCTTATTGGTAGTTTAATTTTATAAGTCATAATCTTCATGTAATGAATATTGATAAGAACCTCTATGATAATATAATTTTTATAGTTCTTAATGAACAGGGTAAATAAAAGGATCACCTTAATACTCGTAAGGATTTTAATTCAATGAATATAAAGCATTATTTGTGGGAAAATGAGAATGTAAAGTATCCTTAAACTATTTTTACAATAAAAAATCATGATAAAGACATATTCATTTGAAATTTAAACAATGTAAAAGTGACAAATATATATTCAAGTAACATATCAAGGTGCGTAGACTTAAAACATTGAAAATTACATGGATTGAAAAGTCATGACTCACATATTTTTATGGAGTAATTGTTTTCATTTTCTTTACATAATAATTTACCTAAAAAGTAATTGTGGTTATAGTTGAGTTTTTTACCTTTTTTAGAGAGATTTGTGGAAAAAATTTAAATCTAATTGAGATTGATAAATTTCAAGAAAGAATTATTTTTACACTATGTCATTTGGAGATTTTATTTTCCCATATATTCTTCACATTCATGATTCATTTCAATATTTATTTGGTTGAAGAAGATAAACTTTGTGGACTGGTATACTATCAATGGATGTATCCAATTGAGAGGTACATTGATATATATTTTTTATTTTCATTTGTGAATTTTATTTTATCAAATCATTGAGTAAAATATTTTAATTTTTTTTTATTTTTTCCATCAGGTACTTAGGTCATTTGAAATCATATATGATGAATAAAGCTCAACTAGACGACTCTATTTATGAAGGTTACATAGCCAAAGATTGCTTAAATTTCTGTTCTAGGTATTTTGATGGGATTGAGACTATATTCAATCATGCTAGGCATGATGATGATATCTCCACTAATTCTCATTATAAAAATTAGATATTGATATTTCCAACTATTAGACGACTAATTGGAATGGGGTAAACTTTTACATAGACTAAATTGGATTTTCAAAAACACATAGATATGTGTTACTAAATAGTGTTATTTTAGATCCATTTATTGAAAAATTTTAACTGCAAACAAAGTGGTGACTAAGAAGTCGAGATAAGAATGAGATGGAATTAATAAAAATGTTAATAAGGATCTTGTAAAATAGTTCACCCATTAAGTATTTATATACTCATATTAATATTATTGATGTGTAGTTATTTTTTCTATGTTAAAAGTAACAACTTATATATTTTTTTCTAGATAATGAATGTTGAAAATCAAGTTGAAATATCAAATTATTTTAAGTTTTTATCTTGATGTCCTCTAAGGAAGGATACAATATTTGATGCCTACAATATTCATTGCTTCATGTTTTGTACAATTTATCTTGAATAAGACTTTAAAACCTAGAATAGTTGTGTATTTACATTTACAAAGGTGGTATACTATGGGAAGATGAATGATATAATTTAATTAAACTAACATGAATAGTTTTCAATTGTCTTATTCAAATTCAAGTGGGTTAAAATTGATAGGGGTATAATAAAAGATTCATTAAATTTTAAGTATATGAACTTCTATCTCTTGATGTATATCGGTGAGCATGAAGAGCAAGATCCATTTATCTTAGATTCAAAAGAGAAGATGGTTTATTATATGGACAATGAAATACATGAAGGTTGGAGTGTTGTTGTACACTTAAAGTGGATAGACTTATATGATATGGGTTATGGAGATATGTTGGTGCTTTATGACAGTGAACCTCATTAACCATAAAACATTGAATTTTTTTTCTTAATAATATCAAAATAGTAGAACTTATAAGAGAGGGTGAAAATGAAAGACTCATCACAATGAAGTTTGATAATAATGAAGATAATGAAGATGATGATAATTGAATGTATAAATTGTTAATGAAAATATATTACAATTTCTCATTATTAAGTGTTTCTTACATATATAGAATGATCTAGTTTTTTTTGTAAAAATATTTTAGTTTTTCATTTTTTATACATTTAATATACCTTAACCATTTGAAATATAGGAATTATGAGAACACTAAAAAGTGGGTGTAATGGTCAAAACTATAGAAAATGACCTTATATTGATGTGAAATCATGGTTCAACCACTTCTAAGTTGTTTTTAATGTGTACGTATAGACAAAAAAATCAATATGACATGTGGTGTGATTAGAATTACTCAGTATACACTTCTGAAAGGTACAAAATCCTTTAAAAACAAGTTTTGGGGGGTAAAAACAAAATAAAACAACATTAGATTTACCTAAAATCACAGAAAAATGACTGAATATTTAATTTTGAAATGTAGGAACCAACAACATGTCATTCCGAATTACAATTTTCCCGTTATGGTTATAAAAACGTTTTTAGTGTTATAAAACACTAAAACATGTATGGAATGGTGAAAACAAAATAAAATGAACTCATATTGATGTGAAATCATGGTAAACCACTAATGAGTTGATTTTTACTTGTAATCATAGATAACACGTTAATTTAACATGCAGTTTGGTCGGAATTACATGGTATACACTTATGAAAGGTACAAAAGCCTTTAAAAACAAGTTTGTGTGTGTGTGTGTGCGGGGGGGGGGGGGGGGGTTAAAACTAGGAAAAATGTCGTATTGAATTTAAATCATGGGAAATAACATATTTTTTTTTGTAAATGTAAGAACCGACGACATGTCATTCCAATTTACTGTTTTCCTGTTATGGCTGTAAACGTGTTTTTAGTATTTTAAAACAATAAAATGTGTGTGGAATGATCAAAAATATAGAAAAAACATTAGATTGATTTTAAATCATCAAAAAACCATTGATGATTTTTTTTGATGTGTAGTAAAAAACAATACATCAATCAGATGTGTGGTGTAGTCATAATTACTTAGTATGCACTTCTAAAAGGTATAAAAGCCTTTAAAAATAAGTGTTGGGGGGTCAAAACTAGGAAAATAATATTGTATTTACCTAAAATCATAAAATACAACCATATATTTAATTTTGAAATATAGGAACTGACGAGATGTCATTCTGAATTATGGTTTTCCAGTAAACGTTTTTTTAGTGTTATAAAACACTAAAACATACATGAAATAGTCAAAACCATAGAAAACAATCTTAGATTGATGTAAAATCAGGGTAAAAATACCACTGAGTTGTTTTTTATGTTTAATAATAAAAAACACATCAATATGACATGTGATGTGGTCAGAATTACTTGGTATACACTTTTGAAAGGTACAAAAGCCATTAAAAACAAGTTTCATGGAGTCAAAACCATGAAAACGATATCATATTTCCCTAAAATCATGGGACCAAGACCATAGATTTAATTGTGAAATGTAGGAACTGATGACATGTTATTCTAAATTATAGTTTTCCCTTTATGTCTATAAATGCGTTTTTTGTGTTATAAAACAATAAAACATGCATGAAATGGTCAAAAACATAAAAAATGACCTTAGATGGATGTGAAATAATGAGAAAAATACCAATGAGTTGTTTTTGGTGTGTACGTACAGACAACACATCAATCAGACGTGAGAAGTGGTCAAAATTACTTGGTATACACTTCTGAAAGGTACAAAATCCTATAAGAACAAGTATCAGGGTGTTAAAACCAAGGAAATAATGCCAGATTACCTTGAAATCATAGGAAAACAACTATATATTTAATTATAGAATATAGTAACTGAAGACACTTCATTCTAAATTATAGTTTTTCTGTTATGGCCATAAACACATCTTTAGTGTTTTAAAACACTAAAACATGCATAAAATGCTCAAAACCATATAAAATAACCTCATATTGATGCTAAATCATGGGTAAACCACCTTTGAGTTGTTTCTGATGCATACTCACATATAACACAACAATTGGACATGCAGTGTGGTCAGAATTACTCTATATTCACTTTTGAAAGGTATAAAAGCCTTTAAAAAAAGTATCCCAGGGGTAAAAAACCGGATAAAAAAGTTTTATTACCCTGAAATCATAGGAAAATAACCATATATTTAATTTTAAAATATAAGAACTGACATAATTTCATTATGAATTACAGTTTTCCTGTTATGGCCGTAAACGCGTTTTTAGTGTTTTAAAACACTAAAACACGCGTGGAATAGTCAAAACCATAGATAATGTACTCATATTTATGTTAAATCATGGGAAAACCACTTTTTAGTTGTTTTTGATGTGTACACATATACAACACATCAATATTATGTGCATTGTGGTCAAAATTTCTCAGCATACACTTCTGAATGGTACAAAAGCCTTTAGAAACAAGTTTTTTAGGGGGGGGGTCAAAACTTGGAAGACAATGTTAGATTAACTTGAAATAATGGAAAAAAAATATATTTAATTTTGAAATATGAGAACTTATGAAATTCCATTATGAATTACAATTTTCCCTTTATGGATGTAAATACTTTTTTAGTGTTCTAAACAGTAAAACATGTATGGTACAATCAAAACCATATAAAAAGACCTTAAATTTATGTGAAATCATGGTATAACCACTATTGAGTTGTTTTTATTGTGTGAACATATAGAACATGTTAATTTTATGTGCGGTGTGGTTGTAATTACTCGGTATACACTTCTGAAAGGTATAAAAGTCTTTAAAAACAAGTGTATGGGGGTCAACACTAGGAAAATGATGTCGGATTGCTCTGAAATCATGAGAAAATGACTGTAGATTTAATTTTTAAAATGTAGGAATTGGTGACACATAATTCTGAACTATGGTTTTCCCCTTTTGGATATAAAAGAATTTTTTTGTGTTATGAAACACTAAAACATACGTGGAACAGTCAAAACCATAGAAAAAACCTTAGATTGATGTGAAATCATGGGAAAACCACTCCTGAGTTGTTTTTGACACGTTCCCATAGACAACCCTTCAATTTTACATGTAGTGTAGTTATAATTACTCGGTATACACTTATTAAAGGTACAAAAGCCTTTAAAAATAAGTATCAGGGGGCCAAAATTAAGAAAACAATGCCAGATTGCCTTGAAATCATGGGATAACAACTATATATTTAATTGTGAAATATAGAATATTTACTTATCCCTTTTTAGTTTCAACTATTTAATCTTATCTGAAATAGGTATGTTTATGTTTTCAAAGTGTTTTCCATTATATATTATTTGTTTTATGTTAAAATATATTATGTTTGATTAACAAAATAACAAATTTTATGTACAACATTCTGAATATTTTGTGTCTTTTCTCTTTCGCATTTCTTTTCTTAAATGTTCTGGTTTTCATTGTTGGTGAAAGATGCCGATAGTAGGCAGGAGGTTGACCGTTCTGATCCATGAAATTTTTTAAAAGGTAGTTGTGATGGTTCTTAGTTTCCATGGTATGTTATAATTTTATCAATTATTCTATTGTAATTATAATTTATTATGTATAGTTTTAATTTTTGTTTTAATTTTTGTTACTATTGGTGAGATGATGTGGTCAATTTCAGTTGATGAGGTGATGTAGAGGAATATAGATGTAGTGGAGGTCATGACATGGATGTACATTGGGCATAGGTTGTTGTTGGAAATATTTTATATGTATATTGATAGATATATGAGTTGACTGAGATTGAGTTTATGAGGATTAGATATTTTTATATCAATGTGTATGTGTTATATATGTATGATGGGTTTATCATATATTTTTGTTTTAGTTTATTACATGATAGTTTTTTTATATTTATAGTTTTCATTAAATATTAAAGAAAAAGAAAACTAATTTAACGGTGGTTTTAAATAACTACCGGTAGATATATTACATATAATATGTTTAGTGTTAGTTAATATTAACCACCATTAATATGTTCCATGGTAGTTTATTTTATTTTATTTATATTTCCCGTAGATATTTTTTATATAAAATAACCACCTCTAAATAAATAAGTAACCTCCTCTAAATATTCCAAAATATAACACTTAACAAAACATTCATAAAATTAAAAATCCACCTCTAAATTACTATAGACCATACGATACATGGTGGTTTTAATAACCGTCACTACACTATTAGGTGGCGGTTTAAACTGCCTCTAGTTTATGAAAAAACCATCGCTACTGTGCCTTTTTTTTTGTAGTGTATACATGTTTTTCATTACCTAAAAAATTCCAACTTTTAAATAAACCTGATTTTAGAGAACTTTCCTATTTCTTATCTTATATCAAGCATCACCCCCATCAAATGTTTTCAACCATGAATAGATTTTATAAACCATCATGATTTTATTGATAACTATCTCTATTCAATTATGGTTTTATCTAAAATAATAATATACTTCTTTCTTTAAAAAGACCCTTTACTGGTTTCAAAAAGTATCACCCAAGTTTTTCATTTTTATTATTTATTCTCCTTGATAATTTTGATTAATTTTATACATTGGAAATCTATGTTCAAGGCCTATGTTAATTTTTCAATTATGAATGTTAAAAATTATTTAATTTCTTCCTCTCTTAGGAATAATTAGGATTTAACCTTTAGTTATTACTTAAATTAGAATTATGAAACCCACTTCTTTCTCATGGGTTTATTTATGCTTATGATTTATGTTTTGTTTCATTTATTCATATGGAAAAAATATATATAATTTTAATTTATGTTATGGGTGGGATTAGAATTATATAGCCTTATAATGAATTGGGTAAATATTTATATCTCATGAGATGTTATGTATAGGATTAGGGAGTGAACCTAATCTACCATAATAATTTTTCTAAAATGTTTATGGGAATAGGGAGTGAACCCAGTTCACCATAAGACGTTTTCCACTTTATGATGATGATATTTGGAGTGATCCTTGACTTATTTTTATGATGTCATGTTTATATTATTGAAACATGTTTTTATTACCATGATCTTATGATTTAATTTCCTTATATCATGCTTACATGCGTATGATCATCCTATTTATTTTATTGGGTATGGATTCAATGTTTTATATTTATCTTCCTTTCTTACATTCTCATGAACATATTTTTATCTTATGATATTTATTTATATTTTATTGTTATCACATATTCTTACCCTTACTGATCATTTGATCTCACCCCTTTCTTATATTTCCCTTACCCAAGTTATAAAGATATGTATAATATATGAGAACTCAAGAAGGGGGTCTAAAAGAGTTATATTATGGAGAAATGTTCACAAGTATTTTGGAATAAGTTATATATGAAACTGGTCCTCAAAGAAACTAATCATTTCGTTCTTGATATTATGAGATTTTTATGTGAGATATTATGTCAAAATTATATAAATGATATAAAAATTAAGATATGTGTAGCTTAGGTTGTTATAGTTAGAATCAAATTAGGGTTTAATTATTTTTTAGGTTTAGATTAGTTTTTTTTATATAATAGAATAAGATATATTTAGTTAAAACTCTAAGGATAAGATTAAGGGATAAACCTAAGTATAGGATAACATCATCAATTTTTGATATAGTTTTGAGTATGTGGATTTCCTAGCAATGATATCCCTATCTAGATAATATAATTGGATGAAGGCTTTAGAATAGATGTACCTAGTGGTAATAAACTCAAAAAGGAAATTTTGGGTATTAACTCAATAGTTACATAGTACATGAAAAAGAGGACTCTCTGTACACCTGGTTTTATACTCTCAAAGGATATGCTATGGTTTATGATATACACTTTACGATTTATTTTTATGGATGCATTTCCATTTTACATTGAGGGATTAAGTTCATAAGTATAATACAACCTATATTAATGTAATATAGGATGAATAAAAAATGATATATCTTGAACCAAGGATGATATAAATTGATCTAATAATGATATATGTTAAACTTTGAATTATATAGGTTAAAAAAAGAGTAATTTATCTTGAACTAAGATAATTAGAAGCTAACATGATGGTATTATAAAGTGAGAAATATTCTGGTTAAATTTCCCTTTGGTTTTCTAGGATACTTATCTTATGATGATAATTTTTCATCACTCATGTTCACCCATTTTTGGTTTTAGTGAAGGAAGAAACCAGAAATAAATGAGTTAATTTTGAGTATGAGGGACAATGAAATGATTAAATCAATGAAAAACCCATTAGAACTGGTGTTGGACTGAGAAATATAATGATTATTTCAAATCAACTATCAAGAAATATGATTAACCATGTGAGAATATTTTAAATTTTGAATCCACCAAAGAAGAGAAGGATGGAGTCTTGTGGTAATTTGGGTGATGAAGACAATGAGGGAAATGATATTCAACATCTTACATGTCAACAATGTGGAAAACACCACTATGGGAATTTCCTCAAGGGGACTATAATATGATTTACTTATGATAAATGAGGGTATCAATCAACAATACTTTGAGGAAAAAATAAGGATATAATGAAAAAAGATAATAGTGTTTCTAAGGATCCACTAATGATTCAATGTTTTGGATGCGAGGAAGTTGGTAACTACAAAACCCAATGAAAAAAAATCCAAGGGTTAAATAAATAAAATGAAATCAACCACCTCTTAGATTATGGTAATAATTAAAATCCTATACAATGATTAATGTTGAGGTATATATTGATTTTTCACTCTAGATTTGTTGATGTCTAGTGTCATGTAAGATCTAAACTATTAGGTACTGAGCTATAAATAGATAAAATTTATTGGTATAATTATTATATCCATAGTATATGAAACTAATTAAAAGTTTTAAGAAAGTTACACCGTATATATTTATCTCTTCTTCACTTATTTGGATTCAATTAAGAATGGACCGTCTCTTTTTACAAAGGGATCAAATCAAATTGCCTATAGGGAAATCTCACTTCATATCCTAAATAAACCCATGATTAACTACCAGTGTATGGTTAATTAGAACCTACCTATGGAAATTAATCTCATCGTATGAGTTTCAAAATAATGATAAAGTAATTTATTTAGGGGGTATGTAATGAATGAAAATTTTAATATATGTTTTTCTCTAATTGAGTGAAATATGTTTAGTAGCTTGATCCACATGAAAAACCATACTAAAACTAAACCACAATATGTTTATACTGTTAAAAACTAGCCATTTAATTAGTAGGTATGTATAAGAGTAACTTAATTATAAATTATGTTAACACACACACACACACACACACACATATATATATATATATATAAAGGTTATTTTATATAAATTTACTTAATTCATTTTTGTGTTTAAGACCATATATTTTTATGCATGGTAATTTTTAAATAAAACTAAGTATATTATTTTTAAGTTATTATTTTAATAAATTATAATATTTATTGATTAATTATATATTTATTAGTGTTTTTTAGAAATTAAGAATAATAATAATTAGTATTTTAAAAAGTATATAAATAGTTTCTCATTATATTTTATAATTTTAATTAAAAGTTAAAATCGAAAATTCTAGAAATTAAATTTTAAAAATATAATTAATATAATTATTTTTAATTTAAATATTAGATTAAGATGAATTTTTGGGTTTTTTATAAAAAGATGCATTTTTAGGCAAATAATGAAAAATACTATTTCTATAAATAATATTACTTTTATGACTTTATAAGTCTATAATTCTAAATTAAAAAATTCATGAAACCATTTTATAAGACTAAATATGTATTATATAAGTGAATTTATGATATTAAAAATATTGGTTTTACTTTACAAGAATATTTGATATTTTAGAACTTAAGTTATATTTTTCAATAAATTATTTTCAATACATTATACATTTGGTATTTTAAAATTAAATTTTTATCACTTATATAATTTTAATATAATAAATGAATTACATTTTTTTATTAATCAATGGAAAATTATATTAGGATTATTTTTTTCGGTTTTCTTAAAAATAATTGTTTTTTATATGAAAAGTGAAAAACACAGTTTTTCCAAAACGTTGACTTTTATTACTTTATCAAAATATAACTAAGAATTATAGTTTTATAAAAAAATTAATTGATCAAATATATATTTAATTAATAATTTTATTCATTTTTAATATATCATTTTAAATTTATAAAATCCATGCTTAAACTTATAAAATACAAGTAATATTCTAATAAAAAAATGTTTTTAGTCTTTTCATTTAATTGAACCTTATTTTGGTAAAATTAGGTTTGGATTGATTTTAAATACACATAAAATTTATTTATTTTATAATAAACTAATTTATTTCTTGAAAATAAAAAACATTGATAATATTAAACCACACTTAAATTCTAAGCATAAAATGAACTTTTTCTAAGAAGCCTTTTTACATGTTATATGCTATAATTCTAATATTAATTTCTATAAGTGCTGTAAATTTTATTTTATAAAAATATTTCCAAATTTGAAATGAGAATTTTCAAATTATTAAATAATTTCAATTTTAATTCTGTTCATTAAAATTATTTTCCCAGGGTTGAAGTGGAGTTACCCTAGTAAGTATAAATTAGGATAAAAGTGGTTTGACATATTTCAAATAGTTAAAACATGTTAAAGACATGTTTTATATTGGATAGTGGATGTTTTTAGACCTTATATCCATGAACACACCATTATTTTACATTTTGAGCCTTTTTTACTTGAATAATGGAGTGCTATTATTTAGAAATAATGATTTTTTAAAAAAGTGAACTTTTCTTCACTTATAAAAGGAGACCAACTCCTCCCCATTTATATACTCATTAAAAATAATTATATTAATTGAAAATTGACCATAGTCACTTCTAAAGACCCTCTCTATGTATTTTAAGCCTTGATATCACTAAAATACCAAGAAAAGTATCCTTAAGGATTTACCTATGGGAGAAATTTTCTCGAAAAGGTAATACTCTCAACCCAAGTTCTCTAGATCTTTTCTTCTTATACACCCCTAAAATAACATATATCCCTGAAGGTATGATAAAACCAAAATTTTTACTATTATTAAGTGTTATCATACAATAGTAACATACATTTTATACCTTCCTCAAAAATAAATAAGAAAAAAGAAAACATTATCATGTGTGTGTGCGAACTGACGCCTACATGAACATCGTGTTCAATTTTCCATAACCACCTTAAATGGTAGATTAAAAAATTTATTTAATTAAATAATATGATATTTTTCATACCATTAATATTCTAGAATAATAATATTGGGAATTATATATGTGTAATTAACAAGAAATGGTCGTAGTAACTTTAACCACCTTAAATTGACGCATTAAAATATCTTTCTTAATTTGAATATATTCTAAGATAAACTTTAAAATTGTATAATTATTTTTTAATATAATCATAAAGTAAATAAAACTATATAATTATAGATATCATGAAGTTACTTTAAAATTCATTTGACCACAGTCGAAAAACTAAAAGTTTTATTAATAAATTAATCAAACAACCTTGAGTAACCGACATAATCACAAACTATATTCAAAATAAATAAAAAAAGATAATATATAGACCATATAATATTAAATATATATGAATAAGGTACTTAGGTATATATAATATGAACTTAAATTAATTATTTAATAAGTCAAGTGTATTTTCATAACTCTTTCAGACACAAGGTAAGGGTTTTGTCTCAAAATTTCTATTTTGAGACACGTTTTCTTTCATGCACCTAATTTATTTTAAATGGTGTGTATACTAAAAATTAGATATATAATATCATGGATTATCTTTATTCAGTTTATTTTAACATCAAATTCAAGCACTCTCTATTTCAATGGTTTTTATTATAATGTTTCTTAAAATGTAAGGGCTTCCTTCTTAATAACCCTTTATCGAGGAATGCTTTGATACCATGCACCAATATTCATTTTTATAGTGTAACTACTACTACATTGATTTTTAATATCATAAATTATTACTAAAAAAGTAAAATTCACTTAAATTATTTCTCTTCCTTACTATGGGATACAATTTATATCTTATCTAAAATATAAGGGTCTTTCATAAATCATTTTTATTTCTTGAGTTATAATATTTCTCCTTGATTTTAATATTTCATTTCATAAGCCATACCCCATTTTTTTCTTATCACATCACTTTTGATTAAAATATTCTTTATTTATGATTTATAATCCTTCTTTAAAATGTAACCATGTTAAGAATATTTCCCATCCATTTAAATGATAGTTTCCCCTTATTATCTATAGTTTCCCTTCCCACCAATGTTCTACTTTTTAATTGGAAACCTAATTAAGTGTTATCCCATGTAAACTTCATATTTACCTTGTATTTTGTTTATTTTTTTTATGTTGTGTAATTTTTAATAAAGGTGTTTTAAAACATAGTAAGTCATCTTCCATACCACCCTCATTATCTTTGAGTTACACACACTCTTTCGTTTTCTACCATTTTATGAAAACTTCTTCCGATGAAGTTCTTATATTTTTTATATTACCCTTATATATAGATACCTAGTTAAATATTATTTTAATTATTTGGGTCATACATGTTTTTTCTCCCTTTGAAATTCCCACTTTTAAATAAACCTAATTTAATGGAACTTTCCAATTTATTGTCTCATGTCAAGAATCACACCCATAAAAAGTTTTCAAACCACAAATTGATTTTTAAAACCATAAATATTTTATATAAAATCCTCTTGGTTAAATTCTGGTTTTATGGAAAATAATAATCTCCTTCCTTCTTTAAAAATATCCCCTCTTTATTTCACTAAGAATCACCCAAGTGGTTTATTTTTATTATTTCTTCTCCTATATCCTTCTCATGAATTTTCTACATCGAAACTCCATATTATATAAATATGTTACTTTTTAAATTATGAATGTTTAAAATGATTTAATTTATTATTCTCTTAGAAATACTTATGATTTAGCCTTCAATTATTCCTAATCATAATTATGAATTCCACTTCCTTCTCATGGGTTTGTTCATGCTTATGATTAATGTATGGTTTATTTTCTTCATGTAAAAAAAATATATACGATTTTAATTTATTTTATAGGTGGGAATAGAATTATATATCCCTTAAATTCATTTGGAAAAGATTTATATCTCATGATATGACATGTTCAAGATTAGGGATTGAACCTAATCCACCATGGGACTTTGTCCACTATTTTTATGTGAATTGAGAGTGAACCAAATCCCCCATGATACTTTTTCCACTTTATAATGATGGTCTTGAGAGTGACCCTTGACTTATTGTTATGATATGATGTATTATGTTATTTAAACATGTTTATGATCCCATTATCTTATTATTTCATTTCCATATGTCATGTTTCCATTCTTATGATCATCCTATTTATTTTGCTGGGTATGAATTATATGTTCTATGTTCATCTTCCTTTCTTACATTCTCATACTCATATACTTATCTTATGCTCATTTTTTATCTTTGATTATTATCACTTATTATTACCATTACTTGGAATTTGATACTACTCCTTCCTTATATTTCCCTTCCCTAGGTTATTAAGATAAGTATAATGTATGAGAAGTCTAGAAGGGGGTTTAGAAGAGTTCAATTATAGGGAAATGTTCACAAGTATTTGGAATAAGTTGCCTATATAACTGGTTCTCAAAGACACTAAACCTTACATTTTTGGTATTTTGAAATTTTTACATGATATATAATGTTTAAATTATGAAAATTATGTAAAAATTAATATAATTTTATCTTGGGTCACTATAGTTGATTTTAGAGTAGCATTTAGTTATTTTTGAGGATTGGTTTAGTTATTTTTAGGGAATATGATAAGATAAATGTATTAAAAACCCTAAGGATAAGTATAAGAGATAAGAATAAGTATAGGATAATATCATGAAGTTTTATTATATTTTTGAGAATGTGGGTTTCATAGAAGTGAAATACCTGTCTAGATACTACAAGTGGATGAAGGATCATGCATAAATGTACTCACGGGTAATAACCTTGAAAAGGGAATGTTGGGTATTAAATCAATCATCACTTGGTGCTTGAAAAAAAAATCCCCATTTCACACCTAGTTTTACACTCTTGTAGTATATTCTTTGGTTGATCATATGCACTTTATGAACCATTATAAATGATTAAATTCCTAGTTATTTTGAGTGACTAGGTTGAGAAGAATAAGATAACCCAACTTAAGATAATCTAGGGTGACTCATGAATGATATAGGTTAAACCAAGGATGATATAAATTGATCTAAGAATGATATAGGTTAAACTACGAATGGTATAAGTTAAAAAAAGAGTTATTTAGCATGAATTAAAAGAATTATAAGCCAAAATAATGGTATTATAAAGTAATAAATATTCATGTTAAATTTACATTTGGTCATCTAGGATACTTATCTTATGATGATAATTGTTCATCACTCATGTTAACCCCTTTTGGTTTTAGTGATATCTAGAACCAAAAGGAACCAAGTTAACCCTGGTTGAGAGGGACAATGTGATGACTACATCAATGAAAATCCCATTGGAATGGGAGATGGATTGACAAATCTAGTGATTATTCCAAACAAACTATCACAAAAATATGATTAACCATGTGAGCATAGTTTAAATCTTGAACCCACCAAATAAGATAAAGATGGAGTCTCTTGGTAACTCACATGAGGAAGATGATGATGGATATACTAATAAATATCATACATTTCAAAAATATGGTAAGAAACACTATTAGAATTTACTCAAGGTGACTCGAAGATGCTTCTCTTGTGGTAAAGTATGTCATCAACCGACAAGTTTTCAAGGGAAAAAGAAGGATACAATGAAGGAATATAATTTTCTTACTAAGGATTTATTAATAATTTTATGATTTAGATGTGATAAATTTGGTCACTAAGCAAATCAAATGCTCTAATCCAAGGTTTAAATAAAAAAATGAAACCAAACACCACCTAAATCATGGGAACAAGTAAAATCCTATGAAATGACTACTGTTGAGGTAGATAATGATTTTTCACTCCTTATTTTCTATGTCTCGTGTCATGTAAGATTTGACCTATTAGGTATTGAGCTATAAATAAATAAAATTCAGTGGTATATTTATTATATACATGGTATATGAAACTTATTGAAGGTTTAAGTAAAGTTAAATCTAATAGATTTATCTCTTCTTCACTTACTTTCATTCTATTAGGAATGAACCATCTATTTTTATAAAGATATCTTATCAAATTGATTATATAGAAATATCACTTCATATCTTAAATCAACCCATGATCAAATAATTTTTCATGGTTAATTAGGATCTCTCTATAGAAATTACTCCCATATCATGAGTTTCAAAATAGTGATAATAAAATTTATTTAAGGTGGGGGGGGGGGGGGGGTAATGACCCAACATTTTGATATATGTTTTTCTATAATTAATTGAAATATGTTTAATAGTTTTTTCCTCACACAAAACCAAACTAAAATGAAGACATGATATATTTAGACCATTAAAATATATCAACTGAATTAGTAGGTTTGAATAAGAGTAACTGAATTATGAAATATATTAATATATATATATTTATATATATATAGTCTATTTTACACAAATTTACTTAATTCATTATTGTGTTTAAGAATATATGTTTTTGTGCACTATAATTTTTAAATAAATCTATGTATATTATCTTTAAATTATTATTTTAATAAAATATAATATTTTTTGATTAATGAAATCTTTATTAGTGTTTTATATAAATTAAAAATATGAATAATTATTATTTAAAAAAGTTATTTTCTTATAAAACGGATTTTGATTGTATTTTATAATTTTAATTAAAAGAAAAAAGATAAAATTATATAAATTTAATTTTAAAAATAAAATTAATTTTTGGATTTTGAATTTCAATACTAGTTTAAGATGAATTTTTGGGTTTTTTTAAAAAAATATTAATTTTTAGGTAAAAAATGAAAAATATTATTTTTATAAATAACATGACTTTTATGACATGATTAGAATATAATTATGATTTGGAAATTCCTAAATTTTTTTTCTAAAACCAATTTTTTTTTCTGTTAGTGTATTTATGATTTTAAAAATGCCGGTTTTAATTTACAAATCTATATTTGACATTTTAGAACTTAAGTTATATTTTTCAATTTTTTTTAGTACATCATACATTTGGTATTCTAAAATTAAATATTTTATCGATTTTACAAGTTTAATATAATAAAATTAATTAAATTTTTGGATTCATAATTCTAAAATTAGCTTAGTTTTTTTTTGTATTTTTCAAAAATAATTGATTTTTAAATGAATATTGAAAAATACAATTTTTCCAAAATATTGAATTTTATTAATTTATCAAAATATAAGTAATGATTATAGTCTTATAAATAATTTTAATTGATAACATATGTATTTATGGAATAATTATATTAATGTTAAATATTTGTTTTTAAATTTATAAGTCCTATGTTTAACCTTATGTAATAAAATAATATTCTAATAAAAAACTGTTTTTGATCGTTTCATTTAATTGAATTTTTTTTTGCAAAATTAGGTTTTGGATTCATTTTAAAGCCACATAAAATTTATTTATTTTATAGTAAACAAATTTATATATTTAAATTAAAAACATTGATAATATTATCCCACACTTAAATTTAAATTTTAAAATGAACTTTTTCTAAGAAAGAGATTTTACGAGTTATATGTTCTAATAAAAAAATTAATTTTTATAAATTATGGAAATTTTATTTTATAAAAATATTTCCAAATTTTAATTCATAATTTTCAATTTATTAATTAGGTTAAATTTTAATTGTTTCTATTAAAATTAGTTACTTAGGGTGAAAGTGGTGTTGTTGCGGTAAGGGTAAATTAGGGTAAAAGTTGTTAACTTAATGAAAAGGTTTTAAAAATGTGAAAAACATGTTTTATATTGTATTTTGGAGGTATAATATAGATTATATATATACCCAACCCATTATTTTACATTTTTGGAGCCTTTTTCTATGAATAATGTAGTTTTATTATAGAGAATAATGAGTTTTCACAAAAGTTCCATTTTCTTCACTTATAAAAGGAGACCTCCTCCACCCCATTTCTCTACTCAATACAAATAATTGGATTAAAAAACTATTTCCCATTATCTCCTCATCACCCCCATGCCTTTTAATCCTTGTTCTCACTAAAAGACCAATCTAAGGATCCTTAAGAAGTTACCCAAGTGATAACTTCTAAGAGAATGTTAATACTCTCAAGCCAACTTCTCATGATATTTTATTATTACAATACCATAAAATCCATTTTATAAATGAATTTATGATAAAAAAAATAATTTTTACTATGATTTATTTTTATTGTACTAATTTAATTTCTATTTTATACCTTCCCCCAAAATCAATAAGAAAAAGGAAAATGTTATCATGTGTGTGTGCAGACTATTGCCTCCAAGAACGATGTGTTCAATTTTCCTTCACAACCTTAATGGTAGGTATGAAATGGTTATTTAATTAAATAATGTTTTATTTTTCACACCATTAATATTCTTTAAGAATAATATTGAACATTCTATATTTGCAATTAACAAGAAACGGTCCTAGTGACTTTAACCACATTAAATGAACTTATCAAGGTACCTTTCTTAATTTAGATCTATTTTGGGATAACCTTTAAAATCATATAAGTAATATTATAATGGAATAATTAAGGAAATAAAACTCCCAAATTATTTATATCATGAAGTTATTTTACATCACCTTTGAACATGGTATACAAACAAAAAGTGTTACGAATAAATTAACCAAACAATACCGATTAACCGACGTAAGCGAAAAAATTATTAAAAATAAATACCAAATGATAATATATAGAACTTAGAAAAATAAATATAGATTAATAAGGTTATTGTGTGTATATATATATAATGAAATTTAATTATTCAATAAGTTAAGTGCAAGTTCATATTACTTTAGGACATCAGGTAAAGGGTTCATCTCAAAATTTCCTTCTTTGAGATGCATTTTCTTTTATGTACCTAATTTTTTTAAATGGTGTTTATACTAACAATTGGATATATAATGTCATGAAATATATTTATTCATGGTATTTTAACTTTAACTTTAGGATATATCTCTTTCAATGTGTTTTTATTATAATGTTTCTTAAGCCATCAGAGTTTCTCTCTCAATCACCCTTCATTGAGGCATGTTTTGATATTATGAACAATTATTTATTTTTATGGTGTAAATAACACCCAATTGATTTGAAATATCATAAATTATTTTTAAATAATGAAAATTCACTTCAATTCATTCTCTTTCTTTCTATGGGATATAATTAATGTCTTACCTAAAATATAAGGGTCTTTCATAACTCAATTTAGTTTCCTTAGTTATAATGTTTCTACTTGAGTTTTGTATTCGATTTAATATGTTATAAAATATTTATATATTGGGAGATAAATTTTTATTAAAATGTTATTTATTTATGAGTTATAATAATTCTTTAAAATTAAACTATGCTAGGAATAATTCCATCATTTTAAATGATGATTTCCCATCCTTGTCTATAATTTACATTTCTTACAATGTTCTCATTTTTAATTAGAAACCTAATTAAGTATTATCTCATTTGAGATTCATATTTAACTTATGATATTTAATTTTTTTTATGATGTGTTATTTTCAATATTTTTTTAAAACATAGCAAGGGATCTTCCGTACCATGCTCGTTACCTTTTAGTTACACATTCCTTTTCTTTTTTATCCCATTTTTTGTAGACTTATTACCATAAACTTATTATATTTTTTATATTTCTATTATATATATAACTAGTTAAATATACTTTTAATTTTTGGGTTTATACATGTTTTTAGTTCCCTTTGAAATTTCCACTTTTAAGTAAACCCTATTTGCATGAACTTTACTATTTCTTGTCCCATGTCAAGAATCACCCCCGTAAAATGTTTTAAAATAATGAATAGATTTTAAAATCCATAATTATTTTGTGGAGAACATTATTGGTTTAATTTTTAGTTTATGTAAAATAATATGCTCGTTAATTCTTTAAAAAGACCCTTTGATTATTTCACAAAAACTCATCCAAGTTTGTTTTTATTATTTATTATCCTACATCCTTCACATTAATTTTCTATATTAGAATTCCATGCTCAATACCTATATTAATTTTGAAATTATGAATTTTCAAAATTATTTAATTCCTTCTTCTCTTTGTAATCCTTATGATTTATCCTTAGATTATTCCTTAAATAAGAATTATTAAAACCATTTCCTTATCATGGGTTTGTTCATCCTTATGATTTATGTATGGTTTCTTTTCTTAACATGGAATGAATATGTATGATTTACATTTATATTATGGGTGGTAAAAAAATATATTTCCCTATAATCTGTTGGGTAATTCTTTATATCTCATGATATTTTATGTATGGGATTAGGGAGTGAACCTAATCCATCATGGGACCTTATACACTATTTATGGGAGTGGGGAGTGAACAAAATGTGCAATGGTACTTTTTCCACTTTATGATAATGGTATTGGGAGTGACCGTTGAATTATGTTTATAATTTTATGTTTTATTTTTTTTCCAAATTTTTATGGTCCCATGATCTTATGATTTAATTTCCTTATGTCATATTTCCATGCTCATGATCATCCTATTTATTATATTGAGAATGAATTCTATGTTTTATTTTTATCTTCCTTGCTTCAATTCTCATACTCATATTCTTATGTTATTCTCTCTTTTTATATTTTATTTTTATCACTTATGCCAACCCTTTTTGAGCATTTGAGATCACCTCTTTATTATGTTTCCCTTCTCTAGGTTATGAAGATAAGTTTAACATATGAGAAGTCTAGGAGGGGGTTTATAAGAGTTTTATTATGGAGAAATGTTCACAGGTGTTGTAGAATAATTTGTCAATATAACTGGACCTCAAAGAAACTAAACCTTATATTATTAGGATTGTGATATTTTTATGTGATATATAATGTATAAATTATATAAATAATGTAAAAATTAAGATATGTTTATATTGTGTCTCTATGGTTACTATCAGAGCATGGTTTAATTATTTTTTAGGATTATTTTAGTTATTTTTAGGGAATAGGATAAGATAAATTTTAGTGAAAACCCTAAGGATAAGTTTAAGGGATATTCATAAGTATAGGATAATATCCTGATGTTTTGTTATAGTTTTGAGTATGTGGTTTTCCTAAAAATGAAATCCCTTTCCAGATACTATAAGTGGATGTAGACACTTGAATAGACATACCTAGGGGTAATAACCTTAAAAATGATATCTTGGGTACTAAATCAGTAGTTACCTAGTGCATGAATAAAAGGCCTAATTTCAAATCTAGTTTGAGACTCACTATGGATATGATTTATTTGAACATATACTCTTATAAACCACTATGAAGGATTTACTTCCAATTTAATTTGAGGTACCGGTTTGATAGTATAAGAGAAACCAACTTAAGGAAATTTAGGATGAATCATGAATGATATAGGTTGATCCAAGGATGATATAAGTTGATATAAAAATGATATAGGTTAAACTGTGAATGACATTGGTTAAACAAGTGATTTATCTTGAACTAAAAGAATTATAGGCTAACATGATGGTATTATAAAGTGATAAATATTCAGGTTAAAATTACATTTGGTTATCTAAGATACTTCTCTTATGATGATAATTATTCATCACTCATGTTAATATTTTTTTTGGTTTTAATGATGCTTAGAATGAGAAGGAATTGAGTTAACCCTAAGTATAGGGGAAAATGTTATTATTACCTAAATAATCAACCCATTAGAATAGAAGTTTGATTGAAAAATATTATGATTATTCCAAAACCAACTATCATAAAATATGATTGACCATATGAGAATAGTTGAAAAATTGAACCCACTAAAGAAGAGAAGGATGAAGTCTCATGGGAACTTGGGTGATGAATATGACAGGGGAAATAATATTCAACATATTACATGTCAACAATACAAGAAGAATACTCATGGTAATTTCCTCAAGGGGAATATAATATTCTTCACTTGTGGTAAAGGAGGACATCAAAAAAAAAATTCAAGGGAAAAAGAAGGATACAATAAAGGAATATAATTTTTTTCCTAATGACCCATTAATGATTCAATGGTTTATATATGAGGAATTTGGTCACTATGAAAACCAATGAAAAAATCCGAGGGTTAAAGTAGACAACTAACACCAACCAACTCCTAGATCATGGGAAGAAGAAAAATCCAATGTAATAACTACCGTTGAGTTAAATAGTGATATTTTACTCTAAATTTTTATATGTATTATGGAATGTAAGATTTTAACTATTAGGAATTGAGATTTAAATAATTAACATCCGGTGGTATAATTATTATATCCATGGTATATGAAACTTCTTTAAGGTTTGAGGAAAATTACACCTTATAGACTTATCTATTATTCAATTATTATAATTATATTAGGAATGGAATATCACTTTTTACAAAGGGATCATATCAAATTTCTTATAGGGAAATCTCACTTCATATCCTAAATCAACCCATGGTTAACTACTAATTTATAGTTAATTAGGATATCCCAATGAAAATCACTCCCATTATATGAGTTTTAAAATTATTAGGACATAATTTATTTAAGGGGATGAGAATTTAATGACCTGTTATTTTAATATATGTTTTTCTATAATAAAGTGAAATATATTTGATATCTTTCTCTATAAAAAAAATAAAATAAAACCCTAACACGTTTATAATATTAAAACCTAGTATTAATAGGTATTAATAGGAGTAATTGAATTATGAAATATATTAATATATATTTATATATGTAAATGTTATTTTATACAAATTTACTTAATTCATTATCATATTTAAGAATCAATCTTTTTGCGTGTTGTGATTTTTAAAGAAACTAAGTATATTTTTTATAAATTTTAATTTTAATAAAATATAATATCTATTTATTAATTATAAATTTATTAATGTTTTATAGAAATTAAGAACAAGAGCAACTAATATTTGAAAAAGTTATTTTTCTATAAAAATAGTTTCTCATTGTATTTAATATTTTTAATTAAAAGTTAAAATAAAAAATTCTATAAATTGAATTTTAAAAATAAAATTAATTTTTTGATTTATAATTTCAATATAATTTTAATATTATTATTGGTGTTTTTATAATTTTTTTTGGGTGAATAATACAAAATACCGTTTTTATAATTACATGACTTTTATGACATTATTATTATATAAGCATGAATTAAAAATTTATCTAACATTTTTTAAGAGAAAATATGTTTTATATAAGTGATTTTATGGTTTTAAAAATATTTATTTAAATTTATAAACCCTTATTTGGATTTTTAGAACTTAAGTTATATTTTTCAAAAAATTGTTTTTAATACATTATACATTTTGTATTTTAAAATCAATTTTTTATCTCTTATATAAGTTAATTATAATAAAATAAATTCCATTTTTAGATTCATCACATGAAAATGATATTTGGATTAATTTTTTGTATTTTTCTGAAATAATGAGTTTTTAGATGAATAGTGAAAAATAATGTTTTTTTTCCAGAACTGTAACTTTCATTGCTTTATCAGAATATAAGAAAGACTTAGAGTTTTTTTAAAACCATTTAAATAATAAAATATTTTTTTAATAATTTAATTCTTGTTAAAGGTATTTTTTTTTAAATTTATAAAACCTATGTTTAACCTTATAAAATAAAAGCAATATTCTAACAAAAAACTATTTTTGGTATTTTCATTTAATTAAAAATAATTTTGATAATATTAAGTTTTGTATTGATTATAAATAAAAATAAAATTTATTTGTTTTATAATAAGACAATTTATATCTTAAAAATGAAAAAAATTGATAATATTATCCCACACTTAAATTTTAAGTTCAAAATCAAAAATTTCTAAGAAAATTTTTTATGCATTATACGTGATAATAATAAAATTAATTTCTTCAAATCAAGGAAATTTTATTTTATAAAATTATTTTCATATTTGGAATCATCTTTTTCAAATTATTAAATAATCTCAATTTTAATTTTGGTAAGAAGGGTGTGTCATGCTTTCTTCCAGGTTCATGTAAAATTGTTGGTTGTAGAACTGGGCATCCTAATCATCATAGGGTCATCTTCTTCTACCTTGCACAAATTGATTCCTAGACACTTCTCTATTCTGGTTAATAAAAAATAAATCCAGGTTTGATGGATCAAATAGAGAGCTCCCACCACTAGGCTCAAATTATATGTGGATGGATCATGTTTGGAAGGGGTGATGTGTGGAAGTGGTTTGGTGAGAGACACTTACGGTTTAGTGACTTTGAGTTTCAATTCCTTCTATGGGGAAATTAATTCCATCCAAGAAGAGGTCAAAGCCTTATTAATGATTCATATTCGATATAGGTTGTATGAAATTTTGATTTATGATGATGAATCTTACTATGCTATACTGGTTAGGTTTATAAAAGAAAAGTTTATTTATCAACGTGATATTGTTTATTTTATCAGAAAATTTAAAATTCTTTCCAATCAGGATATTTAGGTCAGGCACACTCGGAGAGAATGGAATTTTGCGGGGGATGCACTTGCTAGAAAAGGGAGTCCAGGTGAGTGCCTCATTTTATACATTGATCTAGGGTCTCTTATGGAGGATTAAAAAACTATTGTAAGGGGTGATGCTCTTGGTATTCATTTTTTCTAGCCCCCGTGAGTTAACTGTCATAGGGGATTTCTGTTCGATTGTTTTAAAAGTAATTAAAAGTTAACTTTCAGTTAGTCAGGATGAAAGTGGTTTAACATAGTGAAAAAGGTTAAAAGATATGAAAACTTATTTAATATTAGATGGTGGAGTGAAGATAGACCCTATCTCTATCAACACACTATTATTTTCCATTTTTTGAACCTTTTGCCTTGATAGTTTTATTATGGATAAATATTATGTTTTTTTACAAAAGTTCCCATTTCTTGACTTATAAAATAAGACCACATCCTACCCATTTATCCACCATTCTAAAGCATTAGATAAAAAATAATCTACCCTAGACTCTTTGCAACAACCTCAATATAGATTTGAATCCTTGGTCTTAGAAAAAGACCAATCTAAGGATGTAATAACCCAAGTATTTATAGAATACTGTTTTTATATTTATTAGTTTTTTTGATTTAAATAGTAATTCATAAAATAAATAGTTTATCATATGGTTGTTTATTTAATTTTTTTTCAATTATATAATTTTAATTTGAAAAAACTAATTTCATTTTTAAATTCATCATGATGAAATTATATTAGTATGAATTTTTGAGAATTTTCTGAAAAAGTTTAATTTTTGATGAATAGTAAAAAATACAATCTTTTATAAAATACTGTATTTTTTTTGATGTCATGAAGAAATAATTGCGATATAACATTTGTAAAATTTATTGAATAATTAAATAATTATATAATAAGATAAATACTGTATATAAATAATTTATAACATGAAAATTATATTCTATCCATGATAAGTATAAAAATTATTGTCATTGCCGACATAGTGCATGTGCATCATTGACAATGTAAAATTTGGTTCTTTATAAATAATAATTGAGTGATAAAAATTATTTTCAAGAGTATTTTATTAATTGTTATGTATTATTTATGATTTTGGCTACTAATTTCAAATTTCAGAGTTATATTACATTAATTTTATCCAAACGACCGTGAAATGCTTTCACAAGGAAAGAAAAAAAAATTTAAGAAGCTTTCTTAACATGTATATGAGTAAATATAAATAATTAATGAATATTTAACTTTATTTTGAACCTAATTAATTTATTTTTATGATATTAATTTACTTTTAATTTTTATATATGATATAATTAACATTAATGCTTATGCAACGCTGATGTAGTGCTTTTGAAAGTATAATAAAAATAAATAAAATGTTTTTAATTAAAATTATAATAATTATTAAATGACCCATATTTTGGATAAATATTTTTCTATATGAATGTTTCAACAATTATCTAATTTTTATTTGAATTTGGGTTATTTTAGACCTACAATAATCTCTTTAAAACCTTTAAAATATATTTTTTAAAAGTAATTCAAGGTGTTCACACTATAAAATTTAGTTTGTATAATATTTTTAATTATGGTTTTATAGAAGTGGTTTTTAGAAATAATTAGTTTTTTTAAAATATAATAAAATTATATTTTTTCATGCAATCTATTTTTTATTTTTTAGGGAATGAATAAATACCTTAATGATTTTAATAATTATGACACAATAATTATTTAATAAATAAATAAATCAAATTAATGATATTAAAAATAATAAAATAAATATAATTTGGAATTTTCAAGAAAATTCATGAATTACCTAGAATAATATAATTTTTATATGACATGATAAAAAAATTTATTCGATTTTAAAACTTTTTTATGATGTGTTTAAAGTCTTAATTATGAATAGTGTTTAATTCGACAAATTTTTTTCATGAATAAAATATTTTATTAGATTATTTAAAAATAAAAAAATAAATGAAAAAGTATAAAAATTATGATATTCCTTCCAAAATGTAATCCCCTTTAGTTTTATGCCTTTTTTGAAGTCTTAAATCCTATAATAGGTTTATTATATTTTAATAATTTGAGTAATTCCTATGTTACCTCTCACCTCACTTATAAAAGGGGGATCCATCCTTCAATAATATTCATCACCTTGAGCCTTATTGTTCGACTATGATTTACTAAATTACCTTTTACTCAAACCTTTACACATTCTAGTGCTTCTGGTATCACAAAAAGACTACTTCTAAGAGCCTTGAGGAGGTTCTCAAGGAAAAATTTTCAAGAAGTAAGATTCCTTTTTCTTCTCCTTTAAATTCTTTCACTTATACCTTATCCTCACCTCCTATCCAATGTTTCATAAAAAATATATTATCATATATAATGTAATTTTGTTGTGTTTATGGTTTATGAGTTATAAAATCTCTTTTCTCCTCCTTTTATTCTTAAATAATGAAATCATCTTCCATGGTGTGTCAATTCACCGCCTTCGTGGATGATGAGTTTCATTTCCCTTTACCATAATCAGGGAAATTTTTAATTCTCTTATAACAGTTTAAAATGACCTAAATATATATATTTTCTCACTTCCAGAGTATTATTTTTTTGACAAGGAATTCCATAATAAATTGACCTTTGAAACCATGAAAAGAACGTACCCGAAACAATGGAAATAACAAAATATTGTTAATAAATGGGTGAAAAATGTTATAATAAGATTATGTAAGGTATTATAAATATTATTTTAGTTATTTTATATATTAATAAAACTATTCAAACCATTATAAATGAGGTTTTAACACATTTTAAGGAATCCAAACCTGAGGTAAGGGACTTTCCTTTTAAAATCATTTTAAATATTTTTTTTTAAATCTAAAAGATTATTATTTTTATATATAACATGATATGTTTCTACCTCTTTCATGAATATTTATTACTATAATGTTTTATTATATTATTTCAAAGTTATTTTTTAGAAATATGATTTCATTATTATCTGCACGGTTTTGAAAGTGATTTTTTACAAAAAGGGGTATTTTAAAATCTGAATGTTTTTTTCTCAAGAGTTTGAATGAGTTTTAAGGGTTTTATTCATGATATGTTACTTGGAAATTTTTTATTATGGGTTAATACCATTATATCTCAAGATATTTTGGGTTTATCCCATTATAGCTCAAGATATTACAAGTTGATCCCCATTATAGCTCAAGATATGTTGGGTTGAGCCCATTATAGCTCAAGATATGACAGTGAGCCCCATTATTACTCTCTAATGTATTGAGTACTCCAGCGATGGAATTAAACCACAAAGTTATTCCATTTTTTAGTGTGAATTTAAGATTGATATGGTAATGATGTCCCAACATTACTACATGATTTTTCTATATATTCTTATGAGTTTTCAAGAAAAATGATTTTTAATGGATTTTCATGTTTTTATTGGACTCTCATTTTTCCTTATTTATGTCCCTTACTGAGATTTTTATGATCATACCATGTTGTTAAATGAATTTAATAGGTTATAAGGATCTGTAATAGAAATAAGGAAGTCAATTTAAATGTTATAAATATCTTTTAAAGAAATCATGTTTTATTTTAAAAGTTTTTATATTTTGAAAAAATAAATACTATTTTAGTAGTATCCTCTTTGTATTAATGTGGTTTGTTATTTATGTATTATTTCTTAATTATCTAAATCTATAAACACTAAAAGGTTTTCAATGTGAAAGAAAGTAAATATTTGACTAAAACTCAATATTATGTAATGTTTTAAGGCTAGGTCCTTATAGTTGGTATCAAAGGATAGTTTGGATAACATTAGGGGTTAGGATGATGTTAATAGAATACCATAAATTATTATTTTTTTACTTTATGGTTAATTTAAAATGATATATCATTTGAATATTACCATGTTTCTTCGTCTATGATATGTCTGTTTAGAATGGTTATGCGCAGAAGAAACAGGGAATATGAAGTAGAAAGGCATCGAGAGGCTGATATCTTTCCGAATCTACAGCCTAGAATGGTGGGAATTGGAACTGAGTAGTTTTTGATAGTTTTTGATCAGTTTACTCAGGAGATAAATGGTAGTGGTATTCATGCTAGATATAAACCTGGTCTACCATGAATGAACATGTATTTTGTGGGGAATATCATAAGGAAACATCCCCCATCATTCAGTGGATCATCTGACCCAGTGGTAGATGTAGGATGGATCAATGATATTGAAAAGATATTTAATATCATGGGATATTTGATACATCAAAAGGTAACCCTTGGTATTTATCATTTTGAAGGTGAAGCTGATCGATGGTGGTCTTTGGTTAAAAATACCACAGAGAAATTATATCTTTATTCCATGGAATGGGAAATATTTAAGAATCATTTCCTTGATAAATATTTCACCAAGGTTGTTCAAATTCGAATGGAATTTTTGTTTTCTAGAATTGAGGTAAAAATATAAATATTCCATAGCTTTATATGAAGGAAACTTCACAAGATTGGCTAGGTATATTATAGATTTTGTTCAAGACACTGATAGAAAACTTAATTAATTTTACTCAAGATTGAAATGAGGTTTATGAAGAGATTTGGATGCATGAGAATTTAAAATCTATGAGAAAGTTTTTTTTATTTTGAAAAGGTTGAAATGGAGTTTTTTGACTCATATGTTTCTTATAATGACAAGAATAATAAGCAGTCAGGTTGGAAAGATTTGGGGAAGCATTCATCAAAAAAATATAAATGTAAGAAAACCAATTTCCTTTTTTTGAAAAGTTTAGTAAAAAGAATCCTGGAGAATGTCTTGTAAATTCTATGAAGTGCTACAGATGTGTAAAGTGTAGACACATGACTCGAGATTGTAAAAAAATAATCAGAATAATGATTAGAAACTAATGGTAAGATGCTTTAACTGTAAGTAGTTGGGTTGTTATGATAATGTGCGTACAAATATAGTCACTCAAATAGGAAATCAACAATATTGGAAATAAAAGGGTGTAGAAAAATCCTTTGAAACTATTTCGGTAGATGTTGATTCATCAAACAAAGTGGTATCAATTACATTTCTTGTTTTTATAGAATACACCAATGTGTTGTTTGATTCAGGGTCAATACATCCATTCATTTTTGAGAAATATTCTGATAATTTTGAAAATCCATCTCAAGAAATGAATCCAGAACTTATGGTGAAAAAACATGGAGGAAATATTAAATAAAAAAGAAATTATAGGAATCTTATAGTCATTGTCTATGGAGGTATTATACCTGAAAATATTGTTTTTTTCTTTAGTAGAGTTTGATGTTATCTTGAGTATGGATTGAATTTCTCTTTACCATGCTAATATTGATTGTATAGATAAATAAGTTTATTTTCAGAAGTATTTTCAGTTTGTGTAGAATAAAGAACCCATATCTTTTACAATATATCAGAAAGTTGAGAAACTGTTAAAAGATTGAAATGAAAGTTATCTTACACATATTATTGAAAATAAAAAAATTGTTCAGATTAATTATGTGCCAGTGGTAAATGAGTATATTAATGATTTTCCTGATGATTTTTCAATGTTTTTCATGATAAAAAAGTTGAGTTTACTATTGACTTATTTCCTAATGCTAAGCCAATTTTTAACCCCCCTTATTGAATGTATCAAGTATAACTTATAGAATTTAAAAATAAATTGTAGTAATTATTAGATAAAGGATTCATCCAACCTAGAACTTCACCATAGGGTGATCCTGTCTTGTTTTTTAAAAATAAATATGATTTAATGATACTTTTCATTGATTATAGTTCCTTCAATAACATCACTGTTAGACGACATTGGTGGTGCTCCTGACCTTACCCTCTCCCTCCTGAAGACACCTTAGGCATCGATGGAGGTGCACTTGGATCCCCCTTCCTCTTTGGAGGGGGAGGCTCTCTTCTCCCATCCTACTTTTCTCACCAGCCCCATTTCCTTCCTTTCTCTTCCCTGTAATCTCTCCTAAAACACCCAGAGATCCTGATTAGCCTAAAGGTTCTAAATTTGTATGAAGGCTTGACTCAACTTCTAATATCTCTTTTGGAGTTCTCTAATGCTTCAAATCTATTTAACTTAACTCTAGGGTCTTATTTTCATCAACAAAGACCTTAAATAGATGAGTTTGATTAGTTTGTATTCAACTCTTGGAGTTTAAATGATCGTGTAGTGGTTGGGATCCTTGATAGACTCCACATCATGATTAGTTTCATGACCGCGACAAATTTGGTTTCCGCGTGGTTTAGTTCCCCTCTGAAATGCAGTAGTTGTTTATTATTCATCTTCTAGTGGTATTTCGATTTCCACATGAAGCAGGATCCCCCAACCTCATTGATTTGGGTAAGACTCCAAAAATCCCCCTCTTCCCTTTCAAAATACCTATATTTTTAAAGCTCTCAGGAATCTTGTTAGACGACTCCTATGCTCAGACAACCAAAAAAATTCTGTTAGCCATTCTATTTACCCTTGTATTTTTATAGAGTTTTATGTGTTTAAGCTGCCGATGGATTGGGTTTGGATTTCAGTTGGATAGGAATTTCAGTGCAAGTAGGATGTTGTCTACGATTCATGGACTAACTACTATGTCTCCTGTGGTTGGCTTGGGCACCTGACCTTAGTGTGTCGTAAAAGGAATAGGTTCAGTCAAGTGTAGATGTTGAAGGAGAGGGTTGTTAATTGTGATGACCATGGTGTGGTTCATCGGAGTTATTTTAGGGAGGAAGTTTATGAAGTCATGCTGCTGGAGATCAATTCAACTTCAGAGAACCATTTGACGATTGATTTAGCCAAGATTTCTATTCCTCATAGGCAACTGGATGCTAAACCAAAGGTGGTGGACACCTTTTCCTGCCATAAATAGGCCCTGATTGTCCAAATCTAGATCAAGGACCCTAGATCTAAATTAGAACATGCTTTTGGTTTAGTGGACTCAGGGATAGAGGTAGTTTTATTTTGTAAAAGTTAGATTTATTCAGTAGGTGCTCCTCCAAATGAGAAGGGTTGGGAGAACTCCCATTCTCCTAGAGGGAACCCTGTAAAATCTATTTTTGTTCTTGATAACAATGTTGAGGATGATCTGAATAGAATTGGACTACAAGAGGGATTTTTCTAGATGAGACATTCTATCGAGACTCTTTTGAAAAATTATTTAAATTAAATTATGGTTCTTAGGAGAAGGTTCGCCTTTCAAAATCACAGTAAGGAAGAGGGGGGGTCAGAAGAGGTGAGTGTTTTGGGTTCCTTGGACCCAAAAAATTTCATCTCATAGGTCCCATCAAACTGGAAGGATGTGTGATCTGGAATGAAGGAAACCTCTGAGGTTAAAGAGGGAAGGGAGAAGTCATTAAGCATGCCAGGCCCTATCAAAGAATCCCCAATGCTAAATTTGGGCAACAACTTTGAAGATTTGAATTTCTAAGATCCAGTCTAGGTTCAAGATGAGGTTGAATCAAGTGATGATAGTTCTAGCCAACTTTCAGTGGATAGTTTGTAAGGAATGAAAGGGAAAAGACTCCACAACCTTATAAGGAAGAAATAAAAAAAGGGTAATTAAGACTCAGGTAGATGTATTGTGACCAAAGGGAAAAATATGAAAAGGACACAAAGACTATTCCACTTTCCAAAACCGATGGAAACAAGGTCCTCCAGGGTGTAAGAAAAAAAGGACAGGTCCTCCATAATGGAAAAAATAGAGATCAGAATCAAGACTAAGATAATAAGGAGGAAACAGTGGATGGGACCAAGGAGGAATGTGAGGAAAATGGTGAAGTTAATAATCTGACTCTTATTATACACTCCAATGAGGATATGACCTTAGAGCCAATCCAGCTCAAGGCCATAGAGGGAGAGAAGGAAACAATTATGGAAAGACACCCTCGGGTGGAAGCTAATGAAGACCAAGATGCTTGGATCAGTAAAAAAGATAAAATAATTGCATGAGGTTTCAATGAGGGGAGGATTAATGTAGAGGAGTATTATCACACATGGGAAAATCTGGCTAGCCACTTCGAAGATCTACTCCAAGAGGACCCAAACATGAAGGTGCATTATATTTTATGGAAGCTCTAAATGGTAAGTGAATCCAACAATTTCAGCCTTGTTTTTATTGATTTTGTAATTTATTATAGAATTTAACTTTCTTTGTAGATCTATTTTAGTTTCACACTTTTCCATAATTTTTTTTGGAATAAAAATTTAAACTTAGTAGTAGTAATAACATCACTGTTAAGAACAAGTATCCTTTTTCCTTATATTGTTGATTTGTTTGATCATCTCTAGGGATCATAGTATTTTTCAAAGGTTAACTTGAGGTCGGGATGCCATCAGTTGAAAGTAAAGTAAGAAGACAGTCCAAATACTGCCTTTAATACTAGACATGAGAATTATGAATTTGTAGTTATGTCATTTAGGTTAACTAATATAGCTGCTATATTTATGGATCTTATGAATTGAATATTCCATGAGTTATTGGATAAGTTTGTTTTTGTGTTTATTGATGACATTTTGTTTATTATAATAGTAAATTGGAACATGAAAGACATCTAATGGTTGTTTTTTAAACCTTGAAAGAAAATAAACTTTCTGGAAAATTCAACAAGTGTGAATTTTGGTTGCAACAAATTTATTTCCTTGGTCACATTGTTTATAAATATGGAATAACTATTAATCCTACTAAAATGAGAGTTTTTTAAGAATAGAAAAGACCCACAAATATAACTTCAATTATTAGTTTCCTTGTTTTGGTAGGATATTATAGGAGGGTTGTTTAAAATATTGCATGGTTATCTAGTCTACTCGACTAAGTTAACCTGAAAAGGTGTTAAGTTCATCTGAAAAAAATGTGATGATTGTTTTTAGAAATTGAAAATAAGGTTGGTGAATGATCTAGTTTTGGACCTTACTTCTATAAATGGTGATTTTTTCATCTATAATGATGTTTTGTTGAAAGGAACTGGTTGTGTCCTAATGTTGAATGATCAAGTAATTACTTTTTCTTCACATCAGTTGAAACCTAATTAGTTAAATTACCCTACACATAATTTGGAATTGGTTGTTTTTGTTTTTGTTTTAAAATTTCAAGGCATCTTTTTTATGGAGTAAAATGTGAAATATATACTGTTCATAAAATCTTGAAGTATATATTCTCTTAGAAAGAATTAAACATGAGACTGAGTAGATAGATCGAACTAATCAAGGATTATGATCACATGATTCATTACCATCTTGAAAAAGCAAACAAAGTGGTCAACACATTGAGTCAGAAAAATAATGAAACATCAACATGTTATGTTTGGAAGATAACCCATTTATTAATGATTTGATGAATTTTGGTTTGGAAGTTGTTGGTGTAGGAAATTCCTCTATTTTGTTTCAGGTGTCAGTGAAATCATTTCTGTCAAACAGAAATATGCAAGTGCAGAAGGAAGATATTGAGTTATAGAAAAAGGTTGAATTGGTTTAAAAGGATAAGTTGACTGAATTTAACATTGATATAGAATTTTTTTGAGATTTGGGAAGAGATTAAATATGGCTTGTGATTCACAATTGAAGAAAGAGTTTTTATGTGAAGCTCATAGTTCTCTGTTTTCAGTTCATCCTGGAAACACTAAGATATATAGGGATCTTTGGGAGTATTAATGGTGGGATGTAATGAAAATATATATTTTTGATTTTACCATGAAATTTTTGACATTTCAACAGGTTAAAGAAGAATATAAGTTACCAAAGGGGATGCATCAACCTTTGGCAGTGTCTAAGTGGAAATGGGAAAATATATAATTTTCGAGTTAGGATGATTGTATCACTGAGAGGGAGAGGGGTTGAATCAGTGATAAAATTTTCTTTTATGTTTCCTTTCAAATTAAACAACTAGCCTCCCATTAAATATTTCATTCCCTAATGAAAAAAATTCAAACATACATCCATATAAATAGAAGTATTTACAAGGTTTACTATTCAATAAGAATAGATACATTCTTGGTATGGTTTAGAAATGATCCAATGCCACAAAATACACTAGAAAATAATCCTTTTGCGTGGAATAAAATGAGTAAGATATGGCCTTTCACTCATGTAGCACTATATAAACAATCCAATAGTGCATGTGCACCCTCTTAGTACAAATAGGGTAAAACAATGTTTGTGTAACAACACATGTTACCTGTGCTTCTTTTCAACTTTAAAAAATGTATTCTTTTGAAAAAAATTCTTCACTTCCTTACCCAAAAGTTGGTAATAACTTTAAGGACTTTTATATAAAACTCAATATGATTTTATAGTCTGATATGCCCACTCCGATTCTTCAGATCTGATTTTCTAATACGATGGATATAACTATGATAGAATACGATCAAGACAATTTAGGACTCCTTCTTCCTCCATTTGAAAATACCAATACAGAAATCCTGATATGATTATCCAACCCGATATAATGACTAGATGAATATTATGACAAGAAGAATATGGTAAACAACTAAGTAAGATGATCAACTAAATACGTTTCAATCTTTTTCCCTTCTCTTTCTTATTCAATCTGACAATACTTCTTCAAGAAATACTCAATCTAGAACCTCTTATTCCCTCCCTAGAAATTCGAAGCTTCCCTCTCTTCCCATAAATAGTACTCTCATCACTAGATCTCAGAAAAGTATTACGTACTTCTCACCTTTTATAGGTGACCCAAGAAATGTTTTGATGGGAATCCCAAAAAATTTCATGCTCATCCAAATTACCTGAATTTGAATGTCTCCTTGAATTTTGGGTGCATTTATGACTTCATTAATGCTTCCTGATTCTTCTTGAATCTTCTTCATGAATTTAACTCTTCTTTATAATTTCTTTTTCAAATTAAAATCTGATTTCAATTCCCATGATTATTCCTTAAATACGATTCTCCCTTCCAAATGTATGCATGATGGAATAGATAACTCTTCTTCTTTCTTCAAGATGATGATGCAATATCAATTCCAATACAATGGATCTTAACCTAATTGATGAAATACTTTGACAAAAAATAAAATATTTTATTTCACTTCTCAATATGATACCCATCAGCTTCATTCTATAAAGATTTATATCTTTTTCCTTTTGGTCTGACTGAAACCAGTACCTTCGCTTTCTCACATTTGTCAGAAATCTCCCCAGCCTTCAAATTCAAAACTATTCCATAGAAAATTAATTAAAACATATTAAATGGTTGACTACATTGTTGATCGGTCTCTATCATTATGATTTTCATCAAATTCAACTCAATTCCTTTTCCTTCGGTTTTGTTGAAAACAATTTTTCTAAAATACGATGGTACACCGAGTATGATGGATCAGTTCAACAAATTAAACTGTAGAAAATCTTTTCTTTCATGAACTTTAGCTTGTATCAGGACTTCCTTCCTGATTTTGAATATATTGACGATCAGTTTTAGAATCATCTAATTTTCAATGTAAAGCATTGTAAATTTCTAATGGATTTCTTCATTTCCTTCCCATCCTGAATATGGTTGTACAAAATACAACTGACCTGAATATGATAGTCATGATTATGATTTGTATGATTACAATCATGTTGAATATGATCTCCAACATCCTTTTCTCTTTCCATCTAGATCTGATCAATCTGAATAGAATTAGAATAATCTCTTTTGCTCCCTCTTTATTTCATCAAGTTTTCATCACAAGTTTATCAAATAATTGTGATTTATGAGAACTATAATATTATCAAAGCATCATCATATTTAAATCATAGTCATACAGACTCTAATTATTCTTCATTATGATCATTTCTTCCAAACTGAATCCATATTGAATCTAATGAACATTTACTTCTGGCAAGATTCATCCTCAATACAATCAACATTTTCAAGCATCATGAGTCTGATTTATCAAATACGATATTTAGCCCAATTTTCACCATATACAAAGTGAGGTGATTTTCCTATATTCTAAAACCTTCTTTCTTATTTCTTAAAATTTTTTGACAACAAAAGACAATACATGAATATGATCACCTTATATATCATCTTGTTACTAACAATATCCCCCTTTAGATTTTGTTTTCAGCCAAGTTTCATAAGTCTATAAACTTTTTATTTTCAAGAAATGGATTAAATATCAACAATTCAAAGCCTTAATGAGCTAACTCATTGTAGTAAACAAGAATCATTGTTATGAAAACCATGTTGTCCAAAAGAAGTGATATTTAGTAATTCCTTAGACTTTATTTTCTTCATCCTTTATTCACCTTTCTTGGAAAACAAAAAAAATGTTTCATGACACCACTCCAACAAACAGTTAGAATAGTTCACACACTTACAATGCTAAATTCACTGCTTACCCACAACTCACCATTTTTACAAGCACTCAAAAGGATAGATTTATGAAACAATTCAATTATCTCCCTTGACAACACTATCCAAAGGTAATTTGAGAGAGGGTACAAAAATACATACCTCAACATTGATGGGAAATAGGTTGGACACCCATGGTTCAACCTCAATTTAGAAAATGATTCTCTTGGTAAAGGTTTTGTGAAAATGTATGCAACTTATTCTGATTTTGGAACATAATACTGATTCAATTAATTCTTCTCCACATTATCTTTAATGAAATGATATTTGATATCAAAATTTTTTGATCAAGAATGTTGAAGTTGATTATTGGTGAGATTGATTGTACTTTAATTATCACAACCCAAGATCAAGGGTAACTTCATTTCAACAAGTAAGTCTTATAATTGAGTTTTAATCTATATAAGTTGAGTAGTATCTTGAGTGGAATCAACATAGTCAGCTTCAACCATACTAATATTTATTGAATTATAATTATTTTAATGCAAACTAACACAATTATTTCCTAGAAATAATACTCTATCAGATGTGGATCTTCTATCATCAACATTTCCTGCTCAATCCACATCTGAATACCCAAAAAAATAATTACTTTCTGAGTTTTCATATCTGATTATGAAATATTTTGTTCCTTTGATGTATCTAAGATTTTTTTCTATCAATTAAATATGATTCTCTAGGATCACTCAGAAATCTTTCACATAAGGTAATAACATAAACAATTTTGGGTCTTGAGTCATTAAAATAAAACAAACTTCTAATCAGATTTTGAAATTCATTCTAATCAACTTATTTTCCTTCTCCATATTTAGAAAATTTTTTCCACTGAAATCATTGTGGAAATAGGTTTTGGGTTTTCCATGCTGAACCGATTAAGAAGTTCCTTAGGATAATTTTATTGAGAAAGTAAAATGTATTTATTCTTTTGTATAATTTTTAACCTAAAAAAGTATTTCATTTCCCCCAACATGGAAATTTCAATAACATTTTTTATCTATTCAGAAAATCCTTCAAAAATTATTTAATCATTCCCAAAAAAGATAATTTCATCACCATAAGCAATTATGATGAGGGAATAATCTTGAATTTTTATGATATAAATATTTCTATCAACTTTACCTTTCTTAAAACTCATATTCCTTAAGCAAGTATCCAATTTCGAATACCATTCCCTCAGATCTTGTTTTAGCCCATACAATAATTTATTCAATATGTAAACATAACTTTAATATTTTACAACAAAAAATACACAAGGTTGTTCAATGTAAACTTCCTCAACAAGATCACCATTCAAGAATGTGGATTTAACATCCATTTGAATAATCTTGTAACCTCATTGTGAAACAATATTAAGAAATATTTTTATAGTTTATAATCTTTCCACTGGAGAAATGGTTTCATCAAAATCAATAACTTCGATTTATGAATACCCTTTGTAAATAAGTTTTCCTTGTTCATTATTACTTCACCTTATTCATTTAGTTTGTTCCGAAAAATACACTTTGTGACAATATTATTTTTGTTATCTGGATTGGGTATTCATTCCCATGTATTATTCTTTTCAATCTGATCCAACTCTTCATTAGTGGCTTGAACCCATTCTAGATACTCAAAATCTTCTTCTACATCATTCATCTCAATTTTTGAATAAAAAAAAGTATATGTCCTAAAATTTATTGTTCTTCTTATTTGAACCTTCTGATGTTGATCACCAATAATATTCCGAGATTTAACTTGTTTCCTTTTTCTAGGATGAGATTTTTTTGTATCTTCCTCATAACTTGAAATAACTGAGTCTAATTCTTCTTCTTGAATAGGATTACAATTATTGGTATCCTTATCAGAATTGTTTTCCTTATCCTACTCAACTTTCTTATTAGCCTTAGTATGTTTTATTCCTAATATCTTTCAATGGGTTTCACATAAAAATAATCAATAATTCTTCCTATTTCTTTTTTGAAACATTTTTAACCTCTTCCCTCTAGATCATAGCCAAAGAAAATTCCATCTTCACATTTGAGATCAAACTTTTCCATGTGTCCACATTTATTCTTTATAATACATGGACTCTCAAAAACTCTTAAGTGTTTCAAGCTCGATGTTTTTCCATAAAACAATTCATATGGATTCATATGTGAGCATTACCTATAGAAACATCAGTTTTAATTTACACAATAGTACTCATGACTTGACTCTAATAGTAATGAGAGAGATCATGTTCAAGTAACATAATTCATCCCATTTCCAAAAAACTTATATTCTTTCTTTCAGTAATCCCATTTTGTTGAGGAGTGTATGAGGAACTATACTCATGCCAAATTTCATGATTCTCAAGGTAACTTTCAAATTATTCACTTCTGTACTCACCACAATTGTCTGTTCTCAACTCTTTTATAGAATACTCACATTCCTTCACATCTTTCCATCTGAAAATTTTAAAAATTTTCAAAGCATCTACTTTATATTTCATATACATAACACAAGTAATGTGAGTAAAATAATCAATGAATGTAATGAATTACTTATCTATGTTTTTTATTGATTTCTCATTGGACCACAAATATCATAATGAATCAGCTCTAGGGGTTGTTTTGAAAAAATATCAACTTTCTTATGCACTGAGTTTGTAATGTTTCCTTTTTGACAAATAGTGCAACACCAATCTCTATTCTTCTAAAATTAGGAATGTCTCGAACACTATATTGATTTGATAACTTGATCACATTTCTTTGACGCATGTGTACCAGCCTTTTATGCCACAATTGATTCTCTTCCACCATACTCATGTAACAAGGGTTTTGTATTTCACTAACTTTAAACAATTTTCCTTTTGTATGTTGGCCTCTTCTAACAATCTTTACATATTACCCACTTTTCATAATAAGCCCATATTTTATGAAGATAACTTTGTTACCCTCATCACAAAATTGTGAAACCATTAGCAAATTGTGTTTCATCCCATCAATATACAAGGTTTTCTTAGATTTCATCTTTTCTCTTCCAATGATGGATGATAAAAAACCTTTGATTTTCAAGGATTAATAATTTCTAAATGTCACTATTCCTTATTTAAAATATTTCACATTCTTCAACAATTTCAAATACCCTTTAATATGATGAAAAAACCACTATCAAGTATCCAAGGTCATTCTCCTTTTGTATATTTCAATGTAGTTTCAATAATAAGATCTTTTTATTCTTTATTTTCTTTCTTTACCTTCAAATTTTGAGATTTGCTAAGAACATGTTTTTATGATGATAAAAAAACATGACATTTTTTTTCAAGGTGTATAGGTTGTTCACACCTTTCAAAAATAGTTTTCAAAGGTTGGAATCTATTTTTAATCTTTACTCCATCATTTTCAGGTTTCTTCAAAACAACCTTCTCTAACATGTTTCTTTGAGGAGATTGACTCCCACTCAATATTTTCATTTCATATCCTATGGAATAACAGTAATATTTTTGGTTTAACCAACACATATTTTCTATATGTAGGAATCCACCACAATACTAGTAGTATCCATAGAAATATTATTTGCCTCTAAAACTTCCATACTAATCTGAATTATAAATATGTTTCTCATCAAACTTCTTGTCTTTATTATCTAAAACCACCAAAATTTATATTATCAATCAGAGTCTTATTTTTATTTTCAGACTTAATGAAATCAGAAATATTTGAAACTTTTTTGGATCCAGATAAAACATTTTCAGACTTAGGGTATTTTGAAACTTCTGGATTCTTTACTTTTTTAATCTTGGATACACACATAACTTTCCAGCTTTATTCTTCTAAAAAATATTACATCCTTATTCTCAGACTTTGGAAGTAAATTTTATTGATACTTATTATTTTTCTCAATATAGGAACTTTTACCAACATTAGAGATATATTTTTTGAAACTTATACCTTTCTCTTCAGTTTTAAAAAGTTTTTGTTGGACATGTTCCAACTCCTCTTATTCTTCTTTCAACTTCACTTCCAAATTCTCATTATGATTATTTTATTCCTCAAGAGATTTTTTTAAATAATCTATTTATTTCTCCATAATTACCTTATCATCAAGAAAAAACTCTTGATTATTTTGTTGATGAACATTCATCTTCCAACTTCTTGTTTTTATTTTCAAGTCTTCTAATCTTTCTCAGTCATTCTTTTAACTATTCTTTCAAATGGACTTCAAGTTGAGTTTCTTATTCTTTGGAACTACTACTTTTGAATTATTCCTCATTCAATATTTTAATAAAAGTATTCTCAATACCATACTCAATATATTTTTAGGATTCAACATCAGTACCTTCTTCTTCTTCATCTTTAGATAAGACACTTATTATTTTAGATTGGAATAATTTTATAGGTTTCCCTATGGATTACGATTTTCCTTTGTAACCCTATTTATTCCATGATCTTATTGGCCTTATTTATTCTTCATCACTATCTTCTTTATTCTTTCTTCATGGAAAATTGGCCGCAAAGTGCCCAATAAATACACATTCAAAACATTTCAAGGGAAGTTTCCCTTTGAATTTATTTGAACTTATTCTAAATTTTTTTAAAAATCATGGATAAAATATTATCAAGATTTTTATATACCTCATTTTTGGAATCAGATTCACCATAATCATATTCAATAAGAATCTTCTTAGACTTCTCTTTCTTAGAAGCTTTGAAATACATTTCTCTATAAACTTTTATTTTTATTTTCATATCTTTATCCCTTCTCATTTAATAATTAATGAGTGTTCTATGAAAATCATCTAAAGATAATGTTTCAATATCTCTATATTCTAATGAAGAAACTTGTGCATCAAATTTTTTACAGATTATTCTCAAGATATTTTCAACAAATGTAGAATCTTATAACTTTTCACCAAGAAATTTGATAGTGATAACAGTGTCATTCACCCTAATAATGAAGTCTCTAATATATTTTTATTCACCCGTCTCCAGATCTTTATACTTTAACATCTAGATTTGTAACTTTTCCTTCTTCACTTTTGTATTGCATTCATATATGTTTTCAACTTGTCTCATATACCTTTGGTTGTGGAAACACCTTTCACTATTAATAATTCACTTTTAGAAAGTGATGATAATAGAGAATTCTTGTCCCTTCTATCATTATGAAGATTATTCTTATTAATATATGTGAGGGAAATTTTTTTATTATTAAGAGAAAACCCATATAGTTTAGATTTAAGAACATCATATCCAATAGAAACAAGATAAATAAACGTTATATATTTACAAATATGAAAATTATTATCATTGAAAATAGGAATACCTTTACTATTCACACAATTGAGAGTCTCCATCATATTTTCTTCAAAATTTCAATAAAGAATAAGTGAAGGGAACCTGGATATGATTCCAATTGTAATTTCCCAGTCAGGATGGTTGTATTAATAAGAGAGGGAGGGGGAGAATCAGTGATAACATTTTCTTTTATATTTCATTTCAAATGAAACTACCTTCACCTCCTATTAAAGATTTCATTCTCTACTAAAAAAATTCAAACACACTTCCATAGGAACACAAGTATTTATAAGGTTTACTATTCAATAAGAATAGCTACATCCTTGGTATGGTTTGGAAATGATCCAATACCACACAATCCACTAGAAAATTATCCTTTTTTGTGGAATAAAATGAGTAGGATATGCCCTTTCACCCGTATAGAACTATGTAAATAATCCAATAGTTTGTGTGCTCCCTCTTAGCACAAATAGGGTAAAACAATTGTTGTGGAACAAAACTTGTTACCAGTTCTTCTTTTCAACTTCCACAAATGTATTATTTTGAAAAAAATTCTTTACTTTATTACCCAGAAGATGCTAAGAACTTCAAGGACTTTGATATAAAACTCAATCCTATTTCCCAGTCTAATATTCCCACTCTGATTCTTTAGATATGATTTCCCAATATGATGTATATAACTATGATAGAATACGATCAAGACAATTTATAACTTTTTCTTCCCCAGTCTAGAAATCCAAATACAGAACTCCCAATCTGATTATCTATCTCGATACGATGACCATTTGAATATGATGACAAGAAGAATCTAGTAAACAGATGAATACAATTATTAGTTGAATATGTTGTAATCTTTTCTTTTATCCTTCTTTTTCAATACGAAAACACTTTTCAAAAAATACTCAATCGAGAACCTCTTCTTCTCTCCTTAGAAATTCAGAGCTTCTATCTCTTCCTGTGAACAATAATCTCATCATTAGACCTCAGAAAAGTATGATGTACTTATTTACTTTTATAGGTGACCCAAGATAGGTTTTTTTGGAATCCAAAAAACTTTCCCGCCCATCCAAATTACCCCAATTTAAATGTATCCTTGAATTTCGAGCGCATTTATGACTTAATAAACAATTCTAGATTCTTCTTGAATAGTATCCACGATTTCAACTCTTATTCATATATTATATTTAAAATAAAAATCTGATTTCAATTCCCATGTCAATTCCTTCAATATGATTCTACATTCCAAATGTATGAAAGAAGGAATAAACAACTCTTCTTTTTTCTTATGGACGATGATCTAGTATCAATTACAATATGATGTCTATTGACCCAATTGATGAAAGAATTTGAAAAGAAATCCAATATTTTATTTCTCTTATTAATATTATACCCATTAGTTTCGTTATATGAAGATTTATATCTTTTGGATTTTGGTCTGAGAAAAAACCAGTACCTTCAGTTTCTCACATTTTTCACAAATCCCTTCAACCTTCAAATTATAAATTCTTACTTCAACAATTCATTAAACCATATTAAATGGATGTAAAATTGTTGATCAGTCTCTGTAATTATGATTTTCATTGGATTTAACTCAGTTTATTTCCATCAGTTTTCTTGAAAACAATTTTTCCTGAATACGATGGTACGTCGAATACAATGGAGCAGTTCAGCAGCTTCAACTCTAGCAACTATTTTCTTTCAAAAATTTCATCTTGTATCATGAATTCCTTCATGATTTTAATTACATTTAATATCAGTTTTAGCATCATCTGATTTTAAATGGAAGGTATTGTAACTTCCTAATCAATTCCTTCCTTTCTAACCTAAATATGGTTGTCTATAATACAACTGACCTGAATATGATAGTCATGATTATGATCAGTATGATTATGATCAAGATAAATATGATCGCTGACATCTTTTTTTATTTACATCTAGATCTGATCAATATAAATACAATTGGAAGAATCTCTTTTATTCCCCCTTTATTTCATCAATCTTGTATCACAAGTTTATCAAATACTTGTGATTTATGAGAACTCCAAGACCAGCAAAGCATAATCACATTTAAATCATAGTAATAAATACTCTAATTATTCTTCATTATGATCATTTCTTCCAGACTATATCTAGAGTGAATCCTATGACCATTTACTTCTAGCAAGATTCATCCTCAATACGATCAACCTTTTCAAGAATTGCAAGTTGTATTTCTCAAATATGATGGTTAGTCCAATTTTCACCATATGCAAAGTGAGGTGATTTTAATATATTCTAAAACTCCCTTTCTTCTTTCTTAAACTTTATTAACAAAAAAATACAATACCTAAATATGATCACCTTATATATTAGCTTGGTCCTAACAAAACATATCCAAGGACTTCGTGGTGGGACTACCAAAGATATCTCGAGGTAATAATGCAATCCAGGTTGTTGTTGATCGTTTGAATAATTTTTCTCATTTTTTTCCTATTCGAGATAGTCTATATTTAGATAAAATTTATCAAAAATACCTCAAATGTATTTTCAGGTTACATGAGTGACTCTCTCCATTGTATCTAATCATGATCCTAGATTTAATCCTAACTTTTGTAAAGATATTCTGATGTCGTTGGGTACTAAATTAAATTTCACCATAGCCTTTCATCCTCAATCTGATAGATAGTCAGAGAGAATAATATATAAATTGGAGGATATGATTTGAGATTTTTCAATGGATTACCAGGGAAGTTGGGATCAACATCTTTTTTTAGTTGAGTTTTCTTATAAAACAGTTTTCATTCCAGTATACAGATATAACCATTTGAAGCATTATATGGAAATAAACATTGAACAAAAAAATTTTGTGATGAAGGTGGGGAAAGGAATTTTATGGGACCAAAATTGGTAGAGTAATTGGAAGATAAAGTTTAGTTGATTTAGCGACACATAAGGACAGCTCAAAGCATATAAAAAAGTTATGTAGATAACAGGAGGAAAAACCTTTCTTTCGGTGATCATGTATTTCTCAAAGTTTCTTCTTGAAAAAGTGTAATTAATTTTGGTAATAAAGGAAAGTTGAGTCTATGGTTCATTAGACCTTATTAAATTCATGAAAAATTTAGACTAGTTTCTTATCGAGTAGCCTTTCCTCTGAGTTTATCTTAGGTACACAATGTTTTTTATGTTTCGATGTTAAGAAAGTATGTGCCCGATTCATCTCATGTTTTGATCCAAGAAGTTATTCAGTTGGAGGAGAACCTTTATTATGAATATAAACTTTTTCAAATTCTTGATTATAGAGAGTAAGTATTTTAAAACAATGTAATTCACAAGGTTAAGGTTTTGCGGAGAAACCACATGTTTGAAGAAGCAATATGAGAATCCGAAAATGCTATGAGGGAAAAGTATCCCCATTTGTTTAATAAGTGAATAAAAATTGTGAGGATGTAATTTTGAAAAGTGATGGAGGATAATGAAACAACCCCTGTATTTATAGAATATTTTTTTTTATATTTATTAGTATTTTTATTTAAATAGTAATTCTTAAAATAAATAAATTATTATATTGTTATTTATTTAAAACATTTTTTTTTCAATTATAGAATTCTAATTTGGAAAAAATAATTTTATTTTTGAATTCATCATGATGAAATTATCTTAGTATGAATGTTTGATAATTTTTAGAAAAAGATCAATTTTTGGTGAATAGTAAAAAATACAGTCTTATAAAATACATTATTTTTCTTATGATTTCATGAAGAAATAATTGTGATATAAAATTTATTAAATTTATTTAATAATTAAATAATGATCTAATAAGAGAAACATTATACATAAATAATTTAGAACATAAAAATTATATTCTATTCATGATAAGTATAAAAATTATTATCAGTGTCGATGCAGTGCTTACATAACATTGACAGTGTCATATTTGGTTCTTTATAAATAATAATTGAGTGCTTAAAATTATTTTAAAGAATATTTTATTAATTATTATGTATTATAGATGTTTTTTTCTATTAATTTATAATTTCAAAGTTATATTACAATAATATTATCCAAATGCCGGTGCAATGCTTGCGCAAAGCAAGAAAAGACAAAATAAAAAATTTAAGAAGTTTTATTCAGATGTATACAAAGTAATATACATAATTAAATAATATAGAACTTTATATTAATACTAATTTTTTTATAATAGTAATTTTTTTAATTTTTTATATATGATATAATTAACATTAATTTTTATGAAATGATGATTTAAAACTTTTGCACACATATGGAAAATAAATAAAATGTTTTTAATTAAAATTATAATAATTATTAAATGACCCATATTTTGGCTAAATATTTTTCTATATGAAAGTTTCTACTATCATCTCCTTTTTTATTTGAATTTGGGACATTTTGGACCCACAAGAATCACTTTAAGACCTTTAGAATATTTTATTTAAAAGTATGTCAAGGTGTTCAGCCTATAAACTTTAGTTTGTTTAACATTTTTATTTATGGTTTTATAGAAGTGTTTTTCATAAATAAATAGTGTTTGGAAAGATAAAAAAGTATATTTTTCATGGATTTTAATTTTTAATTTTTAGGAAATAAATAAATACCTTAAGGGCTTGAACAATTATGATGTAGTAATTATTTAATTAATGAATAAATCAAATTAATGATATTAAAAATAATAAAATAAATATAATTTGATATTTTTAAGCAAATTAATGAATTAAATAGATGAATACGACGTTTCTATGACATAATAAAAATTTTTATTCAGTTTTGAGACTTTTTTGATGTTTTTAAAGACTTAATTATGAATAGTGTTTAATTTCAAAAAAAATATTTTTCATGAATAAAATATTTTATTAAATTGTTAAAAAATAAAAAAATCATCGAACGAGTTCAAAAATGATGAAATTAATTTTAAAATGTAATAACATTTAGTTTTTAGGCTTTTTTTCAAGTCTAAAACTCTATAATATATTTATTATATTTTAATAATTTGAGTAATTCCTAAGTTACCCCTCACCTTACTTATAAAAGGAGGCTCCTTCAAAAATATTCCTCACCTTGAGGATTCTTACTCAAATATAATATGAAAAATTATATTCTAATCATCCCTTTCCACATTATAGTGCTCCCGGTCTCACAAAAAGACCACTTCCATGAGCGTTGAGGAGGTTCTCAAGGATGAATTTTCAAAAAGCAAGATTCCTTTTTTCTTCTCCTTTAAATTATTTTTCACTTATAACTTATCCTTATATAATATAAAATGTTTCATAAAAAGTCTAATATCATTTATACTGGAATTTTGGGTTTATGTTATATGGATTATAAAATCCCTTATCTTCTCCTTTTATTCTTAAATAACAAAATTGTCATCTATGGTGTGTCAATTCACTGGTTTCGTAGATGATGAGTTTCATTTCCCTTTACCCCAATCACAAGAAGTTTTAATTATCTTGTAATAGTTTAAAATGACCTAAATATATATATGTTTTCACTTATATAGTATTATTTGTTTTTTACAAAGAATTCCATAATAAACCAAGCTTAGAAACCATGAAAAGAATGCAACCAAAATAATGGAAATGAAAAAATATTATTAATAAATGGGTGAACAATGTTATAAAAAGATTATTTAAGGTTTTATAAACATGAATTTAGTTCTTTAATAAATTAATAAATCTATTAAAACCCTTATATAGAAGTTTTGAATAAATTTTAAGGAAGTCGAACATGAGGTAAGAGACTTTCCTTTTAAAATCCTTTTAAATATCTCTGTTATTTCGAAATTCAAATGATTTTTTATATACAACATGAGAGGTTTCTACAATTTTCATGAATATTTATTATTATAATTTTTTATTATATGTTTTCAAATTTATTTTATAAGAATATGATTTCATTATTATGTGCGCAATTTTAAAAGTGATTTTTTACTAAAATGGGGTATTTTGAACTCTGAATGTGTTTTTCTCAAGGGTTTAAATGAGTGTCATGGATTTTATTCATGATATTTTACTTTTAAATTGTTTATTATCAGTTGAACCCATTATATCTCAATATATTTTGGGTTTATCCCATTATATCTCAAGATATGATGGGTTGATCTACGTTATAGCTCAAGATATGTTGGGTTGAGCCCATTATAGCTCAAGATATGATGGGTGGACCCCATTATAGCTCTCAAATTCATTGGGTACTCTGAAGATTGAATTAGAATGTAAATTTATTTCATTTTTAAATGTGAACATAATAGTGATATGGTAATAATGTTCCAAGGTTACTGTATTATTTTTCTATGCATGCTTATGAGTTTTCAAGAAAAAAGGTTTTTAATGGATTTTCATGTTTTCACTGGACTAACGATTTTCTTTCTTTATGTCCCTTATTGATATTTTTGTGCTAATACAAAGTTTTTAAATGTATATAACATGTCATAAGTATGTGTAAGATAAATAGGTAATTAAAGTTAAATTTTATGAATATTTTTCAAATAAATCATGTTTTTTTAAAGTTTTTATATTTTGTAAAAAATGGATAATGTTTTAGTAGTATCCTCTTTGTATGAATGTGGGTTATTATGTGTAACACCCCTACCCCAGTTACCCTAATTCGGTGCATTATTTTTATACATTGTCATGATTACAAGGAATCAAGTCCTGAAGGACCGATTAGTTTAGCAGTCTTGGAAAATAGATTATATACATGAACGTTACATTACATTATAAAATTAAAAACAATAACATTATATCCATTGACCACATTAATATCCCTTAGAATATCTCTTCAGGTTAGTAATAATATACTTCTTTACATCTTGGAAAAAATAAAACATAGAAAGGGGTGAGATCAGATGCTCAGTAAGGATAACAATATAGTGAAAACTTTCATAAATAAGCATAAACCCTTAAGGCAATGTATAAAAATATAACAAAAGCCTTTTAACCATAAATTTCAGCATAATATGGAAAATATAAATCAAATAATTCCATTTACTTATTCACATGGATATTCTATTAGTCTAATAATCACATGTAATATCAATAGCTAATTTCATAATGATGGAATGCATAATGCCGGACATCATAACCATATAGTCAAGGCCTCGTGCCAAGACTACAACTAATATTTTGTCAAGGCCTTGTTCTAAGACACTAGTTTGTCTCATGAGACCTATCAATTCATCGAGGAGCTATAACGGGCTCCACCCGTCACTTACTAAGTCCAATGCATTCCTCGTATGAAAAGGTTGAAACATAGCATAAACATTCATATTAAAAATAGCATAATAAATGTTAATACATTAACCATAAAACATGAATGGTATAAAAATAACACATCCATAGTCAAACATATCACAAAACCTTCAATACAACATGGAATATTTGTATCATAATAAATCAACTTCAAAAAGTATAAAATCCATTAAAGGATCTTGACATAGATGAAATCAAAACTATTTTAGAGAAATACCTCATTCTATTTTGAAATCATTTAAAATTCATGTAATTATAAAAGAAAACATTTATTTTGAAAATATTCTTATAATATTATAAGGGAAGCTTCAAAGGTGTTATAACGGTGGAGAATAATCACACCAACCATATAAGTTAAAAAACATTCTCACCTTAATTTCTCGAAATGGTCATAAAGTACCTTGTTAGAAAAAAGATGGAAAGATTCCTTTCAAACCATTTTATAAAAAGTCAAATGAAGGTATAAATTAATTTATCCCATATTATAGTAAATATTTAAAATGTTTTGAAATACATTTTTAAGAAACACAGATGTGGATGATAAAGAGGTCCCAGTAGACACTTACGTAAAAATAAACTCGAATAATAAAGAGATTGTGAAATTAACCCTTACCTTGTACTTTTCTTTAGTCGAGGGTACGTTAACATCCTGTATATTAGTTAAATAATTTTTATTAAATTATAAAAGAACCACATATATAAATATTATATCATATATGATCTTTTAATATTTCTTTTCTAATAATATTTTAGTAGTATCATTTTTTCGAGTGTTAACTGATTCATTTTCCTTTATATGTTTGGTTACATATGACATGTTTGTTATGGATAGGATGTATTTGATTCATATCCAGAATGATATTAAGTTCTTAAACATTATTTTTAATAATCAAATGAAAATTATTCTTGAATGGTTACGATGGGTAATGGATTTAATCGCGTTCGTGGAGATGGTAATCCATACATATGCACGAATGCTACTTCCATTTCATTTTTCTTATTTTAAAAGGAAATAAAAACAAATGATACATATGTATATTATTATTATAGTATAATATAATATTTTATATATGTTATGTAAGTTCATTAACACCATTCTTTATACATTCCACGTATGGCATGAATGAGTCATATCACTTTGAGGGGACGTTAGTCCGCATTTCCTCAAATGAAATTATCTTATATATACAACATGAAAAGAATAAAGGTATGCTATAAAAGAGAATTAAAGAATATTATAGATGAAATAAATATCATAAATATAACATATAATTACATTTCCATCATAATGGCCACTATAATAGGTGGTAGTAGAAGATTAAACAATCATCGTTTCGTGAGGCAATAGTTCACCATCCATAGAAAGAATATGTTCTATACCCATTAAATGGAGGTGTGTGAAAGTTTAGTTCAAATAATTCTCATAAAAAAACCTAGTATATTTATGATACTATTTTTTTTATAAAATAAAGGAATAAATAGAGTTTAGGGGGTTGGAGAAGTAAAATAAAAGAAAATAACTTAAGAGGAGATGTTACCTTTAAATTGGGTAACTCCCTTTGGTTTGAACCAAAAGGCTTCCTTGAAGGGCCTTCTGCCTAATCTAAGGCTTCTAAGAGGAATAGAAGGATGTAGGGAGCTTAATTGGGCAGAGTTTGGATGATCCAAGGGGCTTGAGTGGTGTGAGAAATGGGTTATAGGTGAGGGGTTTTTATAAGGGGGAGGAGGGGCTCTTTAGGAATGTTTGAAAATATTATTTTATTATATAATAATTTTAGGTTTCTAAAGGTCCAAAACTCATTAAAGTCAAATAAAAGATGACTCCTTTTCGAAATAAAATCATCCAATAATAATTGGACAGGTTTTGTATATTATTTTAATTTTTATAATCTCATTTATTTAAATCATTCTTTAATGAGGTAAACACTGCACCATATTGTGTCATAAATAATTTTATTTATTTGATGTCTAAAAATTATAATAAAATACCATGATGTAGGAAATCTTTTTATATTTCAAATGAATATTTATAGTTGAAAATATTACTTATATAACTCCTTGTAAAAATTATTTTACTAAAATATATATGTTTATATCATTTTGTCTTTACTTTAAATTAATTTATATAAAGTGTCATTATCACTCTCAAGTGGCTCCATGTGGTCCAAAAATCAACCCAAGGATTCCCATGCTCGGAAATGTATAAAAAAATAGGAATAGGAAACATTTTAGGGTAATTTAGTATTATTATAATAATATTTGTTTACCCTTATTTACCAGATTTACCCTTTAACCATGGTAAATAAAAGATTTACTTAAGTAAATATTCATAATGTCTAAAAATAAAAGTTACCTATTTACACAATTTGGACATCCTGATTTCAAATATGGAATCCATTTTTTCAAATTCAAAATACAGAAGTGGCAGAAATTAATTTAATATTAATTCCCGTTGTCAAAACAAAAAGAGTGTTTTTAAGAAATAATAACTATCAAAAGATTGACACTTGTTTATGTCCAGTTTAAATGTGAAATTACATCCAATGGCCTAAATTATATTAAATGATAAAAATATAATCTAATGATACTTTAAAACCACTTGAATTTATAATTTAACACTATAAATTATTTCGATTAAAAAAGTTTTTTTTTTCAATTAAAATTTAGTATTTTTCACTATTCATAAAAATATGAAAGTTATCAAAAAAGTACCAAAAATTTATACAAACTAAATTTTTATTCCCCTATTCTAAAGAATAATATAATTTCATTAAATTGAATATATTAAAGTTTCAAATATTGGTTTTAAAAAAATTTCTCCATTAAAAGGCGGTGAATTTTTATTTTTTGAAAAATACTTCTTTTATCTGAAAAAAATGAATTTGTTCTTATATTATGTCTAAGAAACACATAATATGAATTCTAGAATTATATGGAGTATATAAATTTAAAATTCAGTTAATACCATTCATAACCGCTTTTTGGACGACTAGTTTGGTAAGTTGTGGTGCGCTCGAACTCAGTTCTGCGTGTAGCGCAAGTTATTAAATTAGTTTGAAGAGATAAAGTACTATGAAATATTGGGGTGTTACATTCCCCCCCCCCTTAAATAAATTGTGTCCTCACAATTTGAAAATTTTCTTTGGAAATAAAAGGTTAAAAATAGAAAAATATGTTTTTTGAAAACCCACATCAGAAATTCGGTTACTGAAATTTAGTCTTAATTAGAGGTAAAGAGAAATGAAAAAGTCACCACCAAATTATCATCTCAATTAGAATAACATTGGTGGAAATTAGAGACACATAATTAGAGGAAAAACATAAATATTTATAGGGAGTGATTGAGGTCATCTATCACAAACAAGTGTAAAATTGAGGGCCCTAAATCCATCAATATATGATGATTTAAAATATCACCGGTTCAATAAAACATAAGGTATTAGGATAACCCATTTTTGGTTTTAATATCCCTTCCCTAAAAATTAAGAATTAATTTATTCATAGAAAAAGAGGAAAAAAATATACTTGAGAAGTTGAGATTCATCCTTCAACTAATTCCTACTACAAAATCATCTTTCACTCCAAAAGATAATAGAATTCAAAAATATTCTATTTATCCTAATCGTATAGGGTTACAAAAATAATGAATTTATTATTCATTTGTCAAACTATTTAAAAAAACTACATTATACAAACTAGGAAATCACATAGGCCAGTGGTAGTTTAGGTACCATTGTCGCCCTTCGGTTGCGGGTTCAAGTCTCATGGCCTTGCCAGACGTGACGGGTTGTCGCTCGAACTCCGGGTTGTCCTTTTTTATGAAAATCTAAAAATAATCTTAAAAAATTCTTTAACCTTAAAAATAGTATCCAATTTCAAACTTAATCTATTCTAACATTTATAATAATCCACAATACTTCTATCCAAACTCACAGACCAAAATTTATAAGGAAGGTCACATAATATACATGTGAATACCTTCATCATGTATTCTCTTAAAATGTGGTAATAAAATGAATTTACAGAAAACTATATTTGAATAGGCATGTAATTCTTTATTCCTTCTGTAAATCATAGAATACTAGATATACCCATTAAATCCAAAAATTTTGTAATCACCAACAATGTTGGAATAAAAAACCATTAATTATTTCCAAGGTAGTCAATAATATCCAATATAATTTATCCAAATTGATCATCTCTTATTCCAAAATCAATACCATAGTATTAGGACCATATTAAAGTTTATCTTTCCTTAAAACATGTATTTTCCAAAAAAAATTAACTTTCTATTGAGTCACTTTTCTTGGAACCACACAATCTCTAATCCTTAATGAAATAGTATTGCAATACAATCCTTATATACTCCATAATTATTATAACCAATAAATCATTGATACAAAACTCAAATGACATAATTATTTAATATCAACATAAGAACACTAGTAATTACTATTCATATGTGGTAATATCATAACTTGATTATTATCCAACAACATCATTTGTAGTATACTCTGATGATCAGGACATTGATTTTCATAGTGTCCCAACTCCTTTTAGATGAACCATTGTACATTTGAAACCTTTTTATTACCCTTGCAATCACGTACTTGGTGTCCTTTTTCTCTACACCTATAACAAACTCCCATTCCCTTCAAGAATTTACCAAGGCGATTATTTCCACAGTTATTACATATAGGAAAATCCTTGTTTCCCTTATTCCCATTATCCATCTTTATCTCTACCATCCTTTTCTTCTCCGGATTCCTTTCAAATCTATAGGACTTAGAGAATTATGTACTTATCTTATTAACACATGATACTATTTCTTTATACGATGATAATATGTGGGAGACTATTTCCTTTATAAATGTTGGCTTAATACCATTAAATATATGATCTTTCTAACTCTTTGGATCATGCATATTGCTGGAGTTCTCATTCCATCTAATGGGCACCATTTCTAAACAATGGCATACACTAGGTTAGTTTATAAATCACAATGCATAATTCCAAACTTATTAAATACCTAATGTAAATTGAAAAGATTATGAATATAATCTATAATAATAAAAAAACGTTTTATATGAGGAAGTATTTACTCATAAATCATTCATAATGGCTTTTAAAGAAAATGTGAATTATCCTAAGCATATCCCCCGGGAGTGTCATAACTAAGAGTGAAGTAAGGCCCGTGGTCATGTACCAGGATACCCTAGGTCAAGCCCAAAACTCCTTGTTAGAGTTTTCACTCCTAGGTACATCTATGCCAGAGCCACCTCTACCAGCTCCTATCCAGAAATGGATGTATTGCTTGGAAAATTCAAAAAATCTCTACATTACCAAAATTCTTGGATGTTCTTCTACACTAATCCTCAAAGTATATGTTAGGGTAATATTCTCTAATCAGAGTTTTTCTAAATCTTGTTTCCAAGTTTATTGTTAAAATTCCTCTGATACCAACTGTAACACCCCAAACCCTGTTACCCAGAGTCGGTGCATTATTTTAATACATTGCCATGATTACAAGGAATCAAGTCCTGAAGGACTGATCAGTTTAACAGTCTTGAAAAATAGATTACATACATGAACATTACAATACATTATAAAATAAAAAACAATAACAAAATTGTCTCCATTGACCACATTCATATACCTTAGAATATCCCTATAGGTCAATCATAATATACTTCTTTTCATCCAGGGAAAAATAAAACATAGAAAGGGGTGAGCTCAGATGCTCAGTAAGGATAACAATATAGCAGAAACTTTTATAAATAAGCATAAACACTTAAGGCAATGTATAAAACTAAAACAAAAGCCTTTTAAACTTAATATTCAGCATAATATGGCAAAGATAAATCAAATAATTCCATTTACTTATTCACATGGATATTATTCTAGTCAAATAATCACATGTAATATCAATAGCTAATTTCATAATGATGGAATGCATAATGCTGGACATTATAAACACATAGTCAAGGCCTTGTGCCAAGAATACAAATAAGATTTAGTCAACGCCTTGTGAAAATACACTAGTTTGTCTCATGAGAGCTACCGATGCATCGAGGAGCTATAGCGGGCTTCACCCGTTACTTACTAATTCTAATGCATTCCTCATTTGAAAAGGTTGAAACATAACATAAAAATTTGTATTAAAATTAGCATATGAAATGTTAATACATTAATCATAAACCATGAATGGTATAAAAATAAAATATCCACAGTCAAACATATCACAAAACCTTAAATACAATATGGATGATTTGTATCATAATAAATCAACTTCAACAAGTATAAAATCCATTAAATGATGTTGACATAGATAAAATCAAAACTATTTGAGAGAAATAACTCTTCATATTTTAAAATCATTTAAAATTCATGTAATTATAAAAGAAAACATTTATTTTGAAAATATTATTATAATATTGTATGGAAAGCTTCAAAGGTGTTATAATGGTGGATAATAACCGCACCCACCATATAAGTTAAAAAACATTCTTACCGAAATTTGTCGAAAAGGTCATAAAGTACCTTGTTCAGAAAAAGACAAAAAGATTACTTTAAAACGAATTTATAGAAAGTAAAACAAGGTTATAAATGAATTTAACACATGGTATAGTAAATAGTAAAAATGTTTTAAAATAAATTTTTAAGAAATGCATATGTGGATGATAAAGAGGTCATAGTAGACACTTACGTAAAAACAACTTCGGATAATAAAGAGACTGTGAAATTAACCCTTACCTTGTACTTTTCTTTAGTAAAGGGTATGTTAACCTCCTTTATAATAGTTAAATAATTGTTATTAAATTATAAAATAACCAAATACATAAATATGATATCATATATTATCTTATAATGTTTTTTTGTTAATAACATTTTAGTAGAATCATTGTTTAGGGTGTTAACTGATTCGTTTTCCTTTATATGTTTTGTTATGTAAGACATGTTTGTTTTGGATAGGATGTATTTGATTAATATACAGAATGATATTAAGTTCTTAAAACATTATTTTTAATAATAAAATGAAAATTATTCTTGAATTGTTATGATGGGTAATGAATTTTATCACGTTTGTGGAGACGATAATCCGTACGTACGCACGAACGCTACTTCCATTTCATTTTTTTTATTTTAAAAGGAAGTAAAACCAAATGATAAAAATTTATATTATTATTCCATTATAATATATTATTTTATATATGTTATTTAATTTCATTAACACCATCCTTTATACGTTCCATGTATGCTATGAACGAGTCATATCACTTTGAGGGGGCGGTAGTCCGCACTTCCTCAAATGAAATTATCGTTTATATACAACATGAAAAGAATAAAGGTATGCTATAAAAGAGAATTAAAGAATATTATAGATAAAATAAATATCATAAATATAATATATAATTATAGTTCCATCATAATGGCCACCATAAGATGTGGTAGTAGAAGATTTAATAATCATTGTTTTGTGTGGCAGTAGTTCGCCGTCCATAGAAACATTATGTTCTATACCCATTAGATGGAGGTGAGTGTAAGTGTAGTTCAATAATTCTTATAAAAACAACCTAGTATATTAATCATACTTGTTTTTTTATAAAATAAAGGAATAAAGGGAGTTTATTGGGTTGTAGAATTAAAATAAAAGAAAAGAACCTAAGAGGAGATGCTACCTTTAAATCGGGTAACTCCCTTTGGTTTGAACAAAAAGGCTTCATTAAAGTGCCTTCTACCTAAGGTAAGGCTTCTAAGAGGAATATAGGGATGTAGGGAGATAAATTGGGTAGAGGTTGGATGAGAAAAGGGGCTTTAGATGTGTGAAAAATGGGTTAGAGGTGAGGGCTTTTTATAAGGGGGAGGAGGGGCTCTTTAGGAATGTTTGAAAATATTATTTTATTATATAATTATTTTCAGTTTATAAAGGTCAATAACTCATTAAAGTAGAAGATAATATGACTCACATTTGAAATAAAATCATACAATAATAATTTTACAGGTTTTTGATGTTGTTTTAATTTTTATAATCTCATTTATTTAAATCATTCTTTAATGAGGTAAACACTCCATCATCATTGTATCATAAATAATTTTATTTCTTTTTGTCTAAAAATTATAAAAAAAATACCATGATGTTTTAAATATTTTTATATTTCAAAGGAATATTTATAGTCTAAAATATAACTTATATAACATCTTTTAAAAATTATTTTACTAAAAGATATATGTTTATGTCATTTTGTCTTTACTTTAAATTAATTAATATAAAGTGTCATTATCACTCTCAAGTGGCTCTATGGGGTCCCAAAATAGACCCAAGGATGACCATGGTAGGACATGTATATACCAATAAAAATAGGACACATGTTAGGGTAATTTATTATTATTATTATAATATTTTTTTACCCTTATTTACCGGATTTACCCTTTAACCATGGTAAATAAAATATTTACTGAAGTAAATATTCATAATGTCTAAAAAAAAAATTTACCTATTTACACAATTTGGAAATCCTTATTCCAAATATGGAATTAATTTTTAAAAATTAAAAACATAGAATTGGCCGAAATTAATTTAAAATTAATTCCCGTTGTCAAAACAAAAAACATGTTTTTAAGAAATAATAACTATCAAAAGATTGACACTTGTTTATGTCCAATTTAAATTTGAAATTACATGAAATGACCTAAATTATGTTAAATGATAAAAATATAATCTAATTATACTTTAAAACCACTCAAATGTATAATTTAACACTATAAATTATTTCTATTTAAAAAGTTGTTTTCAATTAAAATTTAGTATTTTCACTATTCATCAAAATATGAAAGTTATCAGAAAAGTTTCAAAAATTTATCCAAACTAAATTTTTATGTCCCCATTATAAAGAATAATTTAATTTCATTAAATTTAATCTATAAAAGTGTCAAATATTGGTTTTGAAAAAGGTTCTCCATTAAATGAAGGTAAATTTTCTTTTTTTTTGAAAAATACTTCTTTTATCTGAAAAAATGAATTTGTTCTTATATTATGTCTAAGAAACACATAATATGGATTCTAAAATTATATTGAGTATATAAAATTCAAAATTTAGTTAATATGATTCATAAATTCTTTTTTAACGGCTAGTTTGGTAAGTCATGGTGCGCTCAAACTCGGTGTTACGTGTAGCGCAATTTATTGAATTATTATGAAGAGATAACACACTATGAAATATTGGGGTGTTACATTCTCCCCTCCTTCAATAAATTGAATCCTTTCAATTTGAATTTTTTTTAAAATAAAAGGTTTAAAATAGAAAAATACCTTTGTGGAAAACTCACATCGGAAATTTGGTGAATGAAATTTAGTCTTAATAAGAGGGAAAGAGAAATGAAAAAGTCACCACCAAATTATGATCTGGATTAGGATAATATTGTTGGAAATTAGAGACACATATTTGGAAGAAAAACATAAATATTTACAGGGAGTGATTGAGGTCATCAATCACAAACAAATATAAAATTAAGGGCCTCAAAGCCATCAATCTTTGATGATTTAAAGTATCACCGGTTCAAAAAAACATAAGGTATTAGGATAACACTTTTTTGGTTTTAAGATCCATTACCTAAAGTTTAAGAATTAATTTATTCATAGAATAAAAAAAATGAAAATACTTGACAATTAGAGCTTCATCCTTCAACTAATTCCTACTACAAACTCATCTTTCACTCCAAAAGATAATAGAATTCAAAAATATTCTATTTATCCTAATCGTATAGGGTTCCAAAAATAATGAATTTATAATTCATTTGTTAGAATATTTAAAAAAACTACATTATAAAAACTAGGACATCACGTAGGCCAGTGGTAGGTGATGTACCCTTGTCACCCTTCAATTGTGGGTTCAAGTCTCGAGACCTTGCCAGACGTGACGGGTTATTGCTTGACCTCTGGTTTGTCCTTTTTTATGACAATCCGAAAATAATATTAAGAAATGTTTTAACCCTAACAATAATATCCAATATAAAACTTAATATATTCCAACCTTAGGCTTATCCATAATACTTCGGTCCAAACTCACAATCCAAAATTTATAAGTAAGGTCACATAATATAAATGTGAATACCTTCATCATGTATTCTATTAAAATGTGGTAATAAAATGAATTTCCAGAAAACCATGTTTGAATAGGTATATAATTCCTTATTCCTTATTCAAATCATAGAATACTGGATATATTCCGTAAATCCAAAAATTTTGTAATCACCGACAATGATAGAATAAAAAAAAACCATTAATTATTTCCAAGTTAGTAAATAATATCCAATATAATTTATCCAAATCAATCATCCCTTATTCCAAAATCAATACCACAATATCGGGACCATATTAAAGTTTATATTTCCTTCAACCATATATTTTACAAAATGTTTAAATTGCTATTGATTCACTTTTCTTGGTACCTCACAATCTCAAATCCTTAATGAAATAGTAATGTAATACAATTTTTATGTATTCCATAATTATTATAACCAGTAAATCGTTGATACAACACTCAAATGAGATAATTATTTAATATCAACATAAGAACACTAGTCATTACTCTTCTTCTGTGGTAATATCATAACTTGATTATTATCCAACAACATAATTTGTGGTATACTCTGATGATTGGGACATTGATTCGCATAGTGTCCCAACTCCTTGCAGATAAATCATTGTACATTTGAAACCTTTTTATTAACCATATAATCACGTACTTGGTGTCCTTTTTCTCCACATATATAACAAACTCCCATTCTATTTAAGAATTTACCAAGGTGATTCTTTCCACAGTTATCACATATGGGAAAAATTTTCTTTCCCTTATTCCATTTATCCATCTTTCTCTCTACCATCCTTTTCTTTTTTGGCTTCCCTTCAAAGCCATAGGACTCAAAGAATTCTTTACTTATCTTATTAACACATGATACTATTTCTTCATATAATGATAATATGTGGGAGACTATTTCCTTTCTAAATATTGGCTTAATACCATGAAAGATATGATCTTTCTTACTCCATGGATCATGCATATTGTTGGAGTTCTCATTCCATCTACTAGGCTCCATTTCTAAACAATGGCATACACTAGGTTAGTTTATGAATCACAATGCATAATTCCAAACTTGTAAAATACCTAACATAAATTGAAAATATTATGCATATAATCTATAATAAAAAAATGTTTTCTTTGAGGAAGTATTTACTCCTAAATCCTTCATAATGTATTGTATAGAAAAGCTGAATTATCCTAAGAATATCCCTTGAGAGTGTCATAACCAAGAGTGCAACAAGGCCCATTTTCGTGTACCAGGATACCCTAGGTCAAGCCCAAAAATCCTTGTCGGAGTTTTCACTCTTAGGTACATCTATGCTAGAGCTACCTCTTCTTGCTCGTATCCAGATTGGGATGTATTGTTTGGAAAATTCACAAAATCTCTAAATTACTAAGATTCTTGGATGTTCTTCTATACTAATCCTCAAAGTCTATCTTACGGTAATGTTCTCTAATCAGAGTTTTTCTAAATCTAGTTTCCAAGGTTATTTCAAAACTTCCATTGATACCAACTGTAACACCTCGACCCTAGTTACCCAGAGTCGGTGCATTATTTTAATTCATTGGCATGATTACAAGGAATCAAGTCCCGATGGACCGATCAATATATCAGTCTTGGAAAATAGATTACATACATGAATGCTACATTACATTATAAAATTAAAAACAACAACAACATTGTATCCATTGACCACATTCATATCCCTTAGACTATCCCTATAGGTCAGTAATAATATAATTTTCCACATTCTGGGAAAAATAAAAAATATAAAGGGGTGAGATCAGATGCTCAGTTTGGATAACAATATAGCAGAAACTTTCATAAATAAGCATAAACACTTAAGGCAATGTATAAAAATAAAACAAAAGCCCTTTAAACTTAAAATTTTGCATAATATGGAAAATATAAATCAAATAATTCCATTTACTTATTCACATCGATATTCTACTAGTCGAATAATTACATGTAATATCAATAGCTAATTTCATAATGATGGAATGCATAATGATGGACATCATAACCACATAGTCAAGGCCTCATGCCAAGACTACAAATAAAATTTTGTCATGGCCTTGTTCCAAGACACTAGTTTTTCTCATGAGAACTACCAATTCATCAAGGAGCTATATCGGGCTCCACCCATCACTTACTAAGTCCAATGCATTACTCATATGGAAAGATTGAAACATAACATAATTTTTTTATTAAAACTAGCATACAAAATGTTAATACATTAACCATAAACAATGAATGGTATAAAAATAACACATCCACAGTCTAACATATCACAAAAACCGTCAATACAATATGGAATATTTTTATCATAATAAATCAACTTCAACAAGTATAAAATCCATTAAAAGATATTGATATAGATGAAATGAAAACTATTTTAGAGAAATATCTCTTTCTATTTTAAAATCATTTAAAATTCATGTAATTATAAAAGAAAACATTTATTTTGAAAATATTCTTATAATCTTGTAAGTAAAGATTCAAAGGTGTTAAAATGGCATAGAATAGCCACACCCACCTTATTAAGTTAAAAAATAATTCTCACCTTAATTTGTCAAAAATGTCATAAAGTAACTTATTTGGAAAAAGAGAGAAATATTCCTTTCAAACCATTTTATAGAAAGTCAAACAAGGGTATAAATAAATTTAAACCATAGTCTAGTAAATAGTAAAAATGTTATGAAATACTTTTTTAAGAAACACAGATGTGGATGATAAAGAGGCCCCAGTAGACACTAACGTAAAAACAACCTCAGATAATAAAGAAATTGTGAAATTAACCCTTACCTTGTACTTTTCTTTAGTCAAGGGTATGTTAACCTCCTTTATAATAGTTAAATAATTTTTATTAAATTATAAAATAACCACATGAATATATATAATATCATATATGTTCTTCTAAAATTTCTTTGTTGATAATATTTTAGTAGAATCATTGTTTCGGGTGTTAACTGATTCATTTTCATTTATATGTTTTGTTACGTAAGACATGTTTGTTATGGATAGGATGTATTTTATTAATACCCAAAATGATATTAATTTCTTAAACATCATTTTTAATAATAAAATGAAAATTATTCTTGAATGGTTATGACGGGTAATGAATTTCATTGCGTTCATGGAGACGTTAATCCGTACGTACGCACGAACGCTACTTCCATTTCATTTTTTTTATTTTAAAAGGAAGGAAAACAAAATGATACATATTTATATTATTATTCCAGTATAATATAATATTTTATATATTTTACTTAATTTCATTAACACCATCCTTTATACGTTCCATGTACGGTATGAACGAGTCATATCACTTTAAGGGGGTGGTAGTCCGTACTTCCTCAAATGAAATTATCATATATATAAAACATGAAAAGAATAAAGGTATGATATAAAATAGAATTATAGAAGATTACAGATAAAATAAATATCATAAATATCTTATATAATTATAGTTCCATCATAATGGCCACCATAACATGTGGTAGTAGAAGATTGAACAATCATTGTTTCGTGAGGTAGTAGTTCTCCGTCCATAGAAAGATTATGTTCTATACTCATTAGATAGAGGCGTGTGTAAGTGTAGTTAAAATAATTATTATAACAAAAACCTAGTATATTTAATATACTGGTGTTGTTATAAAATAAAGGAATAAAGAGAGTTTAGGGGGTTGGAGAAGTAAAATAAAAGAAAAGAACTTAAGAGGAGATGTTACCTTTAAATCAGGTAACCCCCTTTGGTTTGAACCAAAAGGCTTCCTTGAAGTTCCTTATGCCTAAGGTAAGGCTTATAAGAGAAATAGATGGATGTTGGGAGATTAATTGGGTAGAGGTTGGATGACCCAAGGGGCTTGAGAGGTGTGAGAAATGGGTTAGAGTTGAGGGATTTTTATAAGGGGTAGGAGGGGATCTTTAGGAATGTTTGTGTAAGAACCTGGTTCTTATTCTTGAGGTACGAATTTCTTCTTTTCCTTTTCCTTTTAGTGTATTTGAGAAAATAAAGAAAATGGGGAAAAATACCAATATTTATGGGTACACGTCGTGTACTTTTGTACACATGCCGTGTACTTCGGCTGTGGGAGATGAGAAGGCAAGGCACGTAGGTTTGTCAGTAAAAACAAATTACACGCCATGTACTTCCATATATATGCCGTATACTTTGGTCATGTGGGACGAAAACATAGGGCATCTAGAATTGTTGGTGATTCAGGATGTAATAACTCTCTACATGTCGTGTACTTAGTATTACACGCCGTGTAATCAGTTGGTAGATGAACAGGGTGGCGGTGAAAAGTAGCCGCTATAGGAAAAATTAAAAAGGAAAGTACATGCCGTGTACTTTCAAAGTACACGCCATGTAGTCATAAATTTTTTCTTAAGACAGGCAGCAGCCTCCTCATTCGGCAGAGGTGACAGAACGCTCATTTGGAGCTTGGTAGAGGAGGCTGGAGCTTGGAAAAGCTCTCGATCGCATGCCGAGAATCCATTTCTTCTGCCGTCGATCTTGTTTGAACTGTGCGAGTAATACCTTCATTATCCTTGAGCCTTTCTTTCCAATTATTCCTCTAAAGGAAGTTATTTGAGTTTGAATGGGAAATATTTTATCCAAGATCTATGCTGTTCTTAGTCGTTTTGGGAGGTGCCGTTCGCGTATATCGATCAGGGGAGATCGAGGTAGGTGGTCTTGTGTTTTATTACAACTTTTGAGTATAATTTGTATACCGTTGTGCCACACACTAATTTTCGGGGTGTTGTATAGATGAGGATTTGTCTGTTTAGATACCTTGAATTACTTAGGTAGTCTAATGATTAAATATGAACTGCTATTTGGGATCATTGCATGGATCCAAGACCACCCCGTGGGTGCATTCCCCCTGTTTAGCCGTTTGGCCAGCATACCCGTGGGTATGCCATGATTATAAGAATGTTTTTAGTTTTCTTGAGAGGAAACATATATAATTTCTTGTTTGATTGTTGGGCTTGGCCCGGTTTCTTGCTTAGCCAGATGGCAGTGTTGTGTTTAGCCTATGGGAAATGTTCGTTAGCCTGAGGGTAATGTTTCTTATGCCTGTGGGCAGTACCTTCCATGCCTGCGGAAATATCACGTATGCCTATGGGAACTATTCGTTATGCATGGGGGCAGTCGCCTATGGGTTTCGATTATGTTTACCCGAGGGTAAGGATATGCATGTTTGAGGATAATGTTTACTTTGAATATTCACTATGGTGATTTCCCTTGTTGTACTTGCCAAGCTAAAGCACAGGCTTGGAAGTAATAAATAATTATTAAAATGGAAATGGAACTAGTAGAGATAGTTACTTTTGAGTACTTCCTAGTTTACTTCATTTTATTATTGCACACTGGTGTTGCACATTTTCATTGACAGTTGGGCACGGTCCTTCGGTGGTTGCCTACTGGGATTTATTTCTCACACCCTATTTGGATCATATATTTGGACCAAACAGATTATATTACTGCAGGTGTATATAAGGGCAAGGGTCCCTATACAGGTACTTGATGTTGCAGAGGAGTAGGAGAGTATGGGACCGAGCTTAGGCTTACGATGGTGCTGATTTCCTGCTATGCTGTTTTATTTTTATTTTCTATATTTGTCCATTGTACTATATTGTTATAGATTGCAGTGTATCTGGTTTTGGTTGCTTTCTTATACTTAGGGACATATTTCATTATTATATGTGACTGTTGATCATTTCTTTACTTTAGTAATGTAGCCTGTTATTATTTACCACTTTCGCTTTTTTTTATATTTTTATTTTGTTCCACTACGTTACACTTTGAAAAATTATGGCACAGTTTCCCCACTATCAGACCTAGGCCCTTGCTGCTAGTCGGTAGCCTCTGGAATTTGGGGAAATGTGCTTGAGGTCATGTGACCAACCGAGTTCGGGGCACCAGATTCAAGACGTTACAAAGTGGTATCAAAGGATTTTTTCTTTTATCTAAGTTATTTTATTATTTGGCGATGATGAAAAGAGATTGATTGTTAGGGGGTTTGGTAATAACTGTGCCCGGCAGTAGCTACCCCGTGTACAAGTAAATACCGGATTACCTCAAAATAAATTGTGATTTTCTGTTTATGATTATTACAATTGGTTTGATTTTCACCATTGGGTGACGGAATTATTGTGTGTTGTTTATATTTTTATAACTGAGTTCTATTTAGTTGTAACCCGATGAGATAAGGGTATTCAATCTCATGCATCATTTTGGCATATGTTAGAATCACATTCCATGCATAGTTTCCATGCCATATAGGTTCATTAGAAATTTCATGTTATTGTGATAGATGTTGTGCTAGTAAAATCATGTTGTTGTGATAAATGCCTTGATAAACTACTTGCTATTTGATAGGGTATTATTATGTAAGGTTTTGTAGAATAAACGCCAAAATTTGGTTCTTGAGGAGTATGGGACCTCATTGACTGGAATTTGGTGGATCATTGACTGTTTACCTAGTTTATAACATGTATAAGATGCCAAGATTTGATTCGCGGGGAGTATGGGCCCTCACAGATCAGAATTTGGCACTTAGGTGTTGGTTTCAGTGTTTTTCTGGGCTCCGGAGTAGTTTCTAAGGCTTATTGTCTGGAAAAACCTAGAATACACGCCGTGTAGTTTTGAATACACGCCCTGTACTCTTCTGTTCAGGAAGAAATGAATTTTTTTTAAGTACACGCCCTTTACCCTATGTACATGCCGTGTAGTCTCTAACCATGTCATAGGCCGTGTGGGCAGAAACACAAGATAGGTAATGTCTTGCAGGAACATGCCGTGTACACTTTGAACATGCCGTGTAGTGTCAGCTGAGTATCCAGCCGTGTCACTTACAACACGGGTCAGTTGGGGATTCTTAGTACACACTGTGTCCGTCTGGAACACGCTGTGTAGTGTAACCAGGGAACACATGCCGTGTTCCTAATAAACATGGGCCGATGAAGCTTGACTAGTACACACCGTGTACCTGTGGGACACGCCATGTAGTTTTGACTAGGGAGAGACTGTGTGGATTTGGCCGTGTGGCCGGGTAAAACAAAGTGGTGTACATGCCATGTGCGGGTGTAACACGTCATGTATTTAGGGCCGAGACACGCTCAGACCGACATCAGAACACAACCATGTAAGGGCTTAGGGGTACACACCATGTGAAATTTATACACTCCGTGTAGTCTCTTTTTTTCAGTTCTTGTGTTTTCCCCCTTTTTGCGCGGACACTTGTAAATGGACAATAGGACCTCGACGGTAAATTAATCTAAGGCGTCTATTTGATCTTGTAGAGTCATGCCGCCGAGATGACCATGAGTTGTATGCCAAGATAGCGGCAATGATTATACTCCAGAGATGGTAGGCCATGGGCTACCGATGGATCCTCTAGTAGAGCCAGATGAGGTGCCAGCTGTTACACTAGATGTAGGCACAGATGCACAGTTCCATGAAGGCTTTATGTGGTTTATGCAGACCTTCTAGGGAGCACCTACAGCTACCACATATATGGAAGAGCTAACTCGTATATTTCAGCAGTAGCATCCACCTACATTTTCATGGGATGGCAGACCATAGGCTACGGAGTCTTGGATGGGTTCTATACGAACTATCTTCTAGCATCTAGAGACACCTCCAGGGCGGAGGGTCAATCTCACTACATACATGCTTCGTGATTCCGCCAAGAGATGGTGGGATGTTACCAACCAGAAAGAACACCACCGAGACATGGCGTGGAAAGATTTTTATGTATTATTCTATGAATTTATCTTTCTAGAGATACTGAGGTTAGATATAGCTCGAGAGTTCATGAATCTGCAGTAGGGCGCCATGGCAGTGATGGATTATTCTGCCTATTTCATTGAGCTAAATCGTTTCACACCTATTCTGGTGGGTGATGAGACATTGAGGTCTAGACACTTTGAAGATGGTCTTCGATATGAAATCCTCATGATGGTGAATGTTTTCAGGTTGCCTATAGTGCATGCTATTGTGAACCAGGCACTGATTACTGGGCGGAACTTGTGGGAAGCTAGCGGTGTAGGCTAGGGAGGTTTGGCACCAATTTTTGGTACTATTTATATCAGTAAGAGGAATAGAAATATAGATTTCTCTCATGGTGGTATTACTAGCCAGAAAATTTCTTCAGGTGGCCAGATCATGTGCTACCAGTGTGGTAGAGATGGGTACAAGAGACCTCAGTGTCCACATGAACTGATGGAGTGCTGAGCTTGTGGTAGGATGGGTCATCTCCAATGTTTTTGCAGGGAGTTTCCTCCAGTGGCTAGTGAGAGGGGTTCTGTGCAGACTCTGTGTGCAGGGGTAGGGCCAACAGCTTCTTACCAGTCGGGGAATTAGGATATGTCGAGATGTTCATGACGAGGTGGTGGTCAAGGTCGTGGTAGCCAAACACCAGGATCTCAGAGACAGAAGGGTAGGTTAGCTCAGGTTATCCAGGCTATGTCATAGGGCTGCGACACTAGGCATGCATATGCATTGCAACATACCCAACAAGAGCAGGATCCCAGACCTTCTACTATCATAGGTACTATTCTAGTTTCTTTTGTTCCGTCTTCAGTACTTTTTGATACTGGTGCTACACATAGATTTATATTTGTGCCTGTTGTGGAGAGCCTTGGGATCTGTGTTTCTTCATCTTCTGATTGTATGATGCTAGAAACTCATTTGGGGATTAGAACGGTAGGTGTGCATCAGTGTAGGGAGTGCCCCCTAGAGGTTGGAGGGTGTCACTTTCTACGGTACCCCTATGTCTTAGAGATGACGAGCTATGAAGTCATTTTCAGGATGGACTGGTTGGTACCCTTTCGAGCCTTTATGGATTTTTATTGTCATAGGGTGAGTTTCACGTCACCAGAGGGAGGAGAGTTTCTATACAAAGGTGAATGGGATGTCCAGGCAAGCTGAGCTAGACCCTAGCATCGTGGGCGAGGTAGAGTGACAACCCATATTGTGAGTTTATATCTAGATGACTAGGGAACTTTTCTGAAGTATTTATCTCTAGTAGTTGATCGTTTCAGGGATGTCTTCCCGGATGACTTTTCGGGCCTTACTCTGGAGCGAAAGGTGGATTTCTCTATTTATCTTGTTCTAGGAGCAGTACCGGTGTCCATTCCTCCTTATAGGATGACTACACCAGAGTTGCAGGAGCTCAAGAGGTAGTTGGAGGAGTTGCAGGCAAAGGGTATCATTCGGCCTAGTACTTCTCCTTAGGGTATGCCTATCCTGTTTTCTAAGAAGGCGAACGGTACCCTCAAACTTTGTGTGGATTATCGGAAGCTGAACTAGTTGACAGTCAATAACCGATATCCCTTACCGAGTTTTGATGATATTTTTGATCAACTTCGAGGAGCATGAGTGTTCTCTAAGATTGAATTGAGATCCGGATATCATCAGTTACACATTAGAACATCAGATATACTACTTACAGCCTTTCAGAGCAGATATGGTCTATACGAGTACTTGGTCATGTTGTTCGGACTCACAAACACGCCAACTGTTTTCATGGCTTTGATTAATTGTGTGTTCCACCCATATCTGGATTCTTTTGTGGTAGTCTTTGTGGATGATATCTTGGTGTACTCTCACACTCGACATGACCATGCCACCCATCTTGAGATCGTATTGAGTACACTGAGAGAGAATTATCTATATTCTAAGCTCTCAAAGTGACACTTTTGGATGGACCAGATACACTTCCTAGGTCATATTATCTCAGAGGAAGGAGTTGAAATGGACCCAGAGAAAGTGAGAGCAGTAGTTTCCTGGGAGCAGCCTAAGGACGTGTTTGAAATATGGAGTTTCTTGGGGCTAGATGGTTACTACCGGCGCTTTATACAGTACTTCTCTCGCTTATCAGCAATGTTGATGGGTTTGACTAAGAAGGGTGTGAAGTTCGTTTGGTCATAAGCTTGCGAGAAATCCTTTCAGAAGCTGAAGGGAAGGTTGACATCAACACCAGTCTTGATACTTCTAGAGTAAGGAAAAATCTATACAGTTTACTGTGATACATCAGGTATTGGGTTGGGAGCAGTGTTTATGTAGGGCGATCAAGTAATTGCATACGGGTCTTGGAAGTTGAGGCCACATGAGAGGAATTACCCGATGCATGATCTCGAGTTGGCTGCAGTTGTTCATGCATTATGCTGTTGGAGACATTATCTCTTGGGAGAATATTTTGTTGTGTTTACGGACCACAAAAGTCTGAAATACGTATCTACCCAGTGTAACCTGAATTTGAGACAGTGAAGGTGGGTTTAATACCTTCAGTCCTTCGAATTTGAGCTTTCCTATACACCTGGTAAGGGTAACTCAGTAGCCGATGCACTAAGTAGGAGAACTCAGATACATGCAGTGTAGGAGGCCAGTGGTGAGTGGCAGCTTATGGATTTGTTCTCTGAGATGCATTTGGATGTGCATGATAGTCAGGTGTGAACCTATTTTCATCCTTATCTGTGAATTTTACCCTCTTGGATAGAGTGATGATGAAATAACTATTGAATTCAGAAGGCCTAGTTCTATGGGAGTCGGTGGCAAGTGAGTACCCTCCTCCTGGTTGGACAATAGGAAATGATGAGGTACTGCGTATCCATGGACGAGTGTGGGTTCCAGGGGATATATGCGAGGAGTTGATGAAGGATTTTCATGCTTCAGCTTGGGCAGTGCATCCCGAAGTCACCAAAATGTACTGTGACTTGAGACATCAGTATTGGTGGCCAAGTATGAAATGAGAGGTAGCTAGTTTTGTTACGAGATATTCCACCTGTCAGTAGGTGAAGGCAGAGCATCAAAGGCTAGCTAGACTATTACAATAGTTACCCATTCCAGAGTGGAAATGGGATGATTTCACAATGTAATTTTTGACCGGTTTGCTGAGGTCACCTCAAGGTAGTGATTCCGTGTGGGTTGTTGTGGACAGACTTATGAAGGTAGATCACTTTTTTACGATCAAGGAGACATTCGGTGTTGATGAGCTTGGAAAGTTGTATATCCGAGAGATAATAATCCTTCTTGGGTCCCTTGTTCTATCATTTTAGATAGGTATGCCCGCTTTACATCTCGTTTCTGGTAGAGTTTTCAGAGGGAACTGGGTACACAGGTGCTTCTGAGCACAGCTTACCTCCCTTAGACCGATGGCCAGTCAGAGCGTACGATATAGGTGCTTGAGGACATGCTGCGTACATGCGTTCTGGACTTTAGGGGCTCTTGGGAGAAGCACATGACCATGGTCGAGTTTTCCTACAATAATAGTTTTCAGGAAACTATTGAGATGACACCTTATGAGGATTTATACGGTATTCCATGCCGATCAACTTTGTGCTGGTTGGAGGTAGGTGAGGCAGCTTTACTGGGAATAGGACTCATGCAGGATACTTCAGATCTAGTCCAGATGATTCAGAAGCAGATGGATACCACATAGTCTCATCTGAAATCTTATGCTGATCACTGCAGACGACCCTTGGAGTTTATGGTTGGGGATCAGGTTTTCTTGCGTGTTTCACCGAGGTTGGGGCACATATGGATCAGGAGATAGGGTAAACTTTCACCAAGGTATGTGGGGCCATTTGAGATTCTAGAGAGAGTCGGGTAGGTTACCTATCGGTTGCAGTTACTATAGAGGTACCCGGTCATGCATGGCGTATTCCATGTATCTCAACTGCGCCATTATCACTCAGACCCGTCTCACGTTTTTCAGCCCGAGGAGGTTGAGCTTCAGGTCGATGCGTCCTTTGAGGAGCATCCGATTCGTATTGTTGATAGGAGCACGAAGGTTCTCCGAGACTGGTCAGTACCTCTCGTACGGGTGCTATGGAAGCATGGCCGAGTGTAGGATGAAACTTGGGAGCCGGAGACCGATGTATGCGCCCAGTAGCCAGAGTTATTCTCAGCTTTATCTTTACCACCCTTAGAAGGGAAATTCAGGGACGAATTGCTTTAAGGGGGGAAGTTTGTAAGAACCCGGTTCTTATTCTTGAGGTACATATTTCTTCTTTTCCTTTTCCTTTTAGTGTTTTTGAGAAAATAAGGAAAATTGGGAAAAATACCAATATTTATGGGTACACTCCATGTACTTCGGCTGTGGGAGATGAGAAGGCAGGGCGCGTAGGTTTGTTAGTAAAAAAAATTACACGCTGTGTACTTCCATATATACACCATTTACTTTGGTCGTGTGGGACGAAAACATAGGGTGTGTAGACTTGTCGGAGATTCAGAATGTAATAACTATCTATATTCCATGTACTTAGTATTACACACCGTGTAATCAATTGGCAGATGAAAAGGGTGGCAGTGAAAAGTAGCCACTAGAGGAACAGTTAAAAAGAAAAGTACACGCCATGTAATTTCAAAGTACACGCCGTGTAGTCATGAAATTTTGCTTAAAACAGGAAGTAGCCTTATCATTAGGAAGAGGATGTAGAATGGTCATTTAGAGCTTGGGAGAGGAGGCCAGAGCTTGGAGGAGCTCTCGATCGCATGCTAGGAATCCGTTTCTTCCGTCGTCGATCTTGTTTGAACTGTGTGGGTAAGGCCTTCCTTCTCCTTGATCCTTTATTGCTAATTCTTCCTCTAAAGGAAGTTATTTAACGGGAAATATTTTATCCCAGATCTATGCTGTTCTTGGTCGTTTTGGGAGGTTTCGTTCGCATATATCAATCAGGGGAGATCAAGGTAGTTGGTCTTGTGTTTTATTACAATTTTCAAGAAGAATTTGTGTAATGTTTTTCCACGTTCCCATGTTCGGGGTGTTGTATAGCTGAGGATTTGTCTGTTTAGATACCTTGAATTTCTTAGGTAGTCAAATGATTAAATATGAACTACTGTTTGGGATCATTGCTTGGATCAGGGGCCACCCCGTGGGTGCGTTCCCCCTGTTTATCCATTTTTCTAGGATACCCATGGGTATGCCATGATTATAAGCATGTTTTGAGTTTTCTTGAGAGGAAACATATATAATTTCTTGTTTGATTGTTGGGCTTGGCCCAATTTCTTTCTTAGCTTGAGGGCAGTGTTGTGTTTAGCCTATGGGAGTGTTTTTTAGCCTGAGGGTAACGTTTCTTATGCCTGTGGGTAGTACCTTCCATTCCTACAGACAATATCTCGTATGCCTGTGGGCACTATTCGTTATGCCTGGTGGTAGTCGTCTTTGGGTTTCGATTCTGTTTACCCATGGGTAAGGATATGCATGTTTGAGGACAATGTTTACTTTGAATATTTACTGTTGTGACTTAACTTGATATACTTTCCAAGATAAAGCATAGGCTTGGAAGTAATAAATAATTATTAAAATGGAAATAGAACTAGTAGAGATAGTTTCTTTTGAGTACTGCCTAGTTTACTACATTTTATTATTGCACACTGCTGTTGCACATTTTCACTGATAGTTAGGCACAGGCCTTTAGTGGTTGCCTACTAGGATTTATTTCTCACACCCTGTTTGTGTCATGTCTTTGGCCCAAATAGATTATATTGCTATAGGTGTAGATAAGGGAAAGGGTCCATATACAGGTACTTGATGTTGCAGAGGAGTAGGAGAGCATGAGACCGAGACTAGGCTTGCGATGCTGCTGAGTTCCTTATGCACTGTTTTATTTTGCTTTGTTGTATTTTTCCCTTGTACTGTATTGTTATAGATTTCAGTGTATCTGGTTTTGGCTACTTTGTTAGACTTAGTGACATATTTCATCATCATATGTGATTGTTGATCATTTCTTTACTTTAGTATTTTAGCCTGTTATTATTTACCACTTCCGCTTTTTGTATATTTGTATTTTGTTCTGCTGCGTTACACTTTAAAAAATGAGGGCATAGTTTCCGCACTATCATACCTAGGCCCTCACTATTAGTTGGCAGCCTCTGACATTTGGGGAAATGTGCTTGAGGTCATGTGACCAACTGGGTTCAGGGCACCCATTGAGTGGCACCAGATCCAAGATATTACAGTTTGAAAATATTATTTTATTATATAATGAATTTTGGTTTCTAAAGATCCAAAACTCATTAAAGTAAAAGATAAGATGTCTCATGTTTGAAATAAAATCATCCAATAATAATTGGACAGGTTTTTTTTATTGTTTTAATTTTTATAATCTCATTTATTTAAATCATTCTTTAATGAGGTAAACACTACATCAATATTGTGTCATAAATAATTTTATTTATTTGATGTCTAAAAATTATAGAAAAAAATACCACAATGTAGGAAATATTTTTAGCTTTTAAATTAATATTTATAGTAAAAAATATAACTTATATTACCCCTTTCAAAAATTATTTTACTGAAATATATATGTTTATGTTATTTTGTCTTTACTTTAAATTAATTAATATAAAGTGTCGTTATCACTCTCAAGTGGCTCCATGGGGTCCCAAAATAAATCCAAGGATTCACATGGCCAGACATGTATCAACCAATAGGAATAGGACACATGTTAGGGTAATTTAATATTATTATAATAATATTTGTTTACCCTTATTTACCAGATTTACGCTTTAACCATGGTAAATAAAATATTTTCTGAAGTAAATATTCATATTGTCAAAAAATAAAAGTTACATATTTAAAAAATTTGGACCTTCTGATTCCAAATATGGAATCAATTTTTATAAATTAAAAAACCAGAAGTGGCCGAAATTAATTTAAAATTAATTCCCATTGTCAAAATAAAAAAGTGTGTTTTTAAGAAATAATAACTATCAAAATATTGACACTTGTTTATGTCCAGTTTAAATGTAAAAATTAATCCAATGACCAAAATTATATTAAATAATAAAAATATAGTCTAATGATACTTTAAAACCACTCAAATGTATAATTTAACACTATAAATTATTTTGATTATTTTTTTTTCAATTAAAATTTAGAATTTTCACTATTCATAAAAATATGAAAATTATCAAAAAAGTACCAAAAATTTATCCAAACTAAATTTTTATGCCTCGATTCTAAATAATAATTTAATTTAATTAAATTTAATATATAAAAGTGTCAAATTTTTTTTTAAAAAGGTTCTCCATTAAAAGGTGGTAAATTTGCATTTTTTGAAAAATACTTCTTTTATCTGAAAAAAATGAATTTGTTCTTATATTATGTCTAAGAAACACATAATATGGATTCTAAAATTATATTGAGTATATAAAATTCAAAATTCAGTTAATACTATTCATAACCACTTTTTGAACAGCTAGTTTGGTAAGTCGTGGTGCGCTCGAACTCGATGTTGCGTGTAACACAAGTTGTTGAATTATTTTGAAGAGATAACGTACTATGAAATCTTTGCGTGTTACATTATGTATGTATTATGTAATAATTATCTAAAGATATAAACCTAAAAAGATGATCAATGTTAAATAAAGTAATTCTTGACTAAAACTCAAGATTATGTAATGTTTTATAGCTGGTTCCTTATAAATGATCCTTAAGGAGTTACCCAAGGGAGAACTTCCAAGGGAAATGTAGTACTCTCAACCCAAATTCTCTTTATATTTTCATATTTTACACCCATAAAATTCCCTATATACATGATGATATGAAAAAACCATAATTTTTACTATGATTAAGTTTTATTATACTAATGTAATATCCATTTAATACCTTCCTCCAAAAACATTAAGAAAAAAGAAAACATCTTCATGTGTGCATATAGACTACTACCTCCATGAATGCTATGTTCAATTTTCCATCAACACCTTAAGTGGTAGGTTAAAAAAGTAGATTTATTTATCTAATATGATAATTTTCACACCACTAATATTTTGGAAGAATAATATTGGGAATTATATATGTGTAATTAATAAGAAACAACTGTAGTAACTTTAACCACCTTAAATGGACTTATCAAGGCACGATTCTTAATTTGGATCTATTATAGGATAAAATTTGAAACTGTATAAGTATTATCATAATGTAATAATAAATTATATAAACCTCAAAAATTATGGATAATGTGGATTTATTTTATAATACCTTTGACCATAGTCAACCAACCAAAAGTGTTATGAATAAATTAACCAAACAACCCCAAGTAACCGATATAAGTGAAAAATATATTAAAAATAAATACCAAAATATAATATATAGACCTTATAAAATTATATATATATGAATAATTTTCTTAGGTATATATAATGAACCTAATTTAATTATTCATGAATTTAAGTTTTAAGTGTAGAGAACTTTTAGACATTGAGTAAGGGTTCCATCTCAAAATTTTCTTCTTTGAGTCACATTTTCTTGTATGCAGCTAGTTTATTTTAAATGGTGTATATAATAATAATTGGATATATAATATCATGGATTATATTTATTCATGGTATTTTAACTTCAACTTCTAGCTCTCTCTCTATTTTTTCTCTTTTATGCAACTAGTGTTTTACTGTTGTCATTTATTTTTCTCAGCCAGGAGTTCTACCTTCCCCAAGAGATTTTGGCCAAATATTTTGCTATCCAAAATTTTAATAATTTGTATGGAATTTATTTTTCAGTCTCCATTGATTCTATAACCCTTAGTTCTATTTATAGGAATTTTTGAGTAACGCAGAAACTTCATCCATGCTTTGACGGCATGCCTCGATGGGAACACCTGTGTTCATGACTTCCTTATTCCAAATTTAACATCAGTATCTATACTTCTTGCTTTGGGGACATAATGAGTTTATGATATTCTATTTTTACTCCCCAGATTATGTAATTAGAGTCTATCATTAATATATATTGTGATAGTTCCATGTTGACTACCAGGCTCTAGATTTTAACATCATATTCCATCGTTAACCTGGATTACTATCACCATACTTTTATTGATGTTATTGAGCCTTTTCATTTAGGTTTAGATCTACTCTTATTCAAACCTCACTCATGGATTTTTCTTTATCACAACTATGTTTCCCTTTATTGGAAAGGATGTTAGAGGTTTGTGATGAGTGTTTTATGTTCTATAGGAGCCTCACCCTCCACTGGTCCCGATTTTGACTAATGTTCATGGTTCATTATTCCTTCTTATCCATTCTGTGGTTTATGATTCAATTATAACTCAACTCAGTATTAGGGATTCAAAATGTGTTTTAAGTTGTGATATGGTTTTAAATAGCATCAGTCATACTTTGGGTGGCCTAGTTCTTAGTCAAGGAGGAGGTTTCAAGCTCACATGAAATTGGTTGGTTTCTTATAGTGGTTCTGGTGATGAATATTTTGTATCTAGTGACATGTGGTTCATTTGGAATCTTGGGTAGTTCTAATACCAATATTAGTGATGAGTGTTTTCTATTTTTCTAGAAAGTAGTGTCATCTTGATATGGAGAAGTCCTTGAGGTGCTTGAACCTTAACATTCCTTCCAACTTTGTTTGGTCCACTCATTGACTTGGGATTATATATTTTAGAATATGTTTTAAATTTTAGATATTTAATTTAGATAATAGTATTATGTTTAATTTGAATTTATTTATTTTATGTTGGTTCCCACTCCATCCCTCAAAAGTTGTCTATTTTGAAAATAAAAAATTAAGGTTGGATGGATCAATCACCCTTTATTAAGGAATGCTTGGATATTATGAACCAATATTAATTGTTATGTTGTAGACATCACCCCTTAATTTTTAAAATCATAAATTATTTTATAAAAAGGAAAATTAAATTCAATTCAAAGTCTTCCAAGAAGTGGGATACAATTGATGTATTCCCTAAAATATATGGGTCTTTTATAAATCAAATTTCTTTCTTGAGTTATAATGTTTCTCCTTGAGTTTCTTCTTTCATTTCATATAGTATACCCTATTTATATCTTGGGAGATCAATTTTGATTAAAAAATTCTTTATTTATGAGTTATAATCCTTCTTTAAAATGTAACTATGTTAAGAATATTTTCCATCATTTTAAATGATGGTTTACCATACTTGCCCATAATTTTCATTCCTTAAAATGTTCTACTTTTTAATTTGAAACCTAATTAATTATTATCTCATGTAAACTTCATATTTAACTTATCCTATTTTTAAAATAAAGTTTTATTATTATTTTTATGATGTGGAATTTTCAATAAAGGTGTTTTAAAACATAGAAGGGATATTTTGTACCACCCTCATTACCTTTGAGTTACAAATTCTCTTTATTTTTATCCCATTTACACAAAATTCTTCCCATTAAAATCTTATCTTTTTGTATATATGTCCCTTATATATATACCTAGTTAAATATCATTTTCATTAAGGTTTATACATGTTTTTATTTCCCTTTGAAAATCTTACTTTTTTGAAAACATGATTTAAGGTAACCTTCCTATTTCTTGTCTCATGTAAAGAATATGTTTTCAAACCATAAATATATTTTAAAAACCATAATTATTTTATAGAATACCCTCTTTAATTTTATAGAAAATAACAATCTATTTTCTTTATTAAAAATACACTTTACCTATTTTATAAAGCATCACCCAAGTTATATTCTTTTATTATTTCTTCTCCTATATCTTTATCATGAATTTTAAATTTTTAAATTTAATGTTTAATACATATGTTAAATTTTCATTTATGAATGTTAAAAATAATTTATTTCCTTTTTATCTAGAAAATCCTTATTATTTAGCCTTTGGTTGTGCCTTAAATCATAATTATGAAAACCAATTCCTTCTCATGGGTTTTCTCATGCTTACAATTAATGTATGGTTTCTTTTCTTCACATGGTAAACATACGTAGGATTTTAATTTATGTGATGGGTGAGTTTGAAATTATATATCTCTCAAATATATTGAGTATAGATTTATATCTCATGACATATTATTTATGTGATTAGGTAGTGAACCTAATCCACAATGGAACATTGTCCACTATGTTTATAGGAATAGATAGTGAACCTAATCCTCCATAATAATTTATCCACTTTATGATGATAGTATTATGGGAGACACTTGAATTTTGTTTATTATGTCATGTCTTATCTTGTTTCTATATTTTTATGATCCCATGATATTATGATTTCATTTCCTATGTCATGTTTCCGTGCTTATGATCATCCTATTTATTTTATTTGGATGAATTCTATGTTTTATGTTCATCTTCCTTGATTAATCCTCATACTCATATAATTATCTTATGACAAATTTTCTATCTTTTATTTTTATCGCTTATTCTTACCCTTATTGAGAATTTGAGCACACCCCTTTCTTATGTTTCCATTCCCTTGGTTATAAAGATAAATATAATGTATGAGAAGTCTAGAATGGGGTCAATAGGAGTTACATTATAGAGAAATGTTCATAAGTATTATGTAATAATTTGCCTATGTAACTGGTACTCAAAAACACTAAATGTTACATTCTTGGGATTATGATATTTTTATGTGATATTTAGTGTCTAAATTATGGAAATGATGTAAAAATTAAGATATGTTTATCTTGGTTTACTATAAAAAATTGGAAAGAGTGGAGCATATTGGAACTAATAAACATGTGGAATTAATTATGAAAAATCCATTGAATACTATATCCTCCAAGAACCATTGGTTAAATTATGGAGTTCAATAACCTCCCTTTACTTGAGGAGGTTTAGATAATCCCCCTCTCCACATTTTCATCTAATTCTTCATATAGTGTTTTAATTTTTAACAGGTTATTTCTCTTTGTGTTTACTGTAAAATGGGGAGAATTACTATATTGGTAAAATTCCATGGAGAACAATAGAGATTGACTATGCCTCTAATTATATTGTGTTTGTGATTAGTGAAATGTGGTGTTATTACTGAGATTCTATCATCTAGGGAGAGTTTATGGTATAAAAATCAGGGGGAGATATGATCTATGGGGAATTATGGAATGGAGTTTGATCATGTAGGAAGATATGGGGATTTATGAAATGAGGAAAGTCACAAGGAATGGAATTATAACTTTAAATATTATTTTCTAAGTCAAAGATTCTCATGTAAACTTAGGGCAATGGATTAATTTTTTTTTGTTTTGATATGGATTTAGTAAAGTTTGTAAAATATTAAAATTTAACTTGTATTAAAAAAACTAAATAGGGAGAATGTTGGAACCAAGGTGATTATAATAGGAGTTTGATGTTGTGTTTTTTGTGAATCCAGTTTCAGTAGAGAAGGTTGTAGTGATTGATTCTAATACAAAAAGATTGTGTTATAAAAGAATATTTTTCAAAGTTAAATGAATCTAAAAATAAATTATGGATTTGAAGTAAAAGGATCATATTAGTGAAAGTTTTGAATTATAGAAGTTTGTTAGAGGAATTTCAAAGTTGATTCCAATGAAAAGGATAGAGTTTCACACTAGTCAGTGCCATTTCACACTAGTTGAATCTGTTTCATGCTAGTCAATGTAGTTTATTCTTGTTAGGTTCCACACTAGTCAAGGTACTTTTCATAAGTTGGGTGTCAAGATGGTTAGGTAGTTTCATGCTATTAAGTCATGAAAAAGTCAGAAGTTTCACGCTAGTTAGGTTGTACAATTTTTAGTTCAGCTTAAGTTAGAAAATTCATGATTTTTAGGTTCCATGGAAGTTAAGTTATGTGAATGATACACTATAAAATATAGGGCATTATTGATTGCATAAATTTTGGGATTTTACTATGAATATTGGATTAACCCTTTATTAACAACTTACAAATATTTGTAGAAGTGTTAAGGGATCTATCTTCCTACTAGGATCACTTGAGAAAATTTACTATCACAAAATAGTCTTTAGAAAATATAGTTGAGTAAAGAAATATACACAAAAATAATTTTGTGAGTGATAATTAAGAAGAGTCAACTAAGTTAAGGGAGTTACGTGAAGTAATTTTAGAAAATAGAGGATAATAAAAATCAGTTTCACAAACATATTTCCATGAACAGAGTAAAGAAAAGGAAGTAGGGTGAATATAATTGGGAGGAATCACCTTGTAAATTGGATTTAGGTGAACCATAGTTGAGAAAGTGAACTTAAGTAAAGAAGGTTGTGTGAATGGACTTATGATAATAATACTTTCACAAAGGCACTTGGGAAAAGGTACTTTAGTGAACCCTAAAAAAATGTACTTGGGTGAAAGGAAACACTTTGGTAAATTATTACTGCTAGATATTATTTATTTTGAGGAATATATTAAAGAATCATACTCTGGTCTTCATGATGAAAAACACAAAATACATTCTTGATGATATGTAAGTGACCTACACATTAATAAAATGATAAATTTCCATCTCAAGCAGTGAGAAGAGGACGATTCAAAAAAAGTGATTCGAGGGAGGTAGTGCACTTACCCCTGAATCAAATCATAAAGGTAGTGATTCTGGTATAGATTGATAGTGTCTATATAACTTTATCCATCAAACTAGTAAAGATTAGTGGATTCTAGTACACAAAAATAATAGTGGGTTTATTCCCTTTAGACCACCCCTTAGTGGAGAACCAAGTAAAATAATTATACCTTATTTTCATTTTTTAATTTATTTTTATAGTGGATTTGAAACTAACTATAACATGTTTAATAAGTTCCTATCAACATTGGAATATGATCCAATATAAAGAAAATAAAAATTTTACTCCCTATTTCACCCCTACCCTATTAAAGTGTCTTAGGCTACAATAAAAATAATTATGAGATGACATACTATCTTTCAAAACTACTATATAATTAGAAATTTTAGCATATTATAGATTGAAGATAATTTATTTAAAAATACTAGAGATTAATTATATTAACCAATAGATGATATTTTATCCATTTTCTTTACAAAATACTCTATTACCATAAAATAAAATCACCCCAGTCATTCCATTATAAAATAAATTAACCCAAGGATACTAAATATCCATCACTAAATATATATTTAGTGGATGATTGATAATTATTATTACCTAATAATTCATTAATAAAATATAGATTTTGGATAAATTCCCAAATTTTAAGACATAGAATAGGAGTCTAGACCCAAGAAATTGAGAGATTGATACTATTAGGTTATTGATTCATAACTATCTCATTTGATTCCTTTTTTGGAATGAGAATAGGTTGAATCAAATTATAGAATTACAATATGCAACCCTACTTTTCCAAAAAAGGAAATGAGCCACACAAAAAAATCTCCATAATCATCTCAAATTAATAATAATGATACTTGATAGTATATTTCCTATTGAATGCATATGGCTGAACAAAATTAATGATGCGAGGACTATATAAGGAAGACTGATACCTTCTATGGTCCACCCCACTATTTAGAATTCATATTATTAGAGAAAAATAGATGAAAACTATCTCACTATGATCAGAATACACCATTAACACAACTTATTTCCATAATCAAGAAGGAAAAAGAAACGATGATTGTTCACTGAAATAAAATACTCAATACTAGAGATAGAATCAATTTTCCAAAAAAGCACATGATAAATAAAACAATCAAAACATAATATAATCAGATCAAAAAATCAATGAACCTTTATGAAAAATAAGGTAAGATGAATTTTATAAATAAAAAAACACAATGAATATTTAATGAAAAGGTAATTCAACATCCTTTGATCTAACTCCCAATTCATTGTGAGAAATCTTCATTGAACAATTCTACCAAGATTTAGGATAAATATAAGATTTTTCCCTTTGATAGAAATTCAACTTATAAAATTTACGAAAATAACCTAATATGACACATTAATGAAAAGTTTTTGGAGCTCTAAAATAGGAGGGCTTGAAATGTCTTAGTTTTATACATTTAAAACAAATTATGTATTATTTATTTATTGGGGAAGTGGAAATATAATGATAGGGTTGGTTCTCAGTATTACTATTTTCCATCATGGGCTCATCTGGTTTTGGCCTATTAATAAAAGAATCACCATTACTATCACCAGATATAAATGAAACATTTCCCATAATAGGATGTCCTTTTAGATTCGTCTCCAAAATTATAGCCTTATTGACCATATACACAAAAAAATTTATGACACAAAACCTTCTCCAAAAAGATACTGCAATGAAGGGAGAGATATAGCGACTTCTTGAGTCCTGTCTCTAGTAGGCCTCGAGTTTGCGACTATCACCGAGGGTATAATAATCATGCATATGAGAGGTATTACCCTCGAAGAGAAACATAAAGAAAAGAGGGATAATATATATACAAGAATAAAAAACTTCTCAAACATGTAAATATAAACAAATACCAATTGAAAACATTCAATTAAATACCATAATAAACAACTAAAAGTATACTACAAGTAATAAAAGGTAAGGAAAATAGCAACCATGAAGCCCAAACAACTCATGCAAAACCACGAGCTAGTAAAATATAGATTGATCTCAAGCCCGCTTCAGCTGACCTAAAAAATAAATTTATATAAACATAGGGTGATCATAACATTATACTCAGTGGGATTCTACTTGGAGCCTCTCATACAAAATATAAAGAAATCATGCTAAATCACAGTGAACAACAGTGGAATTAACTCGTCACCTAAACATGTATACTAAGTTCATAGCCTCACCATGGATAACTCTAACCAATTAATACATAAATGAGAGTATATAATATAGTAATGAAATATTAAGGGTACCTCTATCCTACTTCCCCACTAGTTTTCAACTTTTCCCCAACATCACACGTGCTAGGCATATTTATCCAAAAGTAAGCCAACCCGAAGACACCTGGGCATGGAATCACTCCATGCACCTAGTGCATCACATAACCCCATCATACTATATCACATATCCACATATAGAAACCTAATAGTTTTTGGGACCAACTATAGTCCATATGACATATATCAAACATTGGGTATTATACCTCAATCCATTACAACCCATACACTAAGTAAGTACCTCAAGGAATCATATCCTATACAAATCATACCTATAATAATGCTTTGGATACTATATCTAGTAATACATGTGTATAAAATAACCACAATTTATCATTGACCCCTAAAAAAATATATGAAAAAACTAACCTCTGTGCATACAAGTGCAAGTGACTACCAAGAGAAGAGAGCATGGCTAGAGGGATAGTCATCCATCCATCCTCCCACTTGGATGTTGGGGAAAAAAGCCTCCTAAAGCCCATTGGGTGTCAGTTTCCCTAACTAAAATGGGTAGGGTAGCGTATGAAATCACATAATATACATGATATAATATAGATCCTAACTAAACTATTGGTATAACCTAGTATTAGACTCAACTACAGCTTACATCGCTTGGACTCTCGACATCCAATGCTAAGACTAGAAATCCTATTGGCACAAAAGAATTTAAAGAGCTACATTAAAATAATTATTTAGTTTTTTTTGTCATTTTACATATGTTAATTAATTAATTAACCATTAAAATTATTCCACCTTATATTACACTAATTATCAGCGTAAATTCCATACCATCCATGTATAATGAAAACCGAGGTCTCAATTTAACAAGATTAACATCTTTAAATCATTTGTATTCCATAATCAACCAATACCATGGGTTAAAAATTATTTAATTAATTTTTAGAATCATTCCATATCTAGGTAATCTTGTAAAAACCATCCTAATATACCACCAAGAAGAAAAATGAAACTAAGAACATCTAGTTGCCTCAAGTAGTAGGAAAAGGAATGAAAATAAAGAAAGAAACTCATCCATTAGCCATTAAACAAATTCATAAGAGAGCATACCATGTATCAGAATATCATAAATGGATAAGCCCATATTTATACCATTCTATCACCTATAGTTCCATCCCTAACACCCAAATTCATATACCGATGCATCTCTCCATCATATGCATCAACTGCTACCACATCATCCAAGATTCCCTACCCACATATATCACATCAGCTATCCCAGGCTCAGCCATCCCTGGCTCAAATCACATCCGAGCCTCCCCACCCTATACCATACATCCCTGGCTCAACTGTATTAGCCTCATATCACAAGTATCGTATCTAGAGAAAATAAAAAAGAACCAATAATAAATAATAAATCAACATGGCAAATGGGACCTCAAAATAAGGCATTCATCCTTCTTAGGAAAATGAGCTATCATGACTCCAAAACAAGGAACTCATTGTAACACCCCAAGGTTTTATAAATAAATTTAATATAGAATTTAGGTAATAATGACTCTATATGAAACAACACTTTCTTATTATAACCTAGCTGTTAAACATATTTTTTCTACCTATGTATTTTGAATTTCAAAAAACAGATATACACTGTTCTGATCAGTAAGATATTTAGAGTCTGATAGGATAAAATTACATTTTTGGGGAATAATAACTTAAACCTTATGAATAGTAATTTAACCTTATTTATAATAATGTGACCCTTATGAATAGTAACCTCACCCATGTAAGTATAAATAAAATTTAGTCACCTTATAAATGAGAGTGAATATTTTAAAAATTAATAATTAAGTTTTCATATTTTTATGAGTAATAAATAGTTAATTATAATTTTAAATTAATAAAATGATTTAAAATAAAATAAAATTTCATAAACTATGTTCTTAAATTAATATTTGTTTTCCCTATGATTTTAGGATAATTTTACGAGACCTTAGTTAATTTTTGAAAGTGTTATAATATCTGTTTTAAAATTAAAATCTGTATTTTTCAAGTAAATAATGATTTTATTTAAAAATTAAATTTCACATATTTATAAAATAATTTTGATTCAATTAGTTCCATTTTTTAATTATACACATTGATAAATGGTTATGGCGAATTTTTAGGATTTTTCTAAAATACTTAAATTTTTGGTGAATAGTTAAATATGAAAATTTACGGTATAAATACATTAGAAGATAAATAGACCATTAATTGAATTATTTATGATGTAAGAACACTTGGTTAAAATTAAAATGCACTTATTACTATTTTTTCATAATAATAAACACTATTTATTATATTGAGAAAAATAATAAATTAAGTTATTAGATATTCAAAAATCACCCATCTCCTCCACTATAAAACCCACCCCTCACTCCCTCTTATCTTCACTTTTCTAAACCATGAATCTTATCAAAGTTATGAAAAACATACCTTTACCTAGTATCTACCCACATCTAGGAACTCTTGGTCTTTCCAAAAGACGAAAACCCCTTCCCTTAAAGGAGGTTCTCATGGAGGATATTTCAAGAGGTAAACCCTCTCCCTTTTTCTTTTAATTTCATTTTCAATTTGTTTTATATTATTATATTCTCCTCAAATACTATATCAAAATGATCATGATAAATAAATTATCACCTATATACTTTAATGATATCATGTTAATGGAAGTCTCATCATCAATCTCTTTACTCTCTTTTATTTTTTTTTAAAAAATCATCATCCGAGAGGTGCCGATTTACAACCTTTGTGGACGACGAACCTTCGTTCTTCAATTTATCCTTTAAGAATGGTCATTAAACTATTTTTATGGTATAAAAAAACTATAATATATGTATTATAACCTATTTAACATTATTTAACCAGTATATATACATAATATTAATGTATACGACAAAACTAGTTCGTAATAATCGAAATACCGCCAAAATAATCTAAATGATTGTCATTAATGATTCACCTAATAAGTTATCCTCATACCCTATAACCAAATTAATTATATGAACATTTAATATTATTTATGTTTATTAGTACCATATAAAATAAATTCTAGAGAATTATATCCATTCCCCATGAACTCCACTACTTATAAACAAGCGAACAAATTATGAAAACCAAGAAACCGAACAATTTGAAACTATGGAATTAAATATTATAACTTATAAATAAGGACATAAATGAAATTAATAAAACTATAGTGAATAAAATATATTTATGTAAGGTTATTAATTAAAAAATTAATGTATTTAATTTGATTATACCTGACATTAAGGTCAAGTGCATAATACATTCATTCATAATGTAAGAGTTTTCTCATCTCACTTCCATTTTTGTGAGATATTATTTATTCACCACTATCTCTTGTGTATGATGTATTTATACTTACCATTGTTATATCATATCATTAATATATTTATTTTAATGGTATTCAATTTATCATTTTATTGTTTATTAATTTTGGGGCATATGATTCTATTGATTACAAAGTGGTAAGGGATTCTACCCGAACCCCCATTTTCCCTTCGGGATACTCTTTCTCTACCATTACTAAAATGTAACGATTCTTTATTTTTTTTACTTCTCCTAAATTATGTGTATATATATCAATATCATATATCCATATCATATAATTCATCATTTATGGGGATATAAATGTTTTAAAATGGCTCACTTCTCAATTCTCCCTGATAAACAAGACCGATTCAAGGGAACTTATCGAATTCTTACCCATTTACACGTGCAATATATAATATATTTTATGAAATAATTATTTTTTTATAATAAAAAATTTTATCATGAAAAACTATATTGTTTCATTTCTTGTTTTATGAAAACAAACACGCCCTTTCGCTTTAAAATCTCTTTAATACTTCCCTTAAACAACACTAAAATGTTTTATTTATAAAGATTATTTGAAAAATCTTTTTACATGATATAAATTTAGTAGGAAAAAAATTATGCCTCAAATATAATTTAAATTTCCTTTCATTTTGTTTTCTTTGATATTCATGTTTACAATCTAATTTTCTGACAAATACAAATGATTTTCCAAAAGAATTCTTCTTTCCAAAGTAAAAAAGGTTTTTTGTCGTCTCACTTTTACTTTTATGAGATATGTGCCTTGTTTACCACTTATTACTTGAATTTGGTTTTTTTAATTCCCTTTGGTATATCATATAAAGAGTCTCCTTATTCTCATTATATTTTAATGGATTATGATTTGAATTTGTCAAGGTGGTATGGGACATTTTGGAATGTTTAAGGATTATTTCCTCAAGAATTTTTCAATGGTATCATTTAAAAGTATCTTCATCTATGTAGAAATCCTTTTTTGAATATTGTACTTCATTAAGGTTTATATATTATGATATCATATACAATATTTTTTTGAAGGATCTTTGATTAGTTTGACTATGGATGTGTTATCTTGATACCATTCACCATATTACTCCGAATAGTTAGTGTTTATGTTTAATGATTGGGGAAGGTTATTTAAATTTCATATGTTAGTTTCAATATGAATTTATATGTTTATTATATTCACACCTTTCATTTGAATAATTAATTGGACTTAGTAAGTGATGGGTGGGGCTCTCTATAGCCCCTCGATGCATCAGTAGGTCTCATGAGACCAACTAGTTTGGGTTTTTACCCTTTTATGCATAGACTTGGCACGAGGCCTTGAAAGAGTGGTTATAATGTCCCGAATTATGCATTCCCTCATTAAAAAGCTATTAATTGATAGTCCATGTGGTTATTAGACTAGTAGAATACTCATGGTTGTGTTTAATTATAACATTATTTTTTCAGCTCTTATTCCTACCATGTTATACTCAAGCTTATTTTTTAAATGCATGTGTTTTTAGTTATTCAGTATGGCTAATATTCATGTTTATGATATCTTTCACTATATTGATTACCGTTACTAAGAATTTAAGCCCACCCCTTTATTATGTTTTATTTTCCCTAGGATGTGAGGAAGTATATTATGAATGAATTGTTGGGATAATCTAAGAGTTATGTTTTTTTCCAGTGGAAATTATATAGTGTATTTCATTTCAAGTTGTAATGTTGAACTTTTGCATGTATCTTGTTTTCCAAAACTACTAAACTATTAGGTACTTTGGGATCTGATTCCTTGTAATCATGCTAATGTGATAAACTAATGCAATGACTTTATGATTCTAAGGTTGGGGCGTTATAGTTGGTATCAGAGGAAGTTTAGTAGAAACCTTAGAAACTGGATTTAGAAAACATAGATTAGGGAAGAAAACCCTATAATATAATTTGAGGATAATCATAAAATAACATCCTAGAATTTTAGTAAGGAAGAGATTATGTGGATATTTTTAGAACATATATCACTATCTAGATACTACAAGTGGACGTGGTTCTGGCACATATGTACCTAGGAGTAAAAACCCCAACAAGGTGTTCTGGGATTGACTCAGGGTAACCTGGTACATGAAAACTGGCCTTACTGTGCACCTGATTTGACACTCCTAAGGGATATTCATAGGAAAATTCACATTTATTTTATCCAACATTATGGAGGATTTACTCCCCCAAAGTAACCAAATTATATGGTTCTAGGATTTATGATGCATAAGTTTATGTTATATGTAATACCATATTTATATTTATAGAAATTTTATAATTTTATGAGAAAATATAGTATATGGAATTGATTATAAATGTCACATATAATAAGGAATGAGAACTTCACCAATGCACATGATGCAAAGAGTAAGAAAGATCATATCTCTCATGGTCTTAACCCATCATTTCAAAGGAAGATAGTCTCCAAAGTATCCTCATCATATGAGTAAATAATATAATGGGTTAAAAATATGTGTAAAGATTTTTTTGAGTCCTATGACTTTGAAGGGAGGAAAGAGAAGAAGAGGATAGTAGAGAAAAATATGGATAAAGTGAATAAGGGAAAGAAGGGTTTTCCCACATGTGATAACTGTGGAAAATCACCCTGGAAAATGCTTGAAGGGAATGGATGTTTGTTATAAGTGTGGAGAAAAAGGACATCAAGTTTGTGATTTCAAGGGTAAGAAAAAGTTTTCCAATGTACAATGATTCAACTACAAGGAGATGGGACACTATGAGAATCAATATCCCAAGTGTTAAAGTAATAAACCCCAAATTATGTTACTAGATAATAGTCAAGTTATGATACTGTCACAGATGAAGTGGAATGGATAATATTCCCAGTCAAGAATCATTTCATTTCAATATTTTATCATCAATGTACTAATTATAAGAATTATGGAATATATGAAGATTGTACTACAATAATTTTTCATTAAGGATTTGAGACCATAAGTTTAATGGTACCAAGAAAAGATATTCATTGGAAAGGTAAACTTTTTGGAAAATGCATGATTGAGGGAAATACAAACCTAAATATATTCTCGATGTTGAGATAATAATGAAGAAATGATTGATTTAGATAAGTTATGACTACCTTGGAATTGATTAATTACTTGTTTGAAAGTGGTCTATAATATCATTGATGGAGTTTACAACACTTTTGGATATAAGGAATATATCCAATAAAATTTGTAAGGATGACTGCATGTTTCCAATAAGGTTTTATGGTAATTCCAATTATTACCATATTTCAAGAGGACACTGATGAAGTTATTAACATGTTTTGAATGTGAAAAATTAGATAATCTTCATGTTGATTAAATGAAAACAAGGTAGCTGATGCATTGAGTAGGTTGGATCATGTATATAAGGCCCCAGCCTTAAACCTTACTTAATCTTGAGTTATTACAAGATTACACATTGAGGATCTTTTCGGGTTTAGAGTTTTAGAGAATTAGATCATAAAACTTGCATTACATTCCACATATAAACAAAGTGGCTACATAAAGATAGTATTCTTCTTTCCCATCAATGAAAACATATTTAAAATAAAACATGGATTCTTTCTTGACACTTCCTTGACACTATCATCATATCATGTACCTTTCCCTTGACCTGTGAAAAACATTTCAAAAAAACTTGGGATGAGCATAAAAAGCTCAGTAAGGGATATAAAAATATGGAAAGGAAACATTGGTACATATATACATAAGAATGAAATCATACTTTACCCATAAAACATAAGCACTTTAACATACCTCATCAAATCATGAATAAATCATAGAAATCATAAGACATAAAGGTAACTTGAGGCATTCATAACTTTCTTACGTAGGGAGTAACCCTCTTGGTTACGTTTGGAATACCCATCATAGTATATTCCATAAATATCTTCGGAGAAACCTTAACGTTTCACTCCTTCACGTTACCCAATGCATTGGAGAGCTATATCGGGCTCACCCGCCCTTATTCTATCACGGAACCACCCGTCTTCATAATAATGCCCAAGAACCTCAACATAATTGTATCACATAAAACATGCATAAAGGAAACATAACATTTCCACCTTTCAATCACAAGATATCAATACAACACATTGATATAAAAACATTATGAAAACAATTTTCAATACCAAAATAAAAGAAAAGTAAAACATGGTATTTATTTTTCTTTTTTTTTAAAAAAGGTATGGCTTGTAGAGGAAGCCGAAACTGAAATAATGGTCACGACGGCGGAGAAGTCGTTGTCGCCGCATAATTACGACAAAAACATTCCCTTTTGTCGTTTAGTAAATGCTTCGTATAAAAAATATTCCTTTTGAATAAAAGTAAAAGTCAAAGGGGTTTATATACCGTATAAAAGAAGGTTGTGTATAAAACAAAATATGCCTCAATGAAAGGAGATTGAGACGAAGTCCCATACCTCGGGTCCGACTTGACTCGATCATTCTTTAATCTCCTGAATAATAAACTTGAGTTAATTTCTACTTGTTTAAGAACCTTTTTCAAGTTCATTATTCCTTTTATATCACTTATTGCCATGTCATGAACACTATGTAATTATTTAAGTTAATAACGGTCGTTTTAACGATCATTGGTACTTGAGTAAAAAATAAGCCCTTTATAATTACAAGTTGTTCATGTATCCATTATATCCAGAATGGTATTCATGATGTATATATCATATATGTCATATATATCCAGTACATGCATGAATTTATAATATTACATAATCATTTAGAGGTAAGAAATGAAATGCACCGTTCATGGAGACGGTAAGCCGTACGCACGCATGAACACTACTTTCATTTCTATTTCGTATTTTATAGAATGGAATCATAATGATATAAAGGTATATTATAATTCCAGTATAATATCATATATAATATCATAGTTACATCCTTTATACGTCCCACATATGGTATTTAACGAATCAAATCACTTTGAGGGGGCGGTAGTCCGCACTTCCTTAAATGAAGATATCGTGTTTACCAATAATGGAAACCATAAAGGTATGACCAAAATGAAAAATACAGAAGCTTAAGGAAAACATAAACATATTATATATCATATATAAATATATTGTCATCTTAATGGCCACCTTTGAAGGTGTTAAAAGAATGTTGAACAATCATCATTTCGGGAGGCATAAATTCACCATCCACGGAAACAGTATGTCCTTTAACCATTAGATGTAGGTGTGTGTAAGTGTATCTCGAATACTTCTTATAACAAAATACTAGTATATTGAAGATACTGGAGTTGTTACAAATTAAATGAATAAAAAGAGTTTAGGGGGTTGGAGAAGCAAAATAAAACAAAAGGACTCAAGTGAAGACATTACCTTAAAATCGGGTAACTCACTTTGGTTTGAGCTCAAAGGCTTCCTTGGGAAGACTTCTGCCCAAAGTGAGGATTCAAGGAGTAAGATAGGGAAGTGGAGAGACAAAATGGGCAGAGTTTGGATGAGCCAAAGGCTTTGGGAGTGTGGGTAAGGTGGTAGAGGTGGGGGCCTTTTATAAGAGGAGAGGAGGGGCACTCTTGGAAAGTAAAGAAAAGTCACTTTATTTTAAAATGGTATTCGGATTTAAGAGGTCCCAAATTGATATAATTCGAGGATAAGGTGATAAGGGTTCGAAATCCACTCATAAAATAGGTTTTGGACATGTTTAGGTCTTATATATTACATTATCTTTCTATTTTATTTAAATCCTTTATTAATGAGGTAATCGCTGCATCATCATGATGTCATAAATATTTTAATTTATTTAAAGTCTAAAAATTATAAAAAAAATACTATGATGTAGGAAATATTTTTATATTTCCAATTACTATTTATAATAAAAAATCTGACTTATATAACCCCATTTAAAAATTGTTTTAGTAAAACATATCATGTTTGTGTCATTTTTACTTTATCATTAAATAAAAAGATATTTATGTCATTTCCCAACCAAAGTGGCTCCATGGGGTCCCCAAGTTGACCCATGGATTGTTTTGGTCGGCCATGATACATCCAATGATGGTATGACATGTGTCAAGCTCATATCATATTATTAAAACATTATTTTTACCTTAAACTACAGTAATTACCTCTAATCGCGATTAAGAACTTAAAAGTTACTATTCACCAAAAAATTATTTTAATCTCATTGAACAACATTTTACTTATTAATGAAAACCATGTATGTCGGATTTTTGAAAATCAAATCACAGAAGTGTCAAAGTTTCATTTAAACGAAAAATCAGTTTCTATAACTACCACTTAGTGGTTTCACTATTCATCAAAAATTGAAGTTTTTCAGAAAGATACCCAAAAATTCACCCTAAGATATATTTGATATTCCAAATTCAAAAATGATGTCTATTTTACAAAATTAAAAACATGTAAGTTGCATTAATTAATTTAATAACTAATTCCCATTGTCATGACAAATAGCGTGTTTTTATGAAACAATACGTATCAAAAGATTGACACTAGTTTAAGTCCAATTTCAAAGTGAAATTGATTCCAATGACCAACATTGGGTAAAATGGTAAAAATATATTATAATTTCACTTCAAAACCAATTCAAAAGATAATATAATCATATAAATAAATAAGATTAAAAAGAGGTTTTGAATTAAAATACAACATTTTTCACTATTCATTAAAAAAATGAACTTTATCGAAAAAATACCAAAAACTCACACAAAGTAAATTTTGATGTCCCAATCATAAATAATAAGATTATTTTGACAAACATAGCTTATAGAATTGTCAAAAGATAGATTTAGATAGGGTTTTCCATAAAAAGGCAGTAAAATAATCTTTTAAGAATATTAGTGTATTCCATGCATAAGATTGTATTTATTTTCATTTTAAGTCTATAAAAAACTATCTTAATAATTAATAGACATAGATAAAAATATCTATTATTCATTACTTACTTGGGATGTTACAATGTAGTTCAAAACAAAATGAGGATTACCAAGGATATCATGTACACAGATCTAGTTAGGTTGAATATGGGAATTATTAAGGAAGGGTGTTATAAGATCTAGGAAGAAAGGGAAACTAAGCCCTAAGTACATTATTGCTTTTGAAATTTTGAATATAATTGGAGTTGTGTATTATCATTTGGAAATTACACCAAGAATTTTTAAGGTACAAAATGTGTTCCACATCTCTTTGTTAAGTAAGTACATATCATACCCAACACATGTACTCACTGTTGAAGGAATAGAATTGGAACCTGACTTATCTTACTATGAAGATACTATCCATATTCTAGACACAAAAAAATAGGTTTTGAGGAATCAGATGACTCAGCTGGTAAAGTTACTTTGAAAAAATCATAAAATTTAAAAGGCGATGAGGGATCCTGAGGAACTTACCATGAAGAACTACCCAAATCTTTTTATGAGGAAATATTCTGGGATTTTGATGATTAAATTTTTGTGGGGGGGGGAATGTAAAACCCTAAGGTTTTTTCAAATAAATTTAATATAGAATTCATGTAACACTGAGTCTTTTTAAAACAACACTTTTTTATTATAACCTAGATGTTAAAGATATTTTTTCTAAGTTTGTGTTTTGAATTAAAAAAAATACATACACGGCTGTGATCAATAAGATATTTAGAGTCTGATAGGATCAACTAACATTTTTGGTGAATAGTAACTTGACCTTCATGAATATTAATGTACCCTTATGGATATTAATGTGACCCTTATGAATACTAACCTCACCCATGTAAGTATAAATAAAATTCAGGCACCTTATAAATTAGAGTGAATATTTTAAAAATTAATAATTAAGTGTTCATATTTTTGTGAGTAATAAATAGTTCATTACAATTTTAAATTTATAAATGATTTAAAATAAAATAAAATTTCATAAAATATTTTTCCAAATAAATATTTTGTCTTCCTATTATTTTATGATATTTTTATAAGACCTTAGTTAATTTTTAAATGTGTTATAATATTAGTTTTAAAATTAAAATCTGTATTTTTCAAGTAAATATTGATTTTATTTAACAATTAAATTTCATATATTTATAAAATTATTTTTATTAAATGGAGTCTATTTTTGTATTCTAAATGTCAAATGTAATGTCTCGGTTCTGGGTACCACTCAACAGCTGCCTCAAACCTGGTTCGCCACATGAACTCAAGCGCATTTCCCCAAACGCCAGAGGCTACCGAGTAGCAGCGAGGGCCCAGGTCTGATAGTGGGGAAACTATGCCCTCATTTGTCAAAGTGTAGCGTAGCAGAATACCAGATAAAATATACAGTAACAACAACAGAAGAAAATAAGCATACACAATTTTAAATAAACAACTGCAGTAAAAACAACCAATAGTCATATATATATAAAGATGATGCAACATGCCTCAAGTTCTAAGAAAACATCCAGAACATGTTACACATCAATACATTACAATAAGATACAGAGTATAGAAAAACAATACAAAACAACCGGTAGCATCACGAGCCTAATCCCGGTCCCATGCTCCCCTACTCCTCAGCAGCAATCAAGTACCTGTATTGGGACCCTTGCCCTTATCCACACCTGCAGCAACATAATCTGTTTGGGCCGAAATGCATGACCCAAACAGGGTGTGAGAAATAATCTCAGTAGGAACCCACCAAAGGCCCGTGCTCAACTGTGTGTAAGCATGCAACAACAGTGTGAAAAATTAAATGCAATAAACTAAGAATTACTCAAAAGTAACTAACATTACCAGTTATATTTCCCTTTTAATATTCATTTCATTATTTATTATTAAGAAACCACCACATTGAATTTCTGTGTAAACAGTCAGTGTCCTCAGACACACAAACCCTTACCCTTAGGTAATCAGAATCTTGCCCTCAGGCGTATGAAGTGTCGTCCTCAGGAACATAAGTCACTACCCTTAGGCATACAAAAAGTTTACCTGAGGAGGAATAGAACATTTTCCCCAAGCTAAGAAATACCTTGCCCTCAGGCTAAACAAACAATGCCCTCAGGCTAAGAAAGAACACTACCCTCAGGCGCAAGTAATCGGGTCATGGCCAACATGTAAATAAGCAATTCACATACAATTCCTCTCAAGGCAATTCAATAAGAATTATTATACTGGCATACCCTCGGGTATCCTGGACAAACAGCCAAACAGAGGAACGCACCCCTGGGGTGGTCCTAGATCCATGAAGTGATCCCAAAAAACATTTTATAATCACAATTAATTACCTATACAATTCTAGGTATTCAAAACAGTCAAGGCCTCATCCACATGACACCTCAACATGGGTTCGTAGCACAAACATACACACAAACGCACAATAATTGGAAATTAAACACCAAGCCACCAACCTTAAACGCCCCTGATTAGTATATGCGAATGTCGCTTCCAGAAACGCCCAAGAATGACATAGATCTGACGTGAATGAAAACTCATTCAAACTCAAATAACTTCCCATAGAGAAATAATTGTCATGAACGATTTAAGAAGAGTGGAGGGCTTACCCTTGTGGTTCCAACGAGATCGTCCGAGGCAGAAACGGATTCCTGACGCTCGATCAGGAGATCCTTGAAGGTTCGGCCATCCCCTCCTGAGCTCATGTCCGATTCTAAGCCTTCCCTGTGAACATGGTTAGATACTTCCCATTTTAAGTGAAAAAAACAAAGTACACGACGTGTAATTCTTTCATTTAACTGTTCATCTAGCGGCACTGCCAAACTGTTCATCCGTCGACATGAGTACATGATGTGTATTCTCAACTACATGGCATGTACTGTCACCCAGCTGGCGACTGCTCCCACCTCCTTATTGTTTCTCTTTCCGACTGACTACACGGCATGTAAAAGACCATTACATTGCGTGTAGTCGGTTTTTACACCCTTCTTCACCGACATGGATACACAACCTGTGTACGCATCCCACATGGCCAAAGTACACGGTGTGTGGAAAAGTACACTGCGTGTACTTCCAAAATTTGGAATTTTCCCCCATTTTCCTTATTTTCTCAAAAACACTTAAGAAAAAGAGAAAATAAGAAACCCATAACTCAAAAATAAGAACCGAGTTCTTAAAAACTTCCCCCCTTAAAGAAATTCATCCCCGAATTTCCCTTCCAAGGGTGGTGAAGATAAAGCTCAGAACAACTCTGGCCACTGAGCATGTATTTCGGTCTCTCGCTCCCAGGTTTTGTCCTGCACTCGGCCATGCTGCCATAGCACCCGTACGAGAGGAACTGACCGGCCTCAGAGAACCTTCATGCTCCTATCAATGATATGAATCAGATGCTCCTCAAAGGATGAATCAACCTCAAGCTCAACCTCATCTGGTTGAAAGATGTAAGATGAGTCTGAATGATAGCGGCGCAACTGAGATACATGGAAGACATTGTGCATGGCTAGATACCTCTGAGGTAACTGCAACCAATAGGAAACCATCTCGACTCTCTCCAAAATCTCAAATGGCCCCACATACCTCAGTGAAAGTTTACCCTGTATTCTGATCTGTCTATGTCCCAACCTCGGTGAAACACGTAGGAAAACCTGATCCCCGACCACGAACTCCAAATATCTTCTACGACGATCAACATAATAATTCTGACGAGACTGTGTGGTAGCCATCCGCTTCTGAATCAATTGGACCCGCTCAGAAGTCTCCTACACGAGACGTGGTCCCAGCAAAGCTGCCTCACCTGCCTCTAACCAACACAAGGGTGATCGGCATGGCCTACCATATAAAGCCTCGTATGGTTCCATCTCAATAGTTGCCTGAAAACTATTGTTATAGGAAAACTCGACTCGGGGTATATGATTTTCCCAAGAGCTCCCAAAGTTTAGGACGCATGCACGTAGCATGTCATCAAGCACCTGTATCGTACGCTCTGACTATCCATCGGTCTGAGGGTGGTAAGCTGTGCTTAGAGGCACCTGTGTACCCAGTGCCCTCTAAAAATTCTGCTAGAAACATGATGTAAAATGGGAATCCCTATCTGAAATGATAGAACGAGGAACCCCATGAAGACGTACGATCTCTCGGATATACAAACTTCTGAAATTGTCAACACCAAAGGTCTCCTTGATCGGCAAAAAGTGAGCTACCTTCGTGAGTCTGTCCACAACAACCCACATGACATCATTGCCTTGAGGTGACCTCGGCAAACCAGTCACGAAATCCATCGCGACATCATCCCATTTCCACTCTGGGATGGGTAACTATTGTAACAGTCCGACTGGCCTCTGATGATCCACCTTCACCTACTAACAGGTGGAACACCTCGTAACAAAACCAACTACATCTCTCTTCATACTCGGCCACCAGTACTGACACCTCAAGTCACGGTACATCTTGGTAACCCCAGGATGAACTGCCCAAGCTGAAGCATGAAAATCCTACATCAGTTCCTCGCGTATATCCCCTAGAACCCATACTCGTCCATGGAAACACCAAATTTCATCATCGCCTATCGTCCAACCAGGAGGAGGGTCCTCACTTGCCACCGACTCCCATTGAACTAGGCCTTCTGAATCAGATAGCTGTATCATCCTCACTCTATCTTGGAGGGTAGAAGTCACTGATAAAGATGAAAGATAATTTTCCCCCTGACTGTCGTGCACCTCCAAATGTATCTCAGAGAACAAATCCATAAGCTTCCACTCGCCACTGGCCTCCTGCACAGCCAGTATCTGAGTATTCCTGCTCAGTGCATTAGCTACTGCATTACCTTTACCAGTTTTATAGGAAAGATCAAAATCAAAGGACTGAAGGTATTCAACCCACCTTCACTGCCTCAGATTCAAGTCCCGCTGAGTAAAGATATGCTTGAGACTTTTTTGGTCAGTGAAAACCACAAAACGTTCTCACAATAGATAATGTCTCCAACAGCGCAACACATGCATAACTATAGCCAACTCGAGATCATGCGTTGGGTAATTCCTCTCAGGTGGCCTCAACTACCAAGAACCGTACGCAATAACTCGATCGCCCTGCATCAACACTGCTCCCAGTCCAATACTTGATGCGTCATAGTAAACTTTATAGATCTTCCCTTGCTCTGGAAGTATCAGGAATGGTGATGATGTCAACCTTCCTTTCAGGTCCTGAAAGGATGTCTCACAAGCTTCCGACCAAACGAACTTCACACCCTTCTTAGTCAGACCCGTAAACGGTGCTGCTAAGCGGGAGAAGTCCTGTATAAAGCGTCTGTAGTAATCAGACAGCCCTAAGAAACTCCGTATCTCAAACACATTTTTAGGCTGCTCCCAGGAAACTACTACTCTCACCTTCTCTGGGTCTACTGCAACACCTGCCTCTGAGATGATATGACCCAGGAAGTGAATCTGGTCCATCCAAAAGTGGCACTTTGAGAGCTTAGCATATAGCCAATGCTCTCTCGGTGTACTCAATACGATCTCAAGATGGGTGGCATGGTCGTGTCGAGTGTGATAGTACACCAAGATGTCGTCCATGAATACTACCACAAAAGAATCCAGATAAGGTTGGAACACACGATTCATCAGAGCCATGAAAACTATTGGCGCGTTTGTGAGTCCGAACGGCATAACCAAGTACTCGTACATACCATATCTGCTCCGAAAGGCTGTAACCTTTATATTTGATGGTCTTACACGTAGCTGATGATATCCTGATCTCAATTCAATCTTCGAGAAAACTCATGCTCCACATAGTTGATCAAAAATATCATCAATCCTCGGCAAGGGATATCGGTTCTTGACCGTGAACTGGTTCAACTTCCGATAATCCACACAAAGTCTGAGGGTACCATCCTCCTTCTTCGAAAAAAGGACCGGAGAACCCCAAGGAGAAGTAATGGGTCAGATAAAACCCTTTTCCTGTAACTACTCTAACTGCCTCTTGAGCTCCTGCAACTCGAGCATGGCCATCCTATAAGGAATAATGGACCTCGGTGCTGCTCCTGGCACAAGCTCGATAGAGAAATCCACCTCTCACTCCAGAGGATGACATGAAAAGTCGTCTGGGAAGACATCCCTAAAATGATCAACCACTGGAGGGAAATCCTTATGACAAGTTCCCTGATCATCCAGATATAAACTCGTAATCTGGGCGGTGACTCCACCTCGCCCATGATGCTCTGGTCCATCTCGACTCACCTGAACATCCCATTCGCCCTTGTATAGAAACTCTCCATCCTCTGGTGACGTGAAATGCACCCTGCGATGATAGCAGTCTACAAAGGCTCGAAAGGGAACCAATCATTCCCTCCTGAGAATGACGTCATAGCTCATCATATATAAGACATAGAGGTCCCATAGAAAGTGACACCCACCAACCTCAAGGGGGAACTCCTTGCACTGATGCACACCAGCCGTTCTAGTCCCCAAAGAAGTGTCTAACATCATGATATCAGAAGAAGTAGAGACACAGAGCCCAAGGATCTCCACAACGGGCATAGATATAAAGCTATGTGTAACACATGTATCAAAAAGTACTGAAGATAAGACAAAAGCTACTAGAATAGTACCTCTGACAGTAGAAGGTCTAGGATCTTGCTCCTGCTGGGTCTATTGCACTGTATATGCCTGCCCAGTGCCATGACCCTACGACATAGCCTGGCTACCTTGAGCTGTCCCGCCCTACTGCCTCTAAGATCCTGGTGTCTGGCTACCACAACCACGACCACCATCCCTGCCTATGCACCCTGATGTATTCCAGTTCCCTGACTGGTAAGAAGTCACTGGTCCTGCTCCCGCTTGAGGAGTCTGCATAGAACCCCTCTCACTAGTCACTTGTGGGAATGTCCTACAAAAGCGCTGCAGATGACCCATCCTGCCGCAAGATCGGTGCTCCACTAGGTATCGTGGACACTGTGGCCTATTGTTCCCATCTCTACCACACTGTTAGCACATGACCTGGCCACCTGAAACATTCTTCTGGCTGGTACTGCCACCCTGGGAGAATTCCATCTGTCTCTTCCTCTTACCAGTATAAATATTACCATAAACTGGTGCTGAACCACCCTGGCCCACACCACTAGATTCCCGCAGGTTCCTCTCTATAATCAGTGCTTGATTCATAATAGCATGTTCTGAAGGCAACCTAAAAACATTCACCAGCGCTCAGATTTCATATCGGAGACCATCCTCAAAGCGCCTGGCCCTCAATGTCTCATCACCCACCAGAACCGGTGCAAAACGCTGAAGCTCAGTAAAGCGAGAAGAATAATCCATCACTGACATAGCGCCCTACTGCAGATTCATGAACTATCGAGCTCTATCTGACCTCAGCATCTCTGGAAAGAAGAAGTCATAGAAGACTGCCTGAAAATCTTCCCACACCATGTCTCTGTGATGCTCTGTCTGGGTGGTAACATCCCACCACCTCTTGGCGGAATCAAATAGCATGTAAGTCTCAAGCTTGACCCTCCACCCTAGAGGAATCTCAAGATGCTTGAAAATAGTCTACATCGATCCTAGCCAAGACTCCACAGTCTGTGGTCTGCCATCCCCTGAAAACATTGGAGGATGCTGCTGTTGGAATATATGAGTCAGCTCGGCCATAGATATGGAAACCGACGGTGCTCCCTGAAAGGTCTGCATGAACCGCATAAAGCCTTCACAGAACTGTTCATCCGTGCCTATGTCCGGTATAACGGCTGGCGCCACATCTGGATCTACTGGAGGATCCACTGGTAGCCCATGGCCCACCACTTCTGGAGTATAATCGTTGCTTCTCTCCTGGCGAACAACGCGTGTTCGTCTCGGTAGCATGACACTACAAGGTCAAACACACACCTTAGAACAATATAAACAACGACCGAAAATGAAGAAACCCAAAAGGGAACAGGAGGAATAAGGCGTTCAAAATTTGCAAAACAAGACTACACAACATGTATACTGACTACACAGCGTGTAATTGACTTTTCTTCCCCTACCCGGGTCCTTCTACATGGCTAAGTCACACAGATCCCATTCAAAAAAACTACACGGTGTGTATATCATCTACACGGCGTGTGTGGTGTAATTTCCAACTGCCCGTGTTGTTTTTGACACGATCGACTACTCAGCTTAACACTACACGGCATGTGACACCCGAACACGACGTGTACACCACCCTGTTTTCCCAGCCACACGGATAAAACCAAATGGTTTATCCTTAGAAAAGACTACATGGTGTGTCCCATAGGTACACGACGTGTACTAGATGAGTTCCACCAACCCGTGTTGTTAGTTACACGACCGGGCACATAACTCACACACGACATGTTCTATATACACACGACATGTAATCGAAAGGATTACACCGACCTGTGTTGTTAGTTACACGGTCGGATCCCAGGTCAGACTACACGGTGTGTTCCACAGTGGAAATGGAGTGTATGCCTTAAGGTCCCCTCCATCTTTGTTTTTAGTTACACGGGCGGACTTCGGGTCAACACTACACAGCGTGTACATTAGGTACATGGCGTGTTCACCCCAAGTCATTTCCTACCCCGTGTCGCCTCCCACATGGTTTGTGACACGGGAAGAGACTACACGGCGTGTATAGTTGCTACACGGCGTGTTCGCCCCAAGCTCTTCCCTTCCCCGTGTCGCCGCCCACACTGTTTGTGACACGGGAAGAGACTACACGGCGTGTACTGAGGGTACACGATGTGTACTCAAAAAGTTTTCTTTTCTTATTGAACAGAATACCATACACGGTGTGTTTAAGGGACTACACAGTGTGTATTACTGGGGTTTCTATACAATATGCCTAAAAAACTTCCCCGAAACCCAGAAAGTGCCAAAAAACAACACCTAAGTTTCAAATTACAATCCGTGAGGGCCCAAACTCCCCACGAATCAAAGTTTGACATCTTATCTGTGTTATAACAAAATAAACAACTAATGATCCACCAAATTCTGTTCAATGGGGGCCCATACTCCCCAAAAGCCAAAGTTTGGTTTCCATTCATTCAACAGACCTATACAAAAATACCCTATCACATAGCCAGTATTTATCAAAGCAGCTATCACAACAACATGACTTTTCTAGCACAACAACTATCACAATAACATTCAATTTATAATGCACCTACATGGCATGGAACTATGCATGGAATGTGATTCCTAGCATGTGACTAAATGATGCATGAGAAGGCATACCCTCATCTCATCAGGTTGAAACTAAATAGAACCCATTAATAATATATAAACAGTACAATACCAAGTGCATCAACCGATGGTGAAATCAAATCAACTGTAAATTACAAAATCAGTAAAATAGGAATACGAGTTAAATTGGATTTTCCCTATACACGGGTTAGCTACACCCAGACACAACTTATTACCAACTACCATTTCCATCCTATCCCTGACTAAGGCTCCAAATAGTAAGTCAAAGAAAAGAACCCCTCTGATACCACTTTGTAATGTCCCGGTTCCGGGTGCCACTCAACGGGTGCCCCGAACCCGGTTCACCACATGACCTCAAGATCATTTTCCCAAATGCCAGAGGCTACTGACTAGCAGCAAGGGCCCATGTCAAATAGTGGGGAAACTATACCCTCATTTGTCAAAGTGTAGTGCATCGGAATACCAGATAAAACATACAACAACAACAGTAGAAGCAAATAAGCATACATAATTTTTAATGAACAACTGCAGTAAAAACAACCAACATTCATATATATATAAAGATGATACAAAATGCCTCAAGTTCTAAGAAAATAGCCAGAACATGTTACACAGAAATACAGTACAATATGATATAGAGTACAAAAAAAAACAACCGGTAGCATCGCGAGCCTAAGCCTGGTACCATGCTCCCCTAATCCTCAACAGCAATCAAGTACCTATATAGGGGCCCTTGCCCTTATCCACACCTACAGAAATGTAATCTTTTTAGGCTGAAAAGCATGACCCAAACAGGGTGTGAGAAATAATCTCAGTAGGCACCCACCAAAGGCCCGTGCTCAACTGTGTGTAAACATGCAACAACAATGTGCAAAATTAAATGCAATAAACTAAGCAGTACTCAAAAGTAACTAAATTTACCAGTTATATATTTCCATTTTAATATTCATTTCATTATTTATTATTAAGAAACCACCACAGTGAATTTCTATGTAAATAGTTAGTGTCCTCAAACACGCAAAACCTTACCCTTAGGTAATCAGAATCTTGCCCTCAAGAAGTGCCATCAGGCATATCAGATATTTTCCTCAGGCGTACGAAGTGTCGCCCTCAGGCACAGAATTCACTGCCCTCAGGAATAAGAAAAGTTGCCCTCAGGTGGAATAGAACGTTTCCCTCAGGCTAAGCAGTACCTTTCCCTCAGGCTAAACAAACAATTCCCTCAGGCTAAAAAAGAACACTTCCCTCAGGCGCAAGTGACCGGGTCATTCCCAACATGTAAATAAGCAATTCACATACAATTTCTCACAGTGAAATTCAATAAGCATTATTATACTGGCATACCCTCGGTTATCCTGGCCAAAAATCTAAACAGAGGAATGCACCCCCGGGGTGGTCCTGGATGCATGCAGTGATCCCAAAGAGCATTTTATTATCACAATTAATTACCTATACAATTATAGGTATTCAAAACATTCAAGGCCTCAGCCACACAACACCCCAATAGGGGTTCGTAGCACAAAAATACACACAAACTCACAACAGTTGGAAATTAAACACCCAACCACCTACCTTAAATGCCCCTGATTAGTATACGCGAACGTCGCTTCCAGAAACGCCCAAGAACGATGTAGATCTGACGTGAAAGAAAACTCGTTCAAACTCAAATAACTTCCCTTAGAGGAAGAATTTATAAGAACAATTTAAGAATAGTGGAGGGCTTACCCTTGCGGTTCCAACGAGATCGTCCGAGGCGAAAACGGATTCCCGACGCTCGATCTGGAGATCCATGAAGGTTCGACCGTCCCCTCCCGAGCTCCCATTCGATTCTAAGCCTTCCCTGTAAACAGGTTTGGCTACTACCCATTTTAAGCGAAAAAAAGTACACGGCATGTACTTTTGAGTACACAGCGTGTACTTCCTTCATTTAACTGTTCATCCGGTGGCACCGCCAAATTGTTCATCCATCGACATGAGTACACAACATGTATTCTCGACTACACGGCATGTACTATCGCCTAGCTGGAGGCTGCTCCCACCGCCTTACCGTTTCTCCTGCTAACTGACTACACGGCGTGTAAAAGACCACTACACGGCGTGTAGTTGGTTTTTACACCCTTCATTTCCAACATGGCTACACACCCTGTGTACTCATCCCACATGGCCAAAGTACACGGCATGTGGAAAAGTACACGACGCGTACTTCCAAAATTTGGGATTTTTCCCCATTTTCCTTATTTTCTCAAAAACACTTAAGGAAAAGAGAAAAGAAGAAACCCATACCTCAAAAATAAGAACCGAGTTTTTAAATCAAAAAATGGTTATGGTGATTTTTTATGATTTTTCTAAAATACTAGAATTTTTGGTAAATGGTAAAATATGGTAATTTATAGTATAAATACATTTGAAGCTAAATAAACTATTCCTTGAGTCATCAATGATGTAATAACACTTGGTTCTAATTCACATTCACTTATTACTATTTTTTCACAAGAGTAAAAACTATTTCTTGTCTTGAGAAAATAATAAAACAATGTATAAGATATTCAAAAATCACCCCTCTCCTCCACTATAAAATCCACCCGTTACTCCCTCTTGTCTTCATTCCTATAAGACTTTAATATTCTCAATGTTCTACCCAAATAATATTCCCTAGTCTCTACCCACATCCAAGATCTCTTGGTCTTTCAAAAAGACCAAAAAATCTTCCCTTAAGAAGGTTCTCAAGGAGGATATTTAAAGAGGTAAACCATCTCCCTTTTTCTTTTAATTTCATTTTCAATTTGTTTTATATTATTATCTTATACTCAACTACTTTGTAAAAATGACAATGATAACTCCATTATAAGATATATAATATAATTATATCATGTTAATGTAATACTCATCATTAATATCCTTACTCTCTCTCTTTTATTTTAAAAACAAAATCATCATTCATGAGGTGCTGATTTACAACCTTCATGGACGACGAACCTTTGTTCTTCAATTTATCCTTTAATATTAGAAATGAAACCATTTTTATGGTTTAAAAAAACTATAATATATGTATTATAACCTATTTAATATTCTTTAACCAGTATATATACATAATATTAATTTATACGACAAAACTATTTTGTAATAATCGAAATACCACCAAAATACTCTAAATGATTTTCATTAATGTTTAATCTAATAACTCATCCTCATACCCTATAAAAAAATTAATTTTATGAAAATTTAATCTTATGTATTTTTATTACTATCATATAACATCAATTATGTAGAATTATATACATTCCTCATGAACTCCACTACATATAAACAAGAAAAACAATTATGAAAACCAAGAAAACAAACACTCCGAAATGACATAATTAAACCTCATAACTTATCAATAAGGACATAAATTAACTTAATAAAACTATAATTAATCAAATATTTTTATATAAGGTTATTAATTAATTAATTAATGGATTTAATTTGATTATCTAGGATATTAAGGTCAATTGCAGAATACGTTTGGACATAAGGTAAGGGTTTTCTCATCTCACTTTCATTTTTGTGAGATATTAATTATTCACCACTATCACTTGTGTATGGTGTATGTATAATTACCATTATTTTATCATATAATTAATCTCTTTATTTTAATTTTATTAAATGTATCATTTTTTGGTTATTAATTTTTTGGCATATGATTCGATTGATTATAAAGTGGTAAGAGATTCTATCTGAACCCCCATTTTTTTTCATCAGGTTACTCTTTCTCTACCATTACTCAAATGTAATGATTATTTATTTTTCTATATATTTCTCCTAAATTATATGTATATGTATCAAAATCATATATCCAGATCATATAATTCTTTTTTGATAGGGATATAAATGTTTTAAAATGTTTCCCTTCTCGATTCTTCCTGATAAACAAGCCTGATTCAAGGGAACTTCTCAAATTCTTACCCATTTACAAGTGCACTATATAATATATTTTAATCTATCATTATTATTTTTTAAAATCACTAATTTTATAATTGAAAACTATATCAGTTAATTTCTACTTTTATGAAAACAAACATTCCCTTCCTCTTTAAAATATTTTTAATATTTTCCTTAAACCGCACTAAAATGTTTTATTTTTAAAGCTTCTTTAAAAACTATTTTTACATGATTTCACTTTATTGGGACAAAATTTAGGCCTAAAATATAATTTAAATTTAATTAAATTTTCTTTTATGGTATATAAATGTTTACAATATGATTTCATGACAAATACACATGAGTTTTTAAAGGAATTCTTCTTTCCAAAGTAAAAAACAATTTTTATCGCCTCACTTTCACTATTATGAGATATATGCCTTTTTCAAAACTTATTACTTTCATGTGGTGTATGTAATAAATTTTTTTATATAATATAAATAGTCTCATTATTCTCATTATATTATAAGGTATTATGATTTGAATGTCTCAAGGTGGTATGAGACACTTTGGAATGTTTAAGTATTATTTCTTCAAGAATTTTTCAACGATCTCATTTAAAAGTATCTTCATCTATGTCAACATACTTTGTAAAATATTTTACTTAAATTGAGGTTTATGTATTAATATATCATCTAAAATATGTTGTTTAAGGGTTTCTGATTAGTTTTACTATGTATGTGTTATCTTGAAACCATTCACTATATTACTCCGAATGGTTAGTTTTTTTGTTTAATGATTGTGGAAAGTTATTTACATTTCATATGTTAGTTTCAATATTAATGTATATTTTAATTATGTTCACCCATTTCATATGAGGAATACATTGTAATTAGTGAGTGATGGATGAGGCCCGCTATATCCCCTCGATGCATCGGTAGGTCTCACGAGACAGACTTGTTTGGGGTTTTACCCGTTTATATATGACCTTGGCATGGGGAATTGGAAGAATGGTTATGATGTACCTAATTATACATTACCTCATTATGAAACTAGTAATTGATAGTTCATGTAGTTATTCGACTAGTAGAATACTCATGATTATGTTTTATTATGGAATTATTTATTCAGCTCTTATTCCTACCATGTTATACTCAAGGTTATTTTTTAAATGCATGGTTTTTTAATTACTCACCATGCTTAATGTTTATGATTATGATATCTTACATTGTATTTATTACCCTTACTGAAAATATGAGATCACCCCTTATTATGTTTTATTTTCCCCAGGATGTAGAGAAGTATATTATAAATGAATTGTAGGGATAATCTAGGAGTTGTGGATGTTTCCAATGGAAATTATATAATGTATTTCATTTCAAGTTGTAATGTAGAACTTATGTATGTATATTGTTTTACAAAACTACTAAAATATTTAGTCCTTTGGGATTTGATTCCTTAAAATTATGCTAATATAATAAACTAATGCACCAACTCCGAGCTTCTGGGGTCGGGGCATTACACTCATCTTTCTAAATAAAATGGGAAACTCAGGCCCTAGTAAACATATTTATCACAAACCAGTTCTTATTCTATCTAGAATTAATCTATTAATTTATTAATAGGTTATAATAATGGTAAAACTAATACATCAATCTATAAAAATCTTTGAAAAAAGACATGATCTTAGTATTTATTTATGGTCTCAAAAACCTAGATAAGTACCACTCTCAATTAAAATGACCTTTATTATTAACAAAAATCATTATCATGCTTTAGGTTCATTAACAAATTTTTATCAATTCCATTAATCACATAGAGAATCATTTTTAACTAAACATTACATCAACATCAATTCAATTATCATCAAATTACATTAACCACCAGATTACAAACATGAATCTTCTTTAATTTCTTAAGACAATTAATTATCAATTAATTTTGGATTTAAATTCTTTACCAATTTCCATAAAGAACAACATGATAATCCATAACATAAAATTTTTATTAACAAATCATACAACATATATATAACACTATCTAGAAAAACAAGAGGCAAACAACTATCACAGTATAAAGCAACAACATCGTCAACGTGTGATCACTATCAAATTTATTTAATCATATTAAATAATAATTAGGTCAATTTAATTTCCATAAAAAGGGAAAAATCATGATAAATTTATTATTTCACTTAAATAAATATAGAAGCAACAAATACCCTTCCTCAAAATTCATCGACGTTCTTCGTATGAGAACCTACTACACCATGGATCTCTAATCACCTTTCTTGTAAGAACTGAAACCTCTATAGGAAACTGTGAAACAACTACACCAAAAAACAACTAAGGAAACTGCATTATAAACAAGGGGGATGAAACACCATCTATTTTAAAGAATAATGTGAGGAAAATGGGATAAAACTGGGAGAAACCGCTAGAAAATGAAGAAGGAGAAAAACCTAGGATCAAATTGGGTCACCAAAAATATAAGATGGAATCCAAAGGATTGATCCCCATCAATGGAATCTCAAAACATGAGTAGGGGATTATGGATTTCTTATAATTGAGAGATATGGTCATTGGGTTTGGAGAAGAACTTGAACAGATGAAACATTTAAATATGTGCTTCATCAAGGATTTATACAATGTGTAATCCCCTTTCACATCATGTAATCATTGGGGTTAAGTTTACACCAAAAAATGATTCAATTTTTTATTATTTAACCCTAAAAAGTTACATGTCATGAAATATACATACACAAGTAATGAACTACACATACACTACATGAAATACTTACACACCGTGTATTCTACCGACTTAGAGCATTTTCAGCAGTCAACACATCCGAACTCATTCCAAGCCTCCTCTGAGCACCATGAGCCTTGGAAACAATCAAAGGGTCAATCCACATGGATCTTGGACCTTACATTATATACCTCTCAATAAATTCTCATCCTCAAGAATCCAAAACCAAACCTAAAGAGAAACGAAAAAAGGGGTCGTATGAACAACCACTCCAATAAATACCTCTTATAGATCTCTCTATCTTAGGAGGTCAACAACCCCACTCAGAGAAAAAAGTGAAAAACCACACAATATCAACAACCATATTCAAAACAATCTCCTAGGGTAGATACCTCTCAAACGAGAGTAAAACCATAATAAGAAACACGAGTAAACCATCTCATAACCTAGAAAAGGTCCACAACCACAACTAGCATTACAATTAGAGAAGATCTAAAAATAAAAAATACCAGGGTACTAATCATGAATCTGTGACTCACATTCCGAGGTACTATTCTCCACTCCACCATGTCATCATAATACATGAACCAAGGGAATAACATACTTTCATATCACATTCTCTTGGAGGTCCTAGTTTTCTATAGACTGCTCATCGAAGGTTGCATCATTGTCAACATTGATCTCACCCAAATCGATGACATGAGATTTTTCATGAAGATAAAGATGGATATGCAACATGTGAAAAACATCATACACCAGAATCATCTATAGGGGAAGTGATGTATGATATGTCGTAAATCTAACATGATCCAACACCTCAAAAGGCCCAACAAACTAGGGAGAAATTGTACTCCCATGGCCAAACCTTTGATGCCCATGATGAGGAGTCACCTTTATGAACACATGATCTCTAAAGTCGAACTATAGAGGTCACCTCCTATGATCAAAATAATATTTCTAAAAATCTTTTGTTACCTTTATCCTATTGTGAATTACCCAAACCATCTCTATTGTATTCTATACTAGTTCCAACCTAAGAATTGAAGCCCCTCCAACCTTGGTCCAACACAATGGATAAAAAAAAGGTCAGGCCTAAAAAGATTCAAATAGAACTATACCAATGGTGGAGTGAAAACTATTATTGTATGTAAACTCAACCAAAGAAAGGTGCCTCAACCATGAACCTCCAAAATCCAGGACACAAGAGCACAACATGTATTCAAGAGTCTATATCTATCTGACCATCCATTTTTGGATGAAAAGTAGTACTAAGGCATAACTAAGAACTTAAATCATGATGGAGACCTCTCCACATGTTGGAGGTAAAACTAGGATCCCAATCTTAAATGATCCTCCTCGAGACTTTGTGGAGTTACACAACCTTCTCCAAATACTTCCTCTATAAAACGTCCATTGTGATAGACTCCCTAATCACTATAAAGTGGGTTGATTTCATCAAACGATCCACAATAACCCATATAGAATCATAACCACCCCAATATTGAGGTAAAATGGTAACTATGAAAATCAATATGTCCTCTCACTTCCAATGGGGAACATCTAATGGATAAAGAAAACCACCAGGAACATAGTGGTCGACCTTCACTTTCTGGTAGACCAAACACCGAGAAACAAACTCTGCAACTGCATGCTTCAACCTAGGCCACCAAAACGGACCTCTCAAAAGTTAATACATCTAGGTTTTGATGGTATGTACTACCAAAGGTGAGATATGGAACTCCCAAAGTACCATATCACATGTCTCCAAAGGAATGAAAATCCTCGCTGAAACAACACTTGATGCTTTCCTCAGACCAACCATTAGGGGAATATGTAAAAGCAACCTAGTCACAACCGAAATCCACCATAGAATCCCCAAATTCGGACTCCTACACATACTACACTAAAGATGAATCCTCTATCATCTTGAAAAGAAAACCTATACCTCCAACCTATCCCATATCTAGATGCATCACTATAAGTTCACTCTCTAGGAATTTACAGATTCCCACATGAAATCACTATGTGAATTACTTCTCAGTACATCATCTACAAAATTTACCTTTTATAGAGTATATAAAATATGATAGTTATAATCCTATAATAATTATATCCACTGACTCCAATTCAAGTTCAAGTCACACTGGGAGAACACATACCTCAGGCTCTTATGGTCAGTAAAAACCAAAAAATGCTCACTAATGAGGCAATTTTGTAAAAAATTCAAAGAAAACAAAACTTCCACCAACTAAAGATATTGGGAAGAATATTTACACTAAAGAGGAAATAACTTCCAAGACCCATAATAAAAAACTGATCTATGCTGCATCAGAATATAACCCAATCCAAGATAGTAAGAATCACAGAAAACCTCAAAATAAACTCCCCCAACTGGCAAACAAAGAACTAGAGCACTAACCAAATTATCTTTCAGGTAATAAAAAGATGCTTGACAGTAGAACGTCCACAAAAAATTCTGATCCTTCTTGTTCAAGGCTGTCAGAGTAGTCACAACTTTATATAAATTGGTTATAAACCACCTGTAATAGCCTATAAGACCAAGGAAACTCTGCACCACTACCACTGTCTTGGGGGGTAACCAAGACACAATGAAATATATCTTCTAAGTACCCAAAAATACTATCTTCTAGGATATAACATTTCCCAATAAAAAGAATTCATGATCCCAAAAATCACACTTCCAAAACTTCCTAGACAACTACTGATGATGAGGAACTCCCAAAACGCATGCCGGTGATTTGCATGATCCTCATATAATGTAGAGTACACATGATGTTATCAATAAATACTACCATGAAATTATTCAAGATATCAATGAACACAACATTCATCAACCCCATGAACATATCGGGAGAATTAGTCACACCGAATGACATCAGCAAGAATTCCTAATAACCATGAAAATAATGGAATGTAGTCTTTGGGATATCCTCATCTTTCACCCACAACAGATGATATCCTGACCTCAAATCGATATTTGAGAACCAAATTTATCTCTTAATATGATTGAATAAGTCATAAATCCTTGGATGATGGTATATATTCTTTATATTCACTTCGTTCAAGTGACAATAATCAATACAAATCCATAAAATGCCATCAACCTTCTTCACAAAAAAACCGGTGCACCCAAAGGTGACACACTTGGCTAAAAAATCTCACTACAACAAATCATTAAGATGTACTCACAACTCTTTTAACTCAGAAGGCTACATCCTATATGGATACATAGAAAAAGGAAAAATTCTTGGATATATATTGATCCCAAATTCAATCACCTATCGTAGGGGTAATGCTACAACATCCTCTAGAAAGTAATTAGGGAATTCTCCCACAATCTCAGAAAAAACTGACTTCTAAACCTTCAATGAGCTCAATAATAACTCAACCATCAAAGTATTTAAGGATAGAACATGCCTCTCACACATCCAAGTGTATCACTCACTAAAAAACATATCTGGATCTCCATTAGCATCATAAAACACAGCTTCCTCTTGAATAAATCCATGATATCCTTCACCGAATACAACCAATCCATGATGAGGATGATTTAATATGGATATATCCGAAAACATAGGAAGTATAACTAAGAGTGGTGATGCCCCAAAACTATCTAATAGCCTCTACATACTTCATATAAGTCAACTTGACCTCCAACTAGTGCAGTCAACATCAAGGGCATTGTACGCCTCTCTACCTCAAGTCCCAAAGCATAGATGGGGGTATGTGATATAAATGAGTGCATCACTCTTGAATAAAAAAAGCATGTACCCAAGTATAAAACAAGAAAAGGGTACCTTTAATGACATCTAGATCACCTGTTATTGGTAACGCTAAAGCATAAAGCATACCATGACCTGCTCTATGACCTCTCTGACCCTACTAAAGACCACCTCCATGGCCATGCTCTACTCTCTGAGGATGATGAGAATCTAGGGGATTTCCTCTACTTTCTCCATATACTCTCTACTAATCCCAATTTGGAGCACCCTTCTACTTTTTCCTTAACTAAAACTACCTCAATAGAGGAACCTAAAGTGGAACACATAACACACCTTGAATGCTAAGAAAGGTTAGGCACTCTCTATACTGATTAAATCAACATCCATAAGAAAAACATGCATATGATCCTTTGAAAAATGTCTGAGATCCACTTCCATAGAATAAACATGATGATGATGGCTGGGAACTACTCCCAACTGACTGAAAAAATATTCTACCATGCCAACAAGGAACCCCATATGATATCTATGCTTCATGATAAATCCTAACGACCCCCTCTCATGATGACCCAATTTTTTTTCCAGAGTCCTCTTGATTACCTCTTCTCTCGCTAGCACCTTGAGATATATATTTATCATAAATGGGGTGACCTATAATTGGATATATACATTAAATCCACTTATAAGTGAATTTCTATGGCATCGTCATCTAGAAAAAATGTCTAAATTATATCACAAAAGAGCTATGAAACGGATCTCAAACTCTCACACATTGGTAATACTTTACTAAAGGGTAAGTATATCCTAGAAACTGGTCTCCTTTGTGGCTGAATAAATAAAATCTACTCTAAACTAGTCTTGGAACTTATCCCATGAGACTTTCGACTCCTCACAATCCCTAGGGAAAAAGAACCACCACTTCCTCACTTCTCAACACAACATCATCACAGCTAATGAAACCCAGTGCTCATTCTGAGAATAGATCAAACTGAAAGCTATCTCAACATCCTCCAACTAGTATTATATGGATAAATTTGAAATTAAGCCCTCATAATTCTATATACTCTAGTACTGAAACTATTAGAGTATCATCCTCAAATATTCATTATCATCGACCTCTACTATACAATGATCTGCTAGCACATTCCATGGAACATCTTTGGCACAAAATTGATGAGGACATCGACCTGAATCCTTACTTTCAAGAAGAAAAAACTATTAAATCTCCTAAAACAAGAATATAGAATACTTTAAATTAATTAATTAATTAATTTATAATCTTGTTTAATGTTTTAACCTATCCCAAGGTCTACCCATTTCACGCACAGGAACAAATAATAATGATATATGATCCTTTCATAGGTCTCTATTCCACAACCAATATCACTTCATTTATTAGGCTTAGTAAACTCAAAGGTACATGAATCAGATCATAGGGGTCCCTAAATACCTGTGTCTCATATGGCCTCATGTTTTTTGATCACTTACTAAACTTAGTTGATGCCGTTGCCCTACCAACGATGCAACCTCACCCATACCTAACTCCAAACTCTATCATATCCCTCAACCTAAACCTATGATACAACTATGTCATGAAATCCTCCCCACAAAGATACCTCAATGAGGGAATATAAATAGTGACTACCCAAGTCCTGCCTTCAGTAGGCCTCAGGATGGTGACTAACACTAATGGTATAATAAACATGCATATGAGAGAAATTACCTTCCAAGATAAACATGCATAAGAGAGAGATAAGACATATAGAAGAATAAAAACCTTCTTAGAGATATAAATATAAAGAGATCCCAAGTGAAAATATAAAATTCCATACTTTACTAAATTTTTTTAAGGAAACTACACATACCAAAAGGTAAGGATGACATCAACCACAAATACCAAAAAACTCCTGCAAAAAATACAAACAATTAAAATCCATCCGGATCTCCAACCTACCCAAGATAACATAAAAATAGTTTATATAGACATAGGGTGAGAATAATGGTATACTCAGTAGGATCCTCCCCAAAGACTCTTGTACAAAATATAATGAAATCATGCTAAATCATAATGAACTATATTAAAACTAACACATCTTCTAAATAGGTATACTATGTTCCCAGCCTCACCATGGTTAACTCTCACCATGTAATGAATAAAAGAGAGAATATAATATATTAATGAAACATCAATGGTACCCCTCTCTCACTAACCCACTGGTTTGCTGCTCTACCCCAATGTCTCACATCCTGAGAATCTCTCTCCAAATGAAAGAAAACACAAAGACACATAGGAAATATATCACAACATACACCTCATGAATCGCATAACCCCATAATCCGATATCACGTATCCATATATATTAACAAAGTAGAAATATGAGAGCCACCATAACTTATATGAAATATATCAAACATAGGGTATTATACCTCAGGCCATTAAAACCCATACACTAAGTAAGTACCTCAATTCATTATAGCCTATACACTTCATACCAATAATAATCATTTGGATACTATATCAGGTAATAAATGTGTGTGAAATAATAAAAATACACCAAAAAACTCTACACACATATATGAGAAAACTTACTCTTATCCATACTGACAGAAGTAACTACCAAGAAAAAAGAGCAGGTCCAGAGGGGGTAGTCATCCATCCATCCTCTCACTGAGATGTTGGATAAAACACCCTCCAAGAGTCCAATAGGGGTCAATTTTCCTAATATTTCTTGGACCCCAAACTAACAATTCTATAACCAAATATCATATAAGAAGACAAACATTTAAAGAGTTACATTAAATTCATCCTTTAATTTTTATCATTTTTCATGAATTAATTAATTCATTAACCATTAATTACCCATAAATATTATTCCACATTACGTTACACTAATTATCAGATTAAATTCCATGCCCTACAAGAATAATCTAACATAAGGACTCAGTTTAACAATATTAACATCTTTAAATCATTTTCATTCCATAATCAACCAAACCCATGGGTTAAACATTATTTAATTCATTTTTAGCATTATTACATACTCAAGTATTGTGGGAAAACCATCCTAAGCTACCACCAAGAGGAAAAATGCAACCAAGTACATCCAGTTAACTAAAGTAGTGGGAAAATTAATGGAGATAAAATAATAAACTCAACCATCAACCATTAAATAGATTCAAACGAGAGCATACCAACTCTCAGTATCTCAGCAATGGATAATCTTATATTTAATCTAATCCATCACCTTTGGTTCCATACCTAATACCCATATGCATATACATATGCATCTCACTATCATATGTGCCATCTACTTCCATATCATCTAGACATCCCATCCCACATATATCCCATCGTCCATCCCAAGCTCAACCATCCAAGGCCCACATCCCATATAGGCCTCCCCACCATATACTAGCCATCCTAGGCTCAACCATATCAGGTTCATATCAAAAGGATCATATTTAGATCACATAAAAAATTACCAAGAACAAAAAAGAAATCAATAGGGAAACTAAGACCTGAAAACAAAGCATTTAACCTTTATATGATAACGAGCTCTCATGACTCTAAAATAAGGCACTCAAACTTCTCAATAAAATTGGCAATTCAGGCCCTAGAAAAATTATTTATCACATAATCGGTTCTTATTAAAACTTGAATTAATTGATTCATTTATTAACAGGTTCCAACTGTAGAAAACCTAAGGCATCATGCTATAACAATCTATAAAAAAACATTATCTTATCATTTATTTTCAGTCTCAACAACCTAGAGAAGTACCATTCTCAATTAAAATTCCCTTTATTATTAACAATAAGAATTATCATGCTTCAGGTTCATTATCCATTTTTTTCAATTAAATTAATCACATGGAAGATAATTTTCAACTAAACATTCCATAAACATCAATTTTATTATTATAAAATTACATTAACCACCATATTAAAAACATGTCTATTATTAAATTTTTTTCCAATTAATTATAAATTAATTCTATATTTACATTCATTACAAATTTATATCAAGAAAAAAAATTCTAGTCCATAAAATAATAAACATGATAACAATGAATAGAACATATATATCACACTATCTAGTAAAAAATAGGCAAACCACTGTCATAGTATAAAGAAAAAACATCATAAACATGGGATCACTATCCAAATTATCTAATTTGGTTGAATAATTATTAGGTTAATTTCATTTCCATCCAAAGGGATAAATCTAGATCAAATTACAATTTCATGTAAATAAATAGATAATAAATGAATCCCCTACCTCAAAATCCATCAATGTTCTTCGCATGTGAACATACCATGTTGTGGATCTTTGATCATCTCTATCATAAGAACTGAATACACTCGAGGATGTTGTGGTATAATCACACCAATAAACAACCAAGAAGCCCTATTATAAAAAAAAGGAGATGGTATTCTATTGATTAGAAATAATAATGGGAGGAAAATAGGATCAAACCAAGAGAAAATACTAGAAAACAAAGAAGGAATGCACCTAAGATCAACTCATTCCACAAAAGATCAATGATGGAAGCCTATGTATTGATCCCTGTTGAAGTAATCTCAAAAAAATGAAGGAGGGGATGCTGGATTTATTGGAATCGAGAGAGAGGTGTGGATAGATGTAGGGTTTGGAGAAAAACCCAAGTGGATGAAACATTTAAAGATGTGATACATCAAGGATTTACATGATGTGTAATCCCCTTTCACATTGTGTAATTATTGTGGTTCTATTTATGAAAAAAAATGCACCACTTTTATTATTTAACCTTGAAAACTTATACATTGAGAACTAAACCTAGACAAGTCATGAACTGCACAAACATGACATGAAAGACTTACACGTCATGTATCATTCATACTTCTAGAATTTTCAATAGATAACGCCTCCAGACTTATTCCAATCCTCATCCAAGAACCAAAATCCTTGGAAACATGCAAAGGGTCGGTCCACATGGATATGAGCCCTTACAATTTTGGACAAATAAGAAAATTATAGAACCATGGTATGAAAAATACCCTTTTTAAAAGTCGAGTCTTCAATGAGTCATTATCAATCAGCTCAAGAGAGAAAGGAACCCACTTAGTGAAATAATAAGCATAGTCCTTCACTATTTTATCACCCTGCTAAGAAACCATAAATTCCATTACATCATACACCTTTATATCCTTATAATAATACCACTGATTGAACATGATATTCAAATATTACCAAGACATGTCTTTAAGTGGATTATCTTGAATGATGGTCTTCCACCATTACCAACTTAGTCCCTAAAATTTGATTGTATCAACTTCCACTTTAGTGGTTTTAGGAACTCCTAAAAAATCAAAGATATCTTAAATCACCTTCATCCACTCTATTGTATCTTTAAATCCTAAATAACCATGAAATATTGGTGGATTATAATCTATAAACTTTTAGAAATACTCTATAAATCAATAAGGGTATGTATTTGACACTGTATCTAGAGTATTGGAACTGTTGATGACTATAAATACTACAACTATGTAAAATCCTTATATTTTAGTATGTATTCTTATTTAAATAAAATTTTATAAATGATAGATTTTGATACACAAAAAATTGAACTAAAATGAATAATTATTTATTATAATACAAAATTAAACACATTAAAACATAGTTAAATGAAGCATAATTTTTTTTAAATTAAAAGGTTTTTATTTTATTTAGGAAAATTCCATTAATTCTAGAGAAACAATTTTGGAGAATTAAATATTTTGGATAAATTTAATACTTTTGAGGAAATTATATCAATAAAAAATATTTGTAAAATTATATTTATTTTTATTAAAATTAATTAATAATATCCATATATTTATTAAGTAATGACAAGTAAAACTAATTTAATAATTCTTCACTAATTAGAAATAATTTGTTTTAAAATAATGTTTTTATGTTTTTAATTAAAATATAAATTTATTTTAATTAGAGTGTTAAATTTATTAAAAAACATTTTTTATACATTTAAAAAATTAATAATCATTCATTCATTGATTATCAAATTTTTACAAGTGAAGATGAAATCATTTAATGGTAAAAAGTGATATTTTCTAGCAAACCACTTTTATGTGCAAAATGTATTTTTTATCTTGATAAATTAAATTGAACATTATAGATAAATTAAATTAATCAAATTTATTCATAATATATTCAATTAAATAAACTAACAATAACCTAATGGTTTTTACTTGGAAATGATTGATAATAAATGCATTTTTAGGTTTAGTGATACATTTTTTAATAAAAATGTTTTTTACACATTATGTGTGCTAAGATTAAAATTAATTTTTAAAATATTCAGAAATTGAATATTATAAAATGGTATTTATATTTTGAATCATTTTATTCAAACTTTTAAATTTTTTCCATTTCATTTTTTAGTCATAAAAAATAGTTACCCAGGTAGAAGTTTGTCACCACGATAAAGGTTAAAAAGGGTTAAAGAGGCAGTTAAACTAAGGGACAAGACTTCATTATCATAAAAAAACATATCAATTTGATTTTTAAGTTAATTATGAATACAAATAATATTATATTCAAATTTTTTAAATTTAGTACCACTTTACTTCGAGATTTACATTTATTTTATTTTAAAGTTATAAGTATTTACAAAAGTGCCGCCCCTATAACTTATAAAAGGAACCCTTCACCACCCCACATCTTCACACGCCTTAATCACCTAAGATCAAACTATACATAAAAAAATTTCTATAAAACTATATGTTTTACACCTTAGAGGTTCTGTTATTCCCAAAAGACCAATATAATAAATCTAAAGGAGAGATCCAAGTGAGGATATCTAAGGAAGAGGAAATTTTTTAACTGAGTTCTTTCATGATTATTTCTTCTTAAAACTCATACAAATCTTCTATAACCATATTAAAATAATTAAATAAATATTATTAGTTTAATAAAATGTTATTATGTTAATGTAATAACCATTATATACCTTCCTCCCCATTCATTTGAAAAGTGATAACGTCGCTCATGTTACGTGTGAACTATCACCTCCATCAAATACTTATATCATTTTTCATCACCACCTTACATGGATGGTTATAAAAGAGTATTTAATGGATAAATATTATTTTTATAAAATTATTAAAGTTATTTAAAGTTAATATATCCATTATATTAATAATATCAATAATAAATGGTTATTGTAAAATTTAACTACCTAAAACGAGCATACCGAGACACTTTAAAAGTAATAACTTATTACTGTTGTATTTCATTTATATTATTCAGATACATCTTATTAAAAATTATTTATAACTTAATTTTTTTTAAATCATTAATATTATGTAAAAGTGATATTATCATTATGAAATATGATTTTCTTACTCATTCAGTCATTATAACACACTCTTGTTTGGGTCGATTTTACCACCTACACAAACAATATTATGATGTTTATGTCAACAATGATTAAAAAAAATTATATAATTTTAAAAATGTGTTATAATAACCAATTAAATATGTTTTAATTATTATTTAATGTTTATATATATATTTTTATCCACAAATAAAACAATTTTTTTTTATAATTTTAAATTGATAAAAAATGATATTTTTAAGATTTATATGTGAATTATAATCATAATTTCCATGAAGTGATCATGGGACTCAAAAAAATATATAAAAATACTCTAAAACTTTATAAACATTCTAGAGATAATGAAACTAATACCAAAGTTAAATGATAAGAACTTCCCAACCAAAACTTGCACGAGGAACAAGATAGTTAGCACTTAAATATTGATTTTAATAAGGAATTATAACTAAATTGGAAAAAATAAGTTATGAATAAATGATATAAAAAATATAAATATAAATATATATATGAAATAAATTAATAATAAATCCAAATTTATTATATAGGAGGTTGGAATGTGTCCAACCAAGCGAGAATCCATTATAATGGTTCTTTGTCTCAATTTCAATTTCTTGAGACATGTTTCTTGTTATAAACTTTGTTTTCATTTATATGGAATAATTACTACCACTTTGACTTATTATATCATTATTAATCTTTATTCATGGTATATAAAGTTTCATTTCAATCTATATCTTTCAATAGTTTTTTATTCAAAAGTTACCAAAGACATAAGGGTTTATTTTACAATCTCACTTTACTATGGACTGTTTATGTTTCAATTTACATTGAGGGAGTTGTATATTATTTATACATTAAACCCTATATATTTTCTTCTCCTTTGGTTATTTATAGTAATTTCATGTATTATTTCCATTTTCCCTCTCTTTGGTACTCAAATCAACTGAAATAAAGCTTATAACAAAAGATAACATTAATTTTTATTTTTGATCAGGAATATTTTTCTTCAGTATCTATACTATTTATTTTATTTCAAGAATATTATTTTCTATACTGAAATTATATCTTAAGGTTATTTTTTAAACTTTTAATTTCCTTTCAAAAATTTTAAAGGAATATTTTTAAAATTTTCTTTACAAGTCATTTTTTACTTTCTTTATAAAAGTGGGAAAATAATTTCTTTTTAAATTTTTTCTACATGAATGAATTTTACCATAATAATGAAAATTATTAATTATTTAAACACCTTAAATATTTTTATATTTTTTCAAGTCAATATATATTTCCATTATTTTGATAATTTTTTATTTTTACATAAAATGAAAAGATATTATTTTATTAAAGTTTTAAAAATGGATTTTATTTCACTTATTTATATTTTTTTACTGCATATTAACTTACATAATCATAGTTTATTTTAAATACTACATTAATGTAAAATATTTTACAAATAAAATTTTAAAATTATTCTTGACATCTCATGAAAATATATTTGGAAGTGAATTTTAACTTCATTTCTACAATAATGTTACCAAATATTTAAGGAAATTTCTTTTTATTTATTCACTTCCATTTTACTCTATATTTTACAAAATAATTTTCTTTAATAAAAAATCTTAATGTATAATTAATTGATGATATAATTTCATCACTTAATAATTAATGGTTTATAAATTATTTTTTGAAAAAGGTTTATTCTCTGTACATTCACTCATTGAAGTTTTATTCTCTCTCAATCTCTATAATTTTTGAATTTATTCTTCAGCTTCATGTCCAAATTCTCTAGTACCATTAATATATTCAAAATAACATATTTATTATCTTAACTATATAACCTTTTCAATATATGGTGTTAGTTTAATAAATATTACTAAGAAAGTTATTCTTTTAACTGTGGAACATTTACATTAGGTATACTTGATTAAATAGAAAAATTTATTGATTAATAATTCATATTAATAATGTATTGTATTATTTATTCAATATATGAGCAATAAATTGGATATGTTTAGTCATTTGTGTGGGATAGAATTATATGTCCCCTCGATGTATCAAGTAATATATCATGATACAAACTTGTTGTCATGATTTTTTATTTGGGTATTTTGTGTATGCCATCCCATTTATTGAAAGTGTTCATGTAAATGCCTCAATTATAAGAGAAAGATTTATAAAATTATGTATTTCATAATTAAGAAACCTATGATTATTATCCATTTGATTATCTATGTTATTTTTTATTATCATTATCCATGGATATATTTCACACTTAAGTTATTGATTGTATGGAATATTTATGATTAATTTATTATTCTATATTTCTTATGAATTATTTATTCTATGATAGATCCCTATATATGCTGCCTATTATTGGGGGTTTGTGATCACCTTTATTATGTTTCTATTTCCCAAGGTAATGAATAAGAGTATTAAATATGAAATGTTTAGAAGAGTATCATGTGTGGAGAATTTTATGGAAGATATTAAATACTTTATATAAAATAAGAAATTCTTTGTATAATAGAAAAATGACCATTTTATGATAAAGACATGGGTTTTGTTACATACTGGGGTCTTCTTAACTCTCTAAAAATCTAAATCAAAAATGTATTGGGTATGTAATATAATCATAATTTGTTATTAAATTGTAATTTTGGATGATTATGTTTGGTCTGTTTTAGTTTCTTTTGAAGTCAATGTGTAAATATTATGTTTTAGCATTAGATCTGATTGTACAGTTCTATGGCATATAAGCTGGTATAAAATATAGTGGGTAAAGATTATTTTTTAACTTTGGATTCAAGTGTGTGGTTATAGGGAATATCAGTTGATATTATAGTAGGGTTTAGATAACTTTATAGGTTAGAATATTATCAATTAAAAATAATTTATGAATTATGGACACCATCATGGGTTAATATGTTTAGGGTTGTTTATATGTTCAAAGTCACATGTACACTTTTGAGGTATTATGGGAATATATTTTAAAGGGATTAAAGATATTTTGAGATACATTTATCAGAATAAATGATTAAGGAAGATATAATATTTGGGTTTAGTAGGTTTATTATTTGAGATAAATTTTAATTTTGAGTGAAAAGTAAAAGGTATAGCTAATAATAATGGTTAGTATCCAAATTTAAGTCAAGGGAATTGTTTTTATTTTGGGGAAAAGTGTTATCATATCTTTGGGAGCATATATATAATATTTAATATTGAAAATTAATTTCATGAAAAAATTATTTAGGGAGATATTTACAATATTTAAGAATTATTGTATAAGTTGACTCGTGTCACGCCTCAGCCCCGAGCTACCCCGAAGGCAGTGCAGAGCTGAAATAAAACATGGTGTGTAAATTACTTTTTATAAAAAGAAAAGTTGAAAACACACACACATGTTCCACTAGAGGGTAACATTTTGGTTTAGTTCCTCGAGAATCAGATACAATTATTAAATTTCCTTCAAAACAGAACAAAAAATGTCTTCATTAAGTAGTCACCAAACAGAGGGACTCCAATATATTAAAACTGTAAAAGAAAATAGATTGAAAACATAGGGTGAGAATATGAATTCCTAGTAAGGGGTTTTCAAATAACATAAAATAACAATTATAACTTTTTGAAAACATTCTGTTAAAATTTTCCATAAAACATTTTCTTAATGAATTCTGTAACACATGTATTATAAAATAGCATTTAGTCTAAGAATTATAAGAGAAAATTTCATGGAATACTAAAAAAGTTATAAGGAAACATTATTAAATTATAAGAATTCTCATTCAGAATAATAAGTAAGAGGCATTCTAACTGACATGTGAATATGTAAGTACAAAAATAATAACTAAGAGTAATACATGTTCAGAGTTGTGCATAAAATAAAAACTTCAATTTCATCATTGAATATTGTAAAACATACATTGGATGATAAATCTATGAGTGCTGAATAATTAATAATCTATAAAATTGTACTTTCTCTGACACTCATAGGTACATGCTCTTTAACCAAGCATATTCTCCAGTTGAATACACACTTGGTTAATTAAATTCCATAAATCTCTTAATCAAGCATATTATCCAGTTGAGTACACACTTTTTTAATTAAATTCTATAAAAATATTAATCAATCATATTATCCTGTTGAATATACACTTGATTAATTAAATTCTATAGAGAAAATGAGGGAATGTATAATTCCAGACCCCGTCAAGACCTCGTGTCAAGACCTGAAATATCAATGGCCTCATTCCATGACCTGATTGTCTCATGATAACTATCAATGCATCGAGGGGATTTCATTAACTGGTCCCCAACCTATTATACTGAATCTGATACATTCCTCATATACCAAATAGGGCCATATATTCAGAATGTCCCATACCACTTTGAATATTTAATTTCTCATTTCATGTTATTCAAAGTATCCTATAAAACTTTTAATAATTTAATACTTAATCCATAAAAGGTCATAAGAATTTAATTTCATTCTTTATCATTTATATATATTTAGTGAATCAGAAATATAAGTGTTAATTACAAAAATATCAACTAAATGTCCATGGTATTAAATGGAAAGTATGATAAGCAGGTTATAACATATGTTATGGAAACTAATGCACAAAAATAAATACATGTTTTATCACATAAAATGATAACCATAAATTCTAAAATCCCATTAATAAGATAAAAATTGGAAATTTATCATGGATTGGATGAATAATTAATTTAAAGGTACCGAATATTTCATGCGGGGTATTAAACACACAGGTACAAACATTTATTATTGGTATGCTTATGTATAACATATCACAAGGGTACACATAATGTTAAAAATAAAAATCATGAAATTCAACCATAACTAGTACCATTTATATATATGTGAAAATAAGTGATTCATACATATGTATATAAGAGTAGAAAACCCCAAATATTATACTCATGAATTATCGCGTCAAAATTATAATATTTGGAATATCCGAAATTAGGGGTTAGTGTTGTGTAAATCAGTTTATACATAGGGTTGTATATAAAGAGTTGTATTTTAAAACAAAAACCATCCATATTTTAAAAAAACATGTTTTATTCTTTCTTATAAATCCTTGTAAAATCTTAAATAAAATTGAGGATCAATGTTTATATGTATACACATATATTCACATAACCAAATATACATTATGTATTAAAGGGTTCATACAAAAAATCCAATGAAACCCATATGAATTTAATATATTAGTCACATTAATTTAAAGGGTCCCTAAAATTTTATAAAATTTAAAATGTTTATTTATTAAATATCTTATATATGTGTTTATGTAACATCGATATACATAAATTATTTATGTGTATAACCGATTAGACATAGTATACATATATAAGTGTTTTTCACCAAGATTTAATGACACTTACATGTTTTTTTAAAATATATTAGGGGAATTAGTTAAAACAAGGGTTCATTAATTTCAAAAAGTTCCATATGGTAATATAGGTTCAGTTATGAAACACAGATATATATATATATGATTATGTTTATATCAACATATATACACATAAAAAGACTCAAACCCTTGCTCAGTAGAGGGTGAAGAATACATTTAAGATTAAGAATTCTATAACATAAGATGGGACAATTGGTTATATTCTTAACTGTATATATGTATATATATATAAATGAATATACTTATATATATATATACATATAACCAAACTGAATCAAGGCAAGGAAATATAGAACCCTTACCTGGTTTGAATGAGGATGAGAAGCTTGGGAAGGCTAAAGGAGGCTTGAGAAGAGGAATAACCAAGAGAATGGATGTGAAACAAGATGTATATATAAAATATATTATAAAAATTGTATAAAATAATTAGAATCCACTTTCATGGAAACAGTGACCCACTCGGTTTATAAAATGATCGAGAGTGAGTCTTTGTGGAAAAATGAGAGTAAGGGAGGGTCCACTGGAGTCACATGTGGAGAAAAACAAATGAAGAAAGTGGAAATACCCACTAGTGCAGTGTATGTGGAGGAATAAGAAGGCAACAGGGAAGAACAACCATGAAATAAATGGATAGTGGAGATTAACCAAGAGAAGATCCAGCAGTGGAGGCGAGTCCACAGATTTTAAAACGAGATGGACGGTCCAGATTAGATCGTGACTCGATCCGATGGTTATGATAAGACACATTGATTTAAAAAGAAGTAACAATTACAATTACATCTATCAGGATCAGACGAAACACAAAAACATGGTGATATACCATGGTTGCTGAGGATCGAGGATCGAACCGAATCAAATGGCCTAGATTGCACGTGGCGTGATCTGACAAACCAGATCTGATCCCGACTGATTTTTTCCACCCCACATCAAAACAGTGGGGCTTCTTCAGCTACTTTATAAGTCTAAGACTCTGATCCATCGCTTATATTACTCCCCCTCCCCTCTCGGTACCACCCCGTACCGTGTTCTTCTTTGGGAGCGCTCCTGTGCCCACCCACACCGTCGTGCCGCTCCGCACGGTGGTTCCCTCTAGTCCTCACACACACACACCCATGTGTACTGAGGGAAAGATATGCTTCCCATGAACATGAGTTAGTAGTCACCTAGAATGCACACTACCATTGGGTTATTTCTAGTGGGTTATGGGTGAGATTCCTATCAAGGCCTTGAGGGATGCCACAAGATGGCCCTTGGCTAGGAGGGGTACTCACCTATAATTTAATTAAGTTAAAATTTATTTTTTTATTAAATATAATTTTTTTTCATATATATATATATATATAGGTTAAAAAAAATGAATCCTCTACTATAAATACATATTTTCCTTAGTTGTACAAATGCTAAAGTTTTAAAAACATAATCTGATAAATAAATGTTCAATACATCCTTAAGAAAATCTTATATTAGTATTACAAAAATAAAAAACATATTCTCAGTTAAGACCTTGGTTTTATACATCCATGGTTGAACACATTTATAAAATATTTTTACCATATTTTAAATATTTCAATAGTTTTTCGAATACATACCTAATTTTGAAATCATACTAAGTGTAGCTAAAATATTTACAAAAATAGTTTATATGTTTAAATTTATAATTTCAATACATACCTTAATTATTTTGGAAAACTAATCATACATAGATATTTTAATTTAAACCAACATAAATACTAATGACTATAGTTATAGCCGTTAGAAAGTCAATGGTAACTTAAAGAGGTAAAAGTCGGATTAAGGCATTATAAAAACATGAAACAAGGTGTTCTATATTCAAAACATCTTGGTGAAGATAGTGAAAATTATTCCACTGATGATCAGTGCCACTGTAGTTTCTCTAGCCATACTGATGTTTATTGTGATAGATCCGAAGGACCCTTACTATCTTCCTGGGGTTTTTGTTGTATTGGGTGGTCTCCCTGTAATTTTAATAGGTCTCTTAATAGGCATTTTTGGGTAGTATTGTTTATTTTTTTTTGTTTTAATGCAAACACTTCAGTGTTTAAATAAATAAAGTGCTTGGTGTTTAGGTTGTAAGTTTTGTTCAGCCAATATGTAAATTAAATAGAATAAAACCATAATATTATTATTACATGAGAAATAAGTTTTGGGGCGTCACATTATCCCCACTTCAATGAATTTCATCATCGCAATTCCAAAATACTCGATCACAACCACCAACAACACTAATCACACATTACCTCCAACATCCCTTTGCTGGAACCACCACCGTGGGTAGGGTGCTGATGACCTTAGGTGGATCCCTAGGGTAGTGTTCAGCTCCTTGATTTCATTTTTCTAGATACATAGTGGACTGCTAGGTTCAAACTAGTTTATAAAGCACTCATCCTTCCATAGAGAGGCATGCGCAATGTAGAGGTTGGAGATTTCAGAGTGGATTCATTTCCTATAAATCCCTCGTACCATGTCATGCTTGAAAATATTGATGTCTTCGAGGTTCCCGTACATACTAAAACTCAGGACCTGGAAGAGGTAAGCCGCTCAATGGTCACTTTCCAAAGCATCATCTAGAAACTTACCTATATTTCAGTAGTTATTAGCCAAAGTTAAACACAAAAAAGAGCTTCATGATACTTCTCTCTTTGCCTATATTCTGAAATTTTTTCATTTTCAATATGGTAATAGGAAAAATTGTTTCCTTGGTAAAGAGGGAGGATATTTGGCCAGTTTTACATGCAATGGAGTTGTTTGCAGGTCAAAAGTAAGTTTGCATAGGGTTGGTATTCCTATGTGCATGTCTTGACAATTACAATATCTAAAAGTTCGATAGGAAGTGATAGGAGATTGGTTGGTGAAATCATGTATTCTTTCTAAAATTTCAAGAGATATGTTTTATTCAGCAAGGAATAACCATACCAAAATAAAGACTTTATTTAAAGTATCAAAACACATAAAATTATTCAGCTATACAAATTTCATAAACCCAAGGTATTACATAACTACTCGCTCACTCTCACAACACTAGTATGGATTTCTTAACGTCTTCCAAGATGAAACTTTACCAGATTCACCAGTGTTAGTGCATCCCCCAATTTCCAATCAACCAGATTCCCAAAGTGGTTCGAAACTCTTCAATCTCTTGGGTTCAGATGTAGCATGGGCAGTCCAGATCAGTCGGATATGGGCATCTAAAGTTCCAACAAAAGAAATCATGAAGGGTATGGAGTTGGGGGACGTCTGATTTAACTTTCTATCTATAATGAAAATGGGTAGCTTCATCTACGAGAATTTTGAATTCCATGACCTGAGCTCAAAGTTCATAGGTTACAATTTGAAAGAGTTATGCTGCCCAGAGGTCACCATCTTGTGCAGCTTCCTGGAAGTTCATTAGTGAAAAGAAGTTGTCAGCCAATGTGAAGTATCAGAATAGACCTTCATAAAACCTTCCCTTACGTGCATAAAGGGGAAGTTGGGCATGCATCATTAGAAAGTAATCAAATCCATATCCTCAGTGAAGTTGGAGTATGCGAGGAGAATTGGATATATGAAAGAGGTGTTTGCCAGATAAACAAAGGTTCTCAAAAGTTTCATATCTTTCTAAACATGCCTTGTCCACTATGGTTTCTAATATTTTTGTCGGAAGGGACAGAATGCATGATTCGTCATCCATCTAAATTTTTTAAGGAAACTACTACTTAGTAAGACATAAAAAAGTTTTTTGTATTGTTCTAATTTTAAAGGGTTTTCTAAACCAATCCTTTGATACTAACTATCACACCCCGATCCCGACATTCCTCGAAGTCGGTGCGGAGTTGAAATAAAACATGGTGTGTAATTTTTTTTATAAAAATAACAACTAAAAACAAACACACATGTTCCACTAGAGAGGAATGTTTTGGTTTAGGTCTTCATGAATCAGATACAATTATTACATTTCCTTCAAAACAGATCAAAAAATGTCTTCATTAAGCAGTCACAAAACTAAGAGACTCAAATCTACTAAAACTGTAAAAGAAAACAGATTGAAAACATAGGGTGAGCATAAAAATTCCTAGTAAGGGGTTTTCAAATAACATAAAATACCAATTATAACATTTTTAAAACATTCCTTTAAAATTTTCCATAAAACATTTTCTTAAGGAATGTTGTAACACATGTATCATAAAATAGAATTTAGTCTAATAATTATAAGAGAATATTTCATTGAATACTAGTAGAGTTATAAGGAAACACGATTCAATTATAATCATGTTCATTCAGAATAATAATTAAGAGACATTCTAACTGATATGTGAATTTCCAAGTACAAAAATAATAACTAAGAGTAATACATGTTCATAGTTACGCATAAAATAATAATTTCAATTTCATCCTTGACTATTGTGAAACATATACTGGCTGATAAATCCCTGAGTGATGAATAATTAATAATCCATAAGCTTTTACTTTCTCTGATACTCATAGGTACATGATCTTTAACTAATCATATTCTCAAGTTGAATAAACACTTGGTTAATTAAATTCCCCAAATATCTTAATCAAGCATATTCTCCAGTTGAATACACACTTTATTAATTAAATTCTATAAAACTCTAAATCAAGCATATTCTATAGTTGAATACACACTTGATTAATTAAATTATATAGAAAAATGAGGGAAGGTATAATGCCAGACCCCGTCAAGACCTCATATCAAGACTTAAAATGTCAATGGCCTCATGCCATGACCTAATTGTCTCATTAGAACTATCAATACATCATGGTATTTCATTAACTGGTCCCCAACCACTTATACCGAGTTTAATACATTCATCATATGTCAAATAGGGTCGTATATTCAAAATGTCCCATACCACTATTAATATTTAATTTCTCATTTCATATTATTCAAAGTGTCCCATAACACTTTGAATAATTTAACACTTAATCTATAAAAGGTCATAAGAATTTAATTTCATTCTTTAGAATTTACATATATTTAGTGAATCAGGCATATAAGTGTTAATTAAAAAACTATCAACTACATGTCCATGGTATTAAATGGAAAGTATGATAAGCATGTTGTAGTATATGTGATGAAAACTAATGCACAAAAAGAAATACAAGTTTTGTCACATAAAATGATAACCATAAATTCTAAAATCCTATTAATAATATACATATTGGAAATTCATCATGGATTGGATGCATAATTAATTTAAAGGTATAATAGATATTTCATGCGGGGTGTTAAACACATAGGTCCAATCATTTATTACTGGTATGATTTTGTATAACATATCACAAGAGTACCCATAATGTTAAAAATGAAAAGCATTAAATTAAACCATAAATAGTATCATTTATATATATGTGAAAATAAGTGGTTCATACATATGTATATAAGAGTAGAAAACCCCAAATATTATACTCATGAATTCTCGTATCAAAAGTATAATATTAAGAATATCCAAAATTAGGGGTTAGTGTTGTGTAAATGAGTTTATAAACAAGGGTGTATATAAAGAGTTGTATTCTAAAATAAAAACCATTCATATTTCGAAAAAAAAATGATTTATTATTTCTTATAAATCCTTGGAAAAGTCAAAATAAAATTGAGGATCAAAGTTTATATGTATACACATATATTAAAATAACCAAATATAGATTATGTATTAAAGGGTTTATACCAAAAATCCAATGACACCCATATGAATTTAATATATTAGTCACATTAATTAATAAGGGTCCCTAAAATTTTATAAAATTTTAAAGTTTTATCTATTAAACATCTCATATATGTGTATATGTAACATCGACATACATAAATTATTTATGTGTATAACTGATTATATATAGTATACGTATATAAGGGGGTTTTACTAAGATTAAATGATACTTACAAGTTTTTTTAAAAATATATTATGGGCATTAGTTAAAACAAGGGTTCATTAATCTCAAAAAGTGCCATATGATAATATGGATTCGGTTATGAAACTTATATTTATATATATATGCTTATGTTTATATTGACATATATACACATAAAAAGACTCAAACCCTTGATTGGTAGAGGGTTAAAAATACATTTAGGATCAAGAATTCTCTATCTTAAGACTGGAAAGTTGGTCATATTCTCAACTGTATATATATATATATACACATGTATATACTTCTATATATATAGAAAACCAATCCACAGCAAGGTAAGGTAATATAGAACCCTTACGTGGTTTGAATGAGGAGGAGAGGCTTGGGAAGGCTCGAAGGAGGCTAGAGAAGAGGAAGAACCAAGAGAATGGAAGTTAAACGAGATGTATATATAAAATATATTATAAAAATTGTATAAAATAATTTAAATCCACTTTCATGGAAACCGAGACCCACTCGATATATAAAATGACCGAGGGTGAGTCTTTGTGAAAAAATGAGAGTAAGGGAGGGTCCACTGGAGTCACGGGTAGAGAAAAACAAATGAAGAAAGTGGAAATTACCATAGGTGCAGTGCATGTGGAGGAAGAAGAATAAGGTGACGGGGAAGAAAAACCAGAAAATAAATGGATGGTGGAGATTAACCGAGGGAAGATCCAGCGATGGAGGCAAGTCTTCAGATTTTAAAACGAGAGTCCAGATTAGATCATGACTCGATCTAATGACTGTGGTAAAATGAAGTGATTTAAAAATAAGGAATGGTCGCGATTATATCCATTTTGATCAAACGACACACAAAAATGCAAAGATATACCATGGTTTCTAAGGACCAAGGATCGAACCGAATTGGATGACCCAGATCGCATGCGGTGAGATATGGCAGACCAGATCTGATCCCAGCTTATTTTCGCTATCCCACATCGAAACGGTGGGGATTCTGTGGATCCTTTATAAGACTGGGACTCAGAGCCATCACTCTAATTACTCCCCTCCCCTCCCATTACCTCCCCATACCGGGTTCTTCTGTGGGTTCACTTCTACGTCCACCCACACTGCTGTGCCACTCCGCACGGTGGCACACTCTAGTCCTCACACATGCACCCATGTGCACTGAGGGAAATATATACTTCCTATTCACGTGACTTAGCATGCACCCAGTGTGTGCATTTCCCCTGGGCCATTGCCAGGGATTATGGGTGAGATGCCTATCAAGGCCTTGAGGGATGCCACAAGGTGGCCCTCAGCTAGGTGGGGTACTCACCTATATTTTAACCAAGTAAATATTTATTTTTTGTTAAATATAAAAATAAGTTTTCATATATATATATATATATATAGGTTCAAACAAAAATGAATCATATACTATAAAAACATATTTTCCTTAGTTGTATAAATGCTAAAGTTTTAAAAACATAAAGTGATAAATCAAAGTTCAATACATCAGTAATAAAATATTATATTATTATTACAAAAATCAAAAACATATTCTTAGTTAAGACCTTGGTTTTATACATCCATGGGTGAACACATTTATAAAATATTTTTACCATATTTGAAATCTTTCAATAGTTATTGGAATACATACCTAATTTTGAAATCATACTAAGTGTAGCTAAATTATTTATAAAAAGAGTTTATATGTTTAAAGTTATAATTTCAATAAATACCTTAATTATTTTGGAAAACTAATCATACTTAGATATTTTAATTTAAACCAATAGAAAGACCAACGACTATAGTTATAGCCATTAGAAAATCAACAGTCACTTAAAGAGGTAACAGTAAGATTAAGGATTTATAAAAACATGAAGTAGGGTGTTACATATTCCAAAAATCTTGGCAAAGAAGGTGCACATTATTCCATTGATTATCAGTGCGGCTGTAGTAGCTCTGGCCATACAGATGTTTATTGTGAAGGATTCGAAGGACCCTTACTATCTTATTGGGGTTTTTTTTGTATTGGGTGGTCTCTCTGTAATTCTAATAGGACTCTTAATAGGTATTTTTGATTAGTATGGTTTCCTTTGTTTTTCTTGTAATGTAAACACTTCAGTGTTTAAATAAATAAAGTTCCTAGTGTTCAGTTTGCATGTTTTGTTCAGAAAACATGTAAATTAAACAAAAATAAAACTATAATATTATTATTACATGAGAAATAAGTTTTGGGGTGTCACATTATCCCCCCTTCAATGAATTTCATCCTCAAAATTCCAAAATACTTGATCACAACCACCATCAACACTGTTCACACATTACACCCAACATCCCTTCATTGGAACCACCACTATGGGAAGGGTGATGATGACCTTAGATGGATCCCTAGGGTAGTGTTCATCTCCTCAATTTCATTGGTCTAGATATATTGTGGATAACTAGGGTCAAAGTTGTGCATAAAGCACTCATCCTTCCATAGAGAGGCATGAGTGGTGTAGAGGTTGAAGATTTCATAGTGGATTCATTTCCTATAAATCCATCCTACCACATTGTGCTTGAAAATATTGATGTTGTAGATGTCCCCGTACATACTAAAACTCAAGACCTAGAATAGGTAGGCCGCTTGATGGTCACTTTCCAAAGAATCTTCTAGAAACTTACCTATAGCTAGGTAGTTATTAGCCAAAGCGAAACATAGAAAAAGAGCTTCATGATACTTTCCTCTTTGCCTATATTCTACAAATTGTGAATTTTCAATACGTTAATAGGAAAAATTGTTTCCTTTGTAAAGGTTGAGGATGTTTGGCTATTTTGACACCCAATGGAGTTTTTTGCAGGTCATACGTAAGTTTTCATAGGGTTGGTATTCCTATGTGCATGTCTTGAAAATTATAATCTCTAAAAGTTCGGAAAGAAGTGAAAACAGATTGGTTGGTGAAATCATGTCTTCTATCTTAAATTTCAAAAGATATGTTTTATTCAATAAGGCATAACCATATAAAAATAAAGACTTTATTTAGAGTATCAAAACACATAACATTATTCAGCTATTAAAATTTCATAAATCCAAGGTATTAAATAACTACTAGCTCACTCTCACAACACTAGTATGGATTTCCTAACGTCCTCCAAGATGGCACTTCACCGGATTCCCTGGTGTTGGTGAATCCCCTAATTTACAGACAAATAGATTCCCAAAGTGGTTCCAAACTCCTCAATATCTTGGGTCCAGATGCAACATGGGAAGTCCAGATCAATTAGATGTGGGAATATAAAGTTCCAACAAAGGAAAGCATGAAGGGTATGGAGTTGGGTGACGTCTGCTTGAACTTTATGTCTATAATACAAATGGATAGATTCATCCTCTAGAATTTTTTAGTCCATGACCTGAGATCAAAGTCTGTTGGTTACGATTTGACAGAGGTGTGATGCTCAGAGGTTACCCTCTTGGGTAGCTTCCTAGAAGTTCGTTAGTGAAAAGTAGTTGTCGACCAAGGTGAAGTATCATAACAAAACATCATAATTCCTTCCCTTACGTGCATAAAAGGGAAGTTGGGAATGCATCATCATAAAGTAATCAAATTCAGATCCTTAGTGAATTTGGAGTATGCGAGGAGAATTGGATATACGATAGAGGTGTTGTCATGATAAACGGAGGTTCTCAAAAGTTTCATATCCTTCTAAACGTGTCCTGGCCACTATGGTTTCTAATATTTTTATCAGATGGGACAGAAAGCATGATTTGTCAGCCATATAAATTTTTTAAGAAAACTACTACTTAGTAAGACATAAATAAGTTTTTAGTATTTTTTCAATTTTCCAGGATTTTCTAAAACAATCCTATGATACCAACGATCACACCCTGACCCCAAACTTCCCCAAAGCCAGTGCAGAGTTGAAATAAAACATGGAGTGTAAATATTTTTTATAAAAAGAACAACTAAAAACACACACACATGTTCAAATAGAGAGGAACGTTTTGGTTTAGGTCTTAGAGAATCCGATACAATTATTACATTTCCTTCAAAATAGAACAAAAAATGTCTTCATTAGGCAGTCACAAAATAGAGGGACTCAAATTTACTAAACCAGTAAAAGAAAATAGATTGAAAATGTAGGGTGAGAATACAAATTCCCAGTAAGGGGTTTTCAAATAACATAAAATACCAATTATAACTTTTTGAAAACATTCCTTTAAAATTTTCCATAAAACATTTTCTTAAGGAATGCTGTAACACATGTATCATAAAATAGAATTTAGTCTAAGAATTATAAGATCACATTTCATAGAATACTAAAAGAGTTATAAGGAAACATGATTCAATTATAATCATTATCAATCAGAATAATAATTAAGAGACATTATAATAGACATGTGAATATGCAAGTAAAAAAATAATAACTAAGAGTAATACATGTTCAGAGTTGCACATAAAATAATAACTTCAATTTCATCCTTGACTACTGTGAAACATACACTGGCTGATAAATCTCTGAGTGATGAACAATTAATAAGCCATAAGCTTTTACTTTCTCTAATACTCATAGGTACATGCTCTTTAACCAAGCATATTCTCTAGTTGAATAAACACTTGGTTAATTAAATTCCATAAATCAATTAATCAAGCATATTCTCCAGTTGAATACACACTTGATTAATGAAATTCTATAAAACTATAAATCAAGAACATTCTCAAATTGAATTCACACTTGATTAATTAAATTCTATATACAAAACGAGGGAATGTATAATTCCATTCCCCATCAAGACCTCATGTTAAGACCTGAAATGTCAATGGCCTCGTGCCCTGACTTGATTGTCTCATGAGAACTATCGATGCATCGATGGGATTTCATTAACTTGTCTCCAAACAATTATACTGAGTCTAATACATTCCTCATATTCCAAATAGGGTCATATATTCAAAATTTACCATACCACTTTTAGTATTTAATTTCTCATTTCAAATTATTCAAAGTGTCCCACAACACTTTGAATGATTTAACACTTAATCCATAAAAGTTCATAAGAAATTAATTTCGCTCTTTATCATTTACATATATTTATTAAATCAGGCATATAAGTGTTAATTACAAAACTATCAACTGCATGTCCATGGTATTAAATGGAAAGTATGATAAGTAGGTTATAGAATATGAGATGAAAACTAACGCAAAAAATACAAGTTTTTTCACATAAAATGATAACCATAAATTCTAAAATCCTATTAATAAGATACATATTGCAAATTCATTATGGATTGGATGCATAATTAATTTAAAGGTAAAGAAAATATTTCATGCGAGGTATTAAACACAAAGGTCCAAACATTTATTATTGGTATGCTTATGCATAACATATCACAAGGGTACACATAATGTCAAAAATGAAAACCAAGAAATTCAACCATAACTAGTACCATTTATATATATGTGAAAATAAGTGATTCATACATATGTATATAAGAGTAGAAAACCCTAAATATTATACTCATGAATTCTCACATCAAAAGTATAACATTTAGAATATCCAAAATTTGGGGTTAGTGTTGTGTAAATTAGTTTATACACAAGGGTGTATATACAGAGTTGTATTTTAAAAACAAAAACTATTCATATTTCAAAAACAACATGTTTTATTCTTTATTATAAATCCTTGGAAAATCCTAAATAAAATTGAGGATGAAAGAGTATATGTATACACATATATTCACATAACCAAATATAAATTATGCATTAAAGGGTTTATACCAAAAATCCAATGACACCCATATGAATTTAATATATTAGTCAGATTAATTAACAAGGCTCCCTAAAATTTTATAAAATTTAAAAGGTTTATGTATTAAAAAGCTCATATATGTGTTTTTGTAACATAGATATATGTAAATTATTTATGTGTATAACTGATTATACATAGTATACATATATAAGGGGTTTTCACCATAATTAATTGACACTTACATGTTTTTTGAAATATATTAGGGTCATTAGTTAAAATAAGGGTTAATTAATTTCAAAAATTTCTATATGATAATATGGTTTCGGTTATGAAACATATACATACATACATACATACATACATATATATATATATGATTATGTTTACATTGACATATATACATATAAAAAGAGTCAAACCCTTGCTTTGTAGAGGGTTAAGAATATATTTAAGATCAAGAATTATCTAGATTAAGAGGGGACAGTTGGTCATATTCTTAACCATATATATATATATGTATATACTTCTATATATATATAAAACTAAACCGAAGCAAGGCAAGGAAATATAGACCCCTTACCTAGTTTAAATGAGGAGGAGAGGCTCGGAAAGGCTCGAAGGAGGCTTGAGAAGGGGAAGAACTGAGAGAATGGAAGTGAAATTAGATGCATATATAAACTATATTATAAAAATTGTATAAAATAATTTAAAACCACTTTCATAGAAACATAGATCCACTCGGTTTATAAAATGATCGAGGGTTAGTCTTTGTGAGAAAATGAGAGCAAGGGAGGGTCTACTAGAGTCACGGGTGGAGAAAAACAAATGACGAAAGTGGAAATAACCACTGGTGCAGCACATGAGGAGGAAGAAGAAGAAGGCGAAGAGGAAGAAAAACCAGAAAATAAATGGACGGTGGAGATTAACTGAGGGAAGATCCAGTGGTGAAGGTGTGTCTGCAGATTTTAAAATGAGATGGACGGTCCAGATTAGATTGTGACACGATCTGACAGTTTCGGTAAGACGCAATGACTTAAAAATAAGGAACGACCGTGATTAGATCCATTAGGATTAGATGGTGCACAAAAATGCAGATATATACCGTGGTTGTTGAGGATTGAGGACCGAACCTAATCAGATGGCCCAAATTTCGTGCAACGAGATATTATGGCCCAGATCTGATCTTGTCTTATTTTCACTCCTCCACATAAAAACAGAGGGGCTTCTGTGGCTCTTTTATAAGCTTGAGACTTTGATCCATCACTCTAATTACTCTCCCTCCCCTCCTAGTACTTCCTCGTACTGAGTTCTTCTAAGTGTGCGCTCCTCTTCCTACCCAAGCCGCCATGCCGCTCCTCATGGTGGCACACTCTGGTCCTCGCACACACACCCGTGCACACTGAGGGAAAGCTATGCTTCCCGTGCACACGACTTAGCATGCACCCAATATGAACACTACCCGTGGACCATTGCCAGGGGTTATGGGTGAGATTCCTATCAAGGCCTTGAGGGATGCCATAAGGTGGCCCTCGACAAGGTGGGGTACTCACCTTTATTTTAACTAGGTAAATATTTATTTATTGTTAAATATAAAAATAAGTTTTCACACACACACACAGACATATATATATATAGGTTCAAACAAAAATGAATCCTCTACTATAACTACATATTTTCCTTAGTTGCATAAATTCTAAAGTTTTAAAAACATAATGTGATAAATCAAAGTTCAATACATCATTAAGAAAATATTATATTAGTATTATAAAAATCAAAAACATATTCTTAGTTAAGACCCTGGTTTTATATATCCATGGGTGAACACAGTGCATGACTTTGGCATTCTACAACGACTCCATATTGATGGAAATTAATTCCATCCTCGTCACACTTTCGAAGTATTTTGGCATGCCCCTCTCACTGTATGGATTAAAGTTAATGTGGATGGTGCTTCCAAAGGAAATCTATGCCTTGTGGGTTGTGGTGTAGTCTTTAGGAATCATGCTTGTTAGATCCTTGGATGATTTTATGGTAGCTATGGCATTTCCTCTTCACTAAAAGCTAAAAATATGAGTATGATTCATGCTGTTTATTTTGAAAAACAACATGGTTGGAGAAAACTTTAGATTGATAATGACTCAACCACCATTGTGAAAGAAATTTTGAATGGTGTGATACATCTTGTGTGGCTGATCACTACTCGTTGGATGGGGTTCATCCACACTCTTCTCGACATCAACTACATCATCCCTCATATTTATTGAGAAGCTAACATGGTTGCTGATGTCCTTGAGAATAAGGGGTTAATCGAGATATTACCTGGATTGATGATATTCCCATTGATCTAATCCCCTTTAATTATAATGATTGTAATATGTTTCTATCTTTTAGACTCTTGTAGCCTCTTTCTTTATAATAATTGTTCCTTGGTTTTTTGGCCAGGCACCACTTTCTTAAAAAAACATAAATAGGTAATGGTCAGATTAAGTATTTATAAAAACATGAAAAAGGGTGTTCCATATTAAAAATCTCTTGGCGAAGTTGGTGCAAATTATTCCACTGATGCTCAGTGTGGCTGGAGTAGCTATGGATATACTGATGTTTATTATGACAAATTCAAAGGACCCTTACTATCTTCTTGGGGTTTTTGTTGTATTGGGTGGTCTCTATGTAATTCTAATAGGTATCTTAATAGGTATTTTTGGGTAGTATGGTTTCCTTTTTTTTAATTTAAACACTTCGGTGTTTAAATAAATAATGTTCCTGGTGTTTAGTTTTCATGTTTTTTTTTTCATAAAACATGTAAATTAAATAGAATAAAACCATAATATTATTATTACATGAGAAATAAGTTTTGGGGTGTCATAACTGGTGTGCAAGTGAATGGTATTATTTAAGGGATAATTATTGAGTTAATTATTTGAATAAAATGGTTTTATGCCGCAATGATTCAAGTTATATTGGTAAAATATTAACATATTTTAGGTAAGAGGTTTGGTGATATTTAAGGTTCAATATTTTTTGAGATAAAATTTGAGTTTATTTCAGTAGAAAATTTGATAAGATATTTTTTAATTATGGGTTTTAAATTATTTTAAGAACATTAAAAGAGTTTTTGGAGTAATTTAAGTTTAAATTTGGGTGTATTTGTTGAGGTTTGATAAATTAATGTATTACTTATTCACATGAAGTTTTACTCATATTGAGTATTATCTTAACTTATGTTAACCATTTTGGGTTTTTAAGTATCTAGAGAAAATAGGAATAAATTTTCGTTATTTTTGAATTTTATGATATATTAAATGTTTAATTTCATGCTTTGGGAAAGAAAAAGTTACAACTATTCATTATTTAGAATATGAGATGAAGAAGATTTGAAAAACTAATTGAAACAAAACCGAAGGATGGAATGAAATCAAGTGAGTAAATATTTCCTCACACTCTCTATCTTGATGAAAAAATAATTCCCCAAAAGAAAGAAAAAAATATGGAGTCTAATGTGGAAAACATCATTTGACTATCATGGTATTCCCTTGGAAACTCATTCATAAGTACAAGTTCTATAATGATACAAAAATGATTTTAGAAATATCCAATTATGAAATTTTAAGTTTCCAAGTAGTTATTTTGAAATTATTTATCATGATAATATATACATATGAGATTTTTCCTATGTTAAGATACATTCATTTTGGTATGAAAAAATAAAAAATTTGAAGATGAAATTTATTAGGGGGGATGGGAATGCACACCCCACGATTTTAGTATATATTCTTCTTTAAATTAAACCAGTATGAATGATATATTTTGATATATGAAACACAAAAATAAAGAGAATAATTATTTATTAAAATTCCAAATGAAATAAACTATAATATAGTTAGATGAAACATAATTGAAAAAATAAATGATTTTTTAAAATTAAAAGGTTTTTATTTTACTTAGGAAAGGACAATTAATTCTAGAGAATCTAATTTGACAAATTACATATTTTTTGATAAATTTAATAATTTTGAGGAAATGATACCAATAAAATGTATTGATAAAATTCTATTAAAAATTTTCAAAATAAATTAATAACATCCATATAACGATTAGGTAATGATACTAATATTATAAATCTTTTCTAAGCATAAATGTTTTGTTTAAAAATATATTTTTTTATATTTTTATTTAAAATATGATTTTATTTTAATTAAAGTGTTAAATTTGTTAAAATATATTTCTTATAAACTTAAAAAATTAAAAATCATCCATTCATTAATTATAAAATTTTTATAACTAAAAATAAAATCATTTAATGATAAAAAATATTTTTTCGAAAAACTTATTTTATATGCACAACATATTCATTATTATTATTAATGATTTTAATAAAATTTATGAGTAATATATTCAACAAAATATATTAAAAAACATCTATTTTTTTTAATAAGTAATGAATGGGAATAAGAACATTTTTATGCTTGAGGACACATTTTTTTCTTCTAGAAATAGTTTATATGTGTTATGTGTTCTAGGATTAAAATTAATTTTTCAAAACATAAGAAATTTAATCATGTAAAATAATTTTAATATTTCAAATAAAAATATTTAAATTTTTCAATAAGGTCTATTTAATTTTTTATTCATAAAGAGTAGTTAACAAGGTAAAAGGTTATCACTAGAATGATGGTTAAAAAGGGTTAAATTAGGGGTTAAACTAAGGGATAATGATTTGATTATCATAAAAACAAATCTAAATTTGATTGGTTGAGTGGATTATCAGACTAGTTATTATTATATTCTAATATTTGAAATTTATTTCCACTTTCATTTGATAAGGACTTTTATTTTATTTTAAAGTAATAATTATTTACAAAAATGCCACCCCTCTCATTTATAAAAGGTTCCCTTCACAATCTCACTTCTATAAACTCATTGAGAAACTTACATTGACTAGGAATTGAAAAAATCCCTCCCAAATTGTTTTTTTTCAATTATTATAGGTTTTTTTTACCAAAAATACCAATATAATATGAATTTTTGAGTGATCTAAGGGAGGATATCCAAGGCAGAGGTAATTGCTTTAAACAAGTTATTTTATGTTTATTTATTCACAAAACCCCTCCAAATATTATATAAAATAACAAAATAGTTAACAAAGTGTTTTTATTATATTTAAATGTTATTATTTTTATTAAATAACCACTATCTACCTTCCTCCCATTATAAAAATGAGAACATACCTCATGTTATGTGCGGACTATCACCTCCGTGAATAACATATGTCATTTTTCAACACCACATTACATGGATAGTTCTAAAAATGGATTTAATAAATAACTATTATTTTTTAAAATAATTAAGGTTCTAAAATGGTAATTTTTCTATTATATTAATACTATTAATAATAAATTATTATCATGAAATTTAACCACATAAAAAAAGCATATCAAGACACTTTGAAAGTAATAACTTCTTACCATTATTTTTTATTTATATTCTAAATAAATATATTATTAAAACTAATTTATAACTATAATAAAATGTTTTTAAAATCATTATGATTATGTAAAAGTTATATTATCATTATTAAATAGTATGTTCATTCTCATCTAGTCATTATAACATGCTTTTTTTTGGTTGGTTTTAGCACCCACATGAATGGTGTTATAATTTTTATATCATTAATGATTAATAAAACTTATTTATTTGTAATATTATATGATAATTATGAATCTATGATGTTTTAATGATTTTATAATTATTATAAACATATTTTTGTTCACTAATAAAATAAATCCTTTTTATTAATCATTTTTTTGAAAAATGATATTTTTAGGACTTCCATGTGAATCATAACCATAAGTTCCATGAAGTGATAAAGGAATTTAAAAAATATAAAAAAAACATAATATAAACCACAATTAAATTTATATAGATGATGAAACCATGACTGGGGTGTATGTACTGGAACCGCTGAACTGAAATATGCATAAGGAACATAACTGTTAATACAAAAATATTGATTTTAACAATAAATTATGAGTAAATGGGTAAAACTAAGTTATGAATTAATGATATACATAATTATATATATAAATATAAATTTTAAATATATGAATAATAAATCTAAATTTACTATAAAGGATCTCATAATGGGTTTGACCAAATCGGAATCCATGGTAATGGTTCTTTGTCTCAATTTCAATTTCATGGGAAATGTTAATGCCGTACACTTTGTTTTCATTTATATGGTGTAATCAAGACCATATATAATTATTATATAATTATTCCCTTTTTATTCATTCTATAAAAATTTTTATTTTATGTTATATCTTTCAAAGGGATTTGATTGAAAATTTAGCCAAGTTGTAAGGGTTTATTTTGAAATCTCATTTTTATCAGAAATTTTCATGTTTCGATTTCCATTTAAAGAATTATATATTATTTATCTTCTAAAAAAATATTTTATTATAATATGGTTATTTATAGTAATTCATGTATTATTTATATTTTTCATTTCATTGGAACTTAAATCAATCAAAATAATGTTTTCAAGAAAATCTAACCTTATTTATTTTTTTTGCTCGGTAATATTTTTCTTTCATATCCACATTATTTATTTTGTTTAGAGAATATTATTTTCTATAATTAAATGATATATTAAGGTAAAGTTTATTCAACTTTTAATTTGATTTCAATATTTTAAAATGGGTCTTTTTAACATTTTCTATACAAGTCATTTCTGAATCTCTGTACAAAAGTTAGAAAAGATTTTCTTTTTTTTTCATTTTCTGTATGAACGATCATTCCAACCATCATGAACATTATTGATTATTTATATTTATTTTATTGTTTTTATGGTTTATCACAGTATTATATATTTCCATTATTCTAATAGTTATTTATTTTTATATTAAAGGAAAAGGATATTATTTTCTTAAATAAATTGAAAAGGGATTTTAGTTTACTTATGCATATATTTTTCCACTCCAAATTTTCTAACTTAATAATAGTTTCTTTTAAATATTCTATCATTGTAAATTATTTTAAAAATTTTGTTTTAAAATTATTCTTAAAATCTCATGAAAAGAGTTTTGGAAGTGAATTTTAACATGTTTTTTGCAACAAAAATTAAAATGCTTTAAGGAAAATTATTTTTAAAGTTTCACTTCCAATTTACACTATATTTTGAATTTTTTTCCTTTAATAAATAACTTTATTTTTGATTAATATATCTCATCCTTTCATACCTTAATTATTTATGGTTTATAAATTATTTTTTTCATATGGTTTATTCTCAGTTCATTCAATCCTTGAAGTTGTGTTTCCTATCACTCTCCATCATTGTTGAATTTATTTTTCTAATTCATGTATATGTTATCTAGTACTATAGATATGTTAAATATCAAATCTATATTATCCTAATTGTATACCCTTTTCTATATATTGTGTTATTTAAAGGAAGATTACTAGGAAATTTATTCTATTAACTAGGGAATATTGACAACTCGTATACTTGATTCAATAAAAATATTTGTACATTATTAATATTATTTATTATGTATTTTATTATTCCTTAAATATATGAGGAATGTATTTTTCATGTTTATTGATGGGTGGGGATTGACATTATATATCCTCTCAATGCATCGGGTAATATATCATGTGAAAAAAAGTTAATGTGTCTTATTATTTTGGTATTTGGTGTATGATGGATGATTTATTAAAAGTGTCATGGCTGAGGCCTCAATAGGAATAGAAAAATTTCTTGAATTTTTCCTTATATAATTAAAAAACCAGTTATTATTATCCATGTGATTATCTATATTGTTCAATATTGTTACTATCCATGTATATATTTTTCACTCATATTTTTGATTATATATCATATTATTTTCTTAATTGCTTATTTCATATTACTTATGCCTTACTTATTATTTGATAGATACCACTATATGATACTTCTTATTGAGAATTTTTACTCACACTTATTATGTTTCCATTTCCTTAAGTTATGAATAAAAGTATTACACTTGATATTTTTTGCAGAGTATCATGTGTAGATAATTTTATAGAAAATAATGAATAATTTATATAATATAAGAAATTATAGGTATAATTGTAAGATGACCATTTTATGGGAAAGCCATTGGTTTTTCTATATACAGGGTTTTTACTAATTCTCTAAAAATTTAAATCTAAAAGGTATTGGGTGTGTAAGGGACTCAATATTTTTTATTTAATTATAATTATGAATGTTTATGTTTTGGTTTTTTATGCTGACATTGAAGTCAATGTGTAAATATTATGTTTGAGCACTAGATTTCGGTGTTTGGGTATGGTTCATCTTAGTTGATATCAAATAAAGCGCAAAAAGATTATATTTCAGCACCAGATTTAGGTGTGAAGATTTAGGATATCTCAGTTTGTATAAGAGTTGAGTTTAGATAACTTTGACGGTTATAATATTATATGTTAAGGACAATTTATGAATTATAGACACCATTATGGGTTAATATGTTTAAGTATTATTATATTTTAAAAGTAATAGGTTCCCTTTTGAGGTCATATATGACTATATTTTAAAGTTATTAAAGATATTTTGGGTGACATTTATGGGAATACCTGATTAAGGTAGATAAAAACCTTGGGTTTAGTATGTAGGCTATTTGAGATGATTTTTTTGGGGAAAATTTGAAGGTATAGATAAAAATTAGTGTCAGTGTGTTAATTTAATTCAAGGTAATTTTGGATATTTATGGATAAAAGGGGTATCATATTTTTGGTAATATATAGATAACCTTTAGCATTGAAATGTAATTTTATGAAAAATTGATTCAAGGATATGTTCACCATATTTACGGATTATGGTATATGATGACGAGTGTGTATATAGATGATATTATTTGAGGGATAGTTATTGAGTTTATTTTTGGAATCATATGGTTTTATGTCATGGTGATTAAAGTTATATTAGTAAATTATTAACATATTTTGGGGAAGAGGTTTGGAGATATTTAAGGTTTGATAATTTTGAGATAAAATTTAAGTTGATTCTGGAAGAAAATATGATGAATTATTTTTTATTTTTTGGTTTTGAATTTGGTAAAGAATATTTTAATAGTTTTTAGGAATGATTTAAGTTTAAATTTGGTTGTATTTGTTGAGTTTTTTTATATTAATTTATTACTTGTTCACATGAAGGTTTATACATATTGAGTATTATATTAAATTATGTTAACTATTTTGGTTTTATTAAATATCTAGAGATAAGAGGAATACATTTTAATTATTTATCGATCTTATAAGCTATTAAAAGTTTATTTTTAAGCTTCAATAAATAAAAATTCATGGTTATTCATCATTTAGAATATGAGATGAAGTAGAGGTGAAAAACTAATCAAAACACAACATAAGGATGCAATGAAATCAAGTAAGCATATATTTCCTTATACTCTCTATATTGATGGAAAAATAATTCTTCAAAAGGAAGGTAAAACTATTGAGTATTATATGGAAAAAATTATTGAACTATCAAGGTATACCCATGTAAACACATTTACAAGTACGAGTCTTATAATAGTACATACATGAGTTTATAAATATTTAATTAAAAAATATTAAGTTTCCTAGTATTAACAAAGAAATTATTTATTATGATAAAATATAAATATGAGTTTATAACTATGTCAAGATACATTAATTTTGGTAATAAAAAGTTAAAATTATGAGGTTGAAATTTATCTAGGGGGAATATAACACCCTAAGATTTTAAAATGGATTCTTCCTTAAATTAAACCAGTACGAATGAAAGATTTTGTTATAAACACCACTGAAATAAGGTTAATAATGATTTATTACAATTTAAAATGAAATACATTAAAATATATTTTAATGATACATAATTGATAAATTAAACGGTTTTTTAAAATTAAAAGGGTTATATTTTACTTTTGAATGTACCAATAATTCTAGAGAAAATGTTTTAATGAATTTCGTATTTTGGATAAATTTAATACTTTTAAATTTTATTAATTATTATTAAAATAAAATTATAACATCCATATAATTATTAATTAATGAAAAGGAATACTAATCTAATAATTATTCTTTAAATAGAAATGGTTTTTTAAAAACATTGTTTTTATGTTTTTATTTAAAAATATAAATTTATTTTAATTAGAGTGATAAATTTATTTAAAACCATTATTTATATATGTAAACAAATGAATAATCATTCATTAATTGATTATTAATTAGTTATAAGTGAATATGAAATTATTTGTTGGTAAAAAATGATATTTTTTCAGAAAATTGTTTTTATGTACGTAATATATATATTTATCTTAATTAAATAAATCAATCACTATTCATTAATGATTATAATTAAATTTATTGATAATATATTAAATAAAAAAAATTATCAATATTATAATGGTTTCTACTATTCAAGGAGTTATAATAAATTCATTTTTATGCATAAAGATATATATTTTTTCTCTAAAAAAGGTTCTTACACGTTATATGCACTAAGATTAATAATAATTTTTACCAACTTTAGAAATTGAATCCTTTAAAATTTCTTTTATATTTTGAAGAAAAATATTAATTTTTTTTAATAAGTTATATTTTATTTTTTGTTGATAAAGTATAACTACTATTTTAAAAGTTTTTCACCATCGTGAAGGTTAAAAAGGGTTAAATTGGGGGTGAAACTATGGTATATAGCTTCAATTATCACAAAAAAGACTCAAATTTATTGTATGATTGGATTATCAACCCAAATAAAATTATATTTAAAATTTGATAATTTATTTCTACTTTACTTTGAGAATTACATTTATTTTATTTTAAACTTATAAGTATTTACAAAAGTTCCACCCCTCCCACTTATGAACATATCTCTTCACCACCTAACTTATCCACAATCCATGATCACTTTAGCTTAACAAATCCTCTAGAATAATCCCTCCCCAAATCTATTTTTTATATCCTATAGGTTTTTCTTTTCCCAAAATATCAATCAAATAAGGTTTAAGGATATATCGAAAGAAGGATATCTAAGGAAGAGGTAATTGTTTTAAATGAGTTCTTTTATGTTTCTTTCTTATTAAAACTCCTAAACATATTATATAACTATCCTAAAATAACAATATCATTACTATTAGTATACTAAAAAATTTATTATATTTAAATAATAACCATTATCTTCCTTTAATCATTTTGAAAACGAGAACATATCTCGTATAATGTGTATACTCTTGCCTCCACGAACGACACATATGATTTTGCATCACCACATTACAAGGATGGTTATAAAATTGAATTTAATGAATAAATATAATTTTTATAATATTATTGAGTTTTTTGAAAAGTAAATTTTCCATAATAATAATAATAATAATAATAATAATAATAATAAATGACTATCATGAAATTTAATCACCTAAAACCAGTACAATGAGACACTATGAAAGTAATAACTTCTCCTCATTTTATTTCATGTATCTTCTTCATAAAACTATTATTAAAATATATTTATCACGACTATAATTTTTTTAAATCATTAAGCTAATTTTAATGTGATATTATCATTATGAAATAAAATGTTATTACTTATTCAGTCATTATAACACGCTCTTATTTGGCTCGGTTTTACCACCTACATGAATGATGATATAATGTTTTTGTTATGAATGATAAAGAAAAATTATATAATGAAAAAATTATATGATAATTATAAATTTAATATATTTTAATTATTATATAATTTTTATATACCTATTTTTATTCACAAATAAAATCAATTGTTTCTATGAATCAAAATTTATAAAAAATGAGATTTTTAAGATTTCCTTGTGAATAATGACCATAAGTTCCATGAAGTGAACATGGGATTATAGAACTATATCAAAAAAAATACTATAAACCTTTATGAAAATTCTTTATATGATGAAAATATGACCAAGGTACAATTACTGAAACTAAGAAACCGAATCACACATGAGGAACAAAACAATTAACACCTAATATTGATTTTAACAAGGAATCATGACTAAATGTGTGAAAATAATTTATGAATGAATGATATAAATAAATAAATAAATAAATCAATATTTTTATTAAATATGTTAATAATAAATCTAAATTTATTATACAAGAGCTTGTAATGTGCTTGACCAAGTGGGAATCCAAGGCTAGGGTTCTTTGTCTCAATTTGAATTTATTTGGAAATTTTTCATGTTGTACACTTTGTTTTCATTTTTATATTTTACTTAATACCCTTTTGATTTATTATATCATTATTCTATATTTTTTCCTGGTATATATATTTTCATTTCAAGCAATTCATTTCAAGGGGATTTTATTCAAGAGTTATCAAATTCGTGAGGGTTTATTTTATAATTTCACTTTTTTTCAGTATTGTTTATGTTTCAATTTAAATTTAGTAAATTATAGGTTATTTCAATCTTAAAACACATATATTTTATTCACCTCAGGTTATCATTGGGGTTTTAATTATTCTTTCCATTTTCTATCTCTTTTGTACTCAAATCAACTGAAGGAATGTTTATAAGAAAAGATAACCTTATTTATCTTTTTTGGTTTGGAATATTTTTCTTCTATATCTATATTATTTATTTTTTTCCAAGAATATTATTTTATATACTTTAATTATTTTGTTAATTTAAATTTATTTCAAATTTTAGTTTTCTTTCAAAGTTTAAATATACTATTTTTAATGTTTTTTAAAAGTCATTTTTGACTTCTTTTACAAAATTTAGAATGAAATTTATTTTTTAACATTTTATACATGAATAAATTTTCACCCTATAAGGACCATTATTCATTATTTAGATTTATTTAAAAGTTTTTATTGGGTTTGAATATAATATCTATTTTCATTATTCTAAGAATTTTTCATTTTTATATTAAAAGAAAAGGATACTATTTTCTTAAAAGTTTTGAAAATGGATTTCAAATCAATTATGTATATTTGTATCTTCCACTCTATATTTTATTACTTAATAATAATATATTTTTAATATTCTATTATTATAAATTAATTTAAAAATAATGTTTTAAAAGTAATGTGACACCTCATGAAAAGAGTTTTGGAAGATACTTTTAACTTTATTTTGGAAACAAAACCATAAAAGCTTTAAAGATTTTTTTTGAGTTTTTATTCCATTATACTCACTATTTAACTATATAATTGAGTTAAAAACAAATAAATTAATTTATATTTAATTTATAGTCTCATTTAATCCCCTATTAATTTATGTTTTATTCCTTATTTTGTGCATAAGGTTTATTCTCAGTCTATCCACTCCTTGAAATTGTGTTCTCCATCACTCTGCCATTTTTTTTGAATTTATTTTCATCCTTTATATCCATGTTATATACTACCATGGATATATTCTATGTCAACTCTATATTGTATTATCTGTATACCCTTCACTATATATGGTGTTAGTTGAAGTAAGCTTACTAATAAAGTTATTCTGTAGGATGAGAAATATTTATATTCTGTATACATGATTCAATATATATATTTATTGATTACTAAGATATATTGATTTTATATCATATTATTCATTGAATATATCCATAATTAATTGGACATGTTTAGTGATTGGTGAGACCTAGAATTATATAGACCCTCAATGCATTGGGTAAGGTCTCATAAGGAAAACAAGTTGAAATGAATTATTATTTGGGTATTTGGTGTATGCCTACCCATTTATTGAAAGTTTCTGGGATGAGGCCTAAATAGTAAGGGAAATATATATGGTATTATTAATTTCATAATTAATAAATCACTTATTATTATCTATGTGATTTTCTATACTGTTCTATCTTTTTATTTTCCATGGATCTATTTCAAACTCAAATTATTGATTATATAGAATATTTGTTGATTAATTGATCATTCCATATTTCTTATGACTTACTTATTCTATGATATATTCTACTATATACTACACCTTTCTGAGTGTTTATGCTCACCCTTCTTATGTTTCAATTTACTAAGGTTATGAAGAAGAGTTTTACAAATGATATATTTAGTAGAGTATCATTTGTGGATAATTTTACAAGAGATGTTAAATACTTTATGTAAAGTAAAAAATTCCTAGAATAATTGGAAAAATTCCCATTTAATGAGAAATACATGATTTTTCTTGCATACATGGTTTTTATCTCACTAAAACTCTAAACCTAAAATGACTTGGGCATATAAGAGAATTAAATTTTGTTATTAAATTATAATTATGGATGTTTAAGTTTGGGTTGGTTTAGTTTGTATCAAAGATGGTGTGTAAAGATTGTGTTTTAGCACCGTATCAGGTGTGTGTCTAAGGTGTTTTAGTTAATATAAAATCTATATGGAAAGATTGTATTTTGGAACTTAATCTAAGTGTGTGTATATATGGAGTCTCAATATAGGTTGTTAAAATAACTACTTAAAAAAAATATTCCCCATAACATTATCCCAATGATTTATTGAAATTTTTATAGGAGGTATACTCTAAAATAATAAAAATTATGAAACTTAGTGAAAATGTTCCTTCTAATTAAAAATATATAAAATCTACTAAAAAAAGAAAAAATATTAATACATCAACAAATTTACTATATAACATTATAATATACAATAACTTACATCAAACATGTAAATAAAGAGAAAACCCACTATGTAAAATTTATAATTTGTATAAGAAGAATTACTTTTTTTCTATAAAAAGCATCATATTGAAATACATGAAATTTTCATTATAAAATAATCTTGTATAATGTGAAAATAATTTATAATAATATGAAAACAATAAAGATCAAAATTAGAAATATAATGTTGAATAAAAGCTCATTTTTATTCATTTTTTTATAATGTAATTCATGATTTTTGAAGACACTTTATATACACAAAAATATTATTTTTTGAAAGAAAATTTCTAAGATATAAATGTAAAATACTAAAAATTAACCCAATAAAAAATACTAATACCTTACATACATCATTTAAATTAGTCTTAACTAAATTATAAAAAATAATAGATGCAGTCTAAAATCACAAGGAATCAAATTATCAATAAATATTAGTTTTCTATAAATTCATGGTTTTAATGCATGGTTTACCTAACTATACATTTAACCATGCGAAACTCACTAGATTCCTTAAAAATAAGTTTCATGGATACCTTACATGGTTTTCATCTCATGTGTATTAATAGTATGGCCCTAGGGTTTTCCTATAATTTACTCAAAATCTTTTAAATCCCCAAAATAATCCACAAACATTCAATATAAACCATAATATTATAAGTGTAACTAAAATCATCTCAAAATATGATTGAATAACCAACCTCAAACTCAATAAATATATCCCAACTATAATTGAAAACTCATGATTTAGCACAAGAAAGAGTTTTATAGATACAATCTGATACCTACCACTTTAGTCCCAATGATCCTATATCCAGTCTACCTTTACTTCCCAAATAAAAGGGGCTATGATACAATTTTATAATGAATCAATCCGCTTCAACCTGCTACACCATCCGAGATGACATTTAATAAGGTTCAAAAATATTATTTTATCACCATGGTGTAGAGAAAAGAATCAAGGTTATCAAACATACACTTTGGGAATGGTTTCACTCTTTGAATCCCATAAATAAAGTAACATACCCTTACTAAGAATCTTCCATGAAGTATCCATATATTTTACATTCATGAAAGTCAATTAATTTTTTAGATAACATCACAAACAAAAAAAATCATAAAATAATAAACAAGATAAAAAAATATAACAAAGACTTTACCAATAAAATGTATAAAGAAATATAAAACATATCATGAATAAAATTATAATAATAACAAAAGGAGAAGACTGAACTGGATGACGCATGATACAACCCAAAAATAAACTATGAGTCCAAAAATACCCAGCATGTGATATTTATATGATATGTGGTCAAAAACATATCCCAATATACTCAAACTTCCTAAAAAACAATGGTTAAACACCAAACATGGAATCCCTGAAATAATGACCTACATCAAAGATATCAAGAGTACACACACTCACACTAAATTATATATGTAGGGTGTGATTTAATGCCCACGAAGACACCATCTATAATTCATGGGAGTCATTTTATAAGATATACACTATATTCTTGTTTGATTTAAAATTAGAAAATACATTTGTTTTATAGAAATAATAAATAGAAATAAATAACATGCATTTCCAACCTTTGGAAAATAATAACAAATTTTTTATGAATACAAGGTACTTTAGAAATAATTTTGAAACATATTTGAAAACTAAATCATTTTTTATTTATGATGATAGATAATGAAAACAAACTTCCACATTTTATCTTTCTTTCTAAGATCTTCAAAGACTTAGTTGGAACAAAACCAATACATGGAATAGAAATTAGGTAAACACCAAATTGAAGACCATACTAAAAAACATTAAATAAGCATGGTATAAATGAAACATTATAAAAGTGACTATCAAAATAACTATAACATATATAACTCTCATTTAATAACATTATTAAAAATGATTATAAAGTCCCCAATAACAAAAAATAAGTAATAATGAACATAATATAATAATTATGGAATAAAAAAAATTAAAAAATGATAATCATAATCAATAATCATCAATATAAGAACTAATTTCACATAATATTCATCATGGGAAACACCAAAGGTTCTAATGTGATAGTTCTATACATGCTTGGGTAAAACCATCTGTTGATTTATGAAACATTCTTGAAAAAATAATGTTGGAATTACTATTAACTAGCCTCATCTAGTGATACTCTCTTAGACATAAAATTAAAAAAACTACAAGATATTAGCATATGTGTAATCTCAACCAGTACAATACTTGTATCTTTACTTCCCACTTAGTTACATTATATTTCTATAAAATTTTCTAATTAAAGTGAGGAAATAAGAGAATTATCAATACATTACATCAATATAACACAAAACAAAATCCCACATCTCCCCCAAAAAACCCTTCAAAGAAATATTCTTGTTCACATTTATAACCATTGATAAAAAGTTCACATTGCATAAAATCCATATTTATATAAACCATGACATAACCTATCAACATGATCAACGATATCAAATATGAAATAGCAAGTAATTATTAATTTTTCAAATAGTCTTTTAGTTCCTCAAAGGAGTAATAAAATCATAAAACCATCCTTCAAGAATAAAACAAGAATCAAAAAATCAATTTAAATATCAATTGAATCAATATAAAACACATTATTTATATAAATAACATAGAGACACAATAAAATAATTATAAAAATAATAACAATACCTTCTTAATCAAACATACCTTTACAATTCAAAATAATATTTCAAATCAAGAAAAAAAAATTTTATAAATAAAATAAAAGATGAAACAAAACTTAAGATATAATTTCTTTTACAAAAACAAAAAAAGGAATTTTATCAAACATCCTGAGTGTATGAAATTTGATTTTGGAAATAAACCACCCAAATACCTTGAGACTCTCTATTATATATAATAAGAAAATTATTAAAACATTTATAAATATTTAAAACTCCAACAAGAACAATAATTATAGGTATTATTTTAGTAATAAATAGTTTTATAAAACTCAAGAAATAATTATAATTTAATATAAATTGAATTTCATAAAAATACCTACCTTAATCAAGTGGAATTGATATGTATTTTATAAATAATGGAAGATTATGAAAAGAAGATACATTCATAGGACCTATAAAACAAAATTCCTATGATTTAGAAAATATCTAATCTTTGGGTTGGCCACCATAGACATATAGGGAAAGATATGAAGAAAAAAAATGAGTGGATAAGAAGAGAAGAAGATGAAAAAAGGATAAAAGAAGAGTTTAATTTGAAGGATCACTTAAATATTGATGAAAAAATGGTAATAAACATAGAATAGGGGGGGTGGTTTTGACCACGAATATCTTTGGATATATCATAAATGAGTGGGGAAGAGAAATTAGATCCACAAATAAAATGAGTATTGGAAAAATTAGAAATTGAAATACTAGATAAAATACATGATTTGGTAACATAATTTTCCTAACCATTTATCTAAACATGAAACCCTAAATGTATTTGAAAATATTTTATGCATTGTTACTATACACAGTTAGGGTAATCATGCACCCTAATTGTGAAGCCTAGTAAAAGTCTCAAAAATTAAAAATTTTCACTTAATTTTTAAAATATATCATAGAATAAATAAATAATAAATTATATACTAAATATTTTCATCGTGGGTGTTTCATAGAATGTATCCTATAAAAATTCAGTTTTGGGAAATCTTCAAACTCCATTGAAGACTTTGTTGATGAATTTCACAATATTCATCTTCATTTGTTTATATCTATTCATCCCATCATATGATAATGAACACTTATATTTCAGGATTTTCTTTATATAGACATGAAATTTTTAGTTTTCTCTATTGATTCCATCTAAATACTCATCTATTTTATACTATTGTGGTTCATGTACTATAAATAAATATTAGCTGTTATGTAATTTTGAAATTTAATTCATATTTAAAATTTGAATTTGGGTAATGATTTATACTCACCCAACTTAATGATAACCTTCTTCATAGCCTCAGATTTAAACTTCTTACACAAATTTGTATCAATATATCTAGTACAATACTGATAATAAACATTATGTGGTCTCTATGTATGAACCTCAAAATTGATCACCTCTCTGATCATCAAATAAATATTTTAAATCAAGAAAATTTAATTTATATTCATAACATACTCATGAATAAAATCCAAGAAATTAATTAAAGATGAAAGTTTCTCATTCTTAATGATAGAAAATGCCAATGGTACCCCAAAACATGATCCCCATCATATGAAGAGGTTTTCAAAATCATTCCTTTATACTTTCAATATAGAAACATGTTATCAATATAAATAAACTACTTGAAATGTTTTAATGAATTTATGAAAGCTAATAGTTCCCAAAATAATATATTTAATATTATTTCTTCCTAGTTTACTTTATTTTATTGGTAGACATATTCCATTCTATATCATTGGTAGGTGATTTTATTTTTATGTCACATTAACTCCATGAGTTGTTGTAACACTAAATTAGATTCTTTACAATATCTATGAAATTTTGTAGTAAAATATTTCCATTACATATATAACCTATTATAAAAGATTATATATTTGAAAAGATATTGTATTATATTCTATACAAGAGTCACATAAACTTCTTAATAAGTTATAATCATTTAAAAACTACCTATTGAAATAATTACAACATCCAAGGTTTCATGGTCATGGGTAAAATCTTGGATTGAAAAAAGTGTTATGGAAATAAAATTTAGAAATATTTCAATAGTAAATTTTATAATTAAATTTACCTCACAAGAACATATTGTACTCTTTACCATACTTTTCTCACTAAACAATTTATTCAACCCTCTATGATTCTTTAAAAACATATCTATAATTTCATTCAATGTGATATAATTTGATCACAGTCTTTATCATATATATTCTTTCAAATTACCTTATAAGGTATAAAATATTATAATAATACTAATGTATGTTACCAATAATATCTATAATTTTTTTAAGGTTTTAATGATAGACCATTCAAATTATAGTAGATGTAAAATTCCTTTAGGTAACCATGATGATACTAATTTAGGATGATTCATAGTAAGACATAATTTCTCACGTATCGATTTTGAATTCACTTAAAAGTATTTTTATTATTTAACATATATCCATTATATACCATCATCTAAATCTTTATAATCCTTGAAATACTTATCCATCATTTCATTAGTGTTTAAATGAATTTATCTAATAAATACACTTTCTTTGGGAACTAACATATTATGATGATACAATGTGTTACCATATAGATGTGATGGACCAACTTCAACTAGAGCCTCAAAATTTCATGCAATAAAAATATTTTGATATCACTCAATAATAAATATATCAACATAAAATCCCATCACATGAATTTCACATTATTTCATGAATAATTTTAGTACTTTTTTTGTCTTCATCATCAATAGTCAGATACGCTATAAGACACAACCTATCTTTACATTGATAATTACTATAAATGATCGATTTTATGACTATTTCATCCACGAGAGCTAACCAACTATGGATTTATATTTTAACCTCTTATATTGTTGTATAGTCTTTCAAATTAAAAAATCTTAGTGGTTGTATACTACAGTTAACACCTTGATCAATATCAATTAATTCCCCATTAAAATAAGTATATGTTGACACTATGATTTTCTACAAAAATAATTTATAGTATTAGAATCATTATAATTTTGGTCATATGAATCATTTAATAAATATATAAAATTAATTTTTAATTATTAAGTAAATATGTTTTTAAAAATTAATTTTATAACTTTCATCATTACAATGAGACACTCTTATTGTTTATATGTTTTTTATATTTTATTTAAAAATTGAATCTTTTAATAAACAACTTATAAAAGATATTATTCAATATAGGTCTAGTGGTGTAATAATTAGATGTAACCTCATCTATGGTTAGGGGAAAACCCATAGAACAATATGGGAGAGGTATAAAGTGATAAACCATTATCCAAAATTCACATAATGGAAAAATTTTATAATTAAGGTTAATAATTTAAATATTTAATTGTTATTATAATATTTATATTTAAATAAAATATAGATTAAAAAAACTAAGAAAATATAATATAATTTATAATTTAATAGAAAAATTCACATCTTCAAACTATTTTATTTATTATTTAATTCCTAATAAATTAATTTTTTAATTATCGTTATAACATTTACATTTAGTTAAATAATTGTTTTTAAAAACGAATCAAAATTAATACTATTTCTACTCACAAATACTCTAATAAAATAAATTACCATGAAAAAATAGAAAAAATACCTTTAATTTATGTGAATAAGAAAAAGGAGAGATTTGATAATTTTTTGGATCTTTTTTCTTATGATATTTTGTAACGCCTCAAACACGTACTCCTAGACCCGATTCTAAAAAAACTTCATGATTTGTTTTACTTGTTTTAGTTTTAAGAAAAAGTGATCCAACTTACAATTAAATATCATTAATAAAAATAGATTCAAAATATATTTGATAATATTTAAGTTCTAGAGATTTAGTGAATTCAAACAACTTACATCATAACTTGTTACATGACACATTGAAAACATTATTTTTTAACAACTCTTATAATGTTAAATTAGCTTCACTCATGATGAACTACTTAATCGAGGCCTTAATATAAAATTTCTTTTTTTATAAAAACTAAGACTTATGATATTTTTAAAAACATATGGGGTGAGAACAAAATTTATCATTAAGGGTTTTTAAAATAACAAGAAAATCCATTTTTAGAAATTATTGAAAATGATTTAAAAGGATTTTCAAAAGCTTTGATTTTAATAAATAATCTATTCAGGCATATAATTTTAATTGGAAACAAAGAGAGTTTCATAGGAGAAAATGAAACTTTTGAATCACATATTTAACAAAAAAACATTTAAATCCATTTAAAATCATTGATTATTCTTCAAATAAAAATATTATTTTTTTAAATACACTACAATTTTTTTTATGAAATTGAAATGATATTCACTAATCTTAGAAAAATAATTAGGCGACCTAGAACATTTAAAGAATAAATAGGGAACACCCATCACTTATTATAAAAAATACCCTTGAGGCTATGGGTTCACTCCCCAACCTTATCATCATTTCAATTTCCAAGTACCATATTTTAATAAAAAAATTTAGCAGCTTTCATTTTTTATTATGAATTCTATTAAAACTTTAACATTAAAATAATTTTCTTTTGTCTTAAAATTAAATCTTAAATTAATAAAGAATCCAAGAAAAAACAAGAAAATATGTTTTCTAATGAATATATACTTTAAAAGAATAAAATTATTATTTATAAATAACTTTAACTTTATGGATAACACATTTCAATAAAACATGAAATTAAAGCATGAAGAGAAATGCTATTAAAAATATGCCTGGATCACTGATGAATTATGCATAGAAAAAGAGTGATTCTCCATGAAAAGTTTTAAAACATGCATTATAATAATGAATTATCCAAACCCATAAAGACATTATTTTCAAATGAAATCATTGTTTAACCAAAATATATAGGATTCAAGTTTTTGAAATAAAACATGAAAATAAAATGATATATTTTCTTCTAAGAAACCTTTAAGATAAATGATATTTGACTTGTAATTTTAAAATAGATATTTTAAGATGATCCCATTGACTCTAGAATAAAACAATACTTTGAAAGAAAACAACCCTTTAAAGTAGTTTTCTCTATTATCTATAGAATAAATAGATTTCTTGTATAATTTTAAGAAAACTAAAAATATTAGAAACTATGATATTTAGTGTAGTATAGAAAACTATAATTTTAAAATATAAATAAAATAACAGACTTCTTACATTTAGAAGGGAAAATTTTAATTTTTTTTAAACAATTAATTTTTTAAAAGAAATTAATTTTAGAAATACTATGGGTCAATAAGAATTTTTCATCTAGAAATTAGAGAAAAAAGAAACTACTTTGAAACACTTAAAAAGTGGTCATAAAATAATCCGCTTACCTTTTTTTCTACCACTATGTTGAATTTTTTCCTAAGGACTATTTCGAAAAAAATTATATCCACTTCACTAAATCAAAACTGGGGTTTGATATAGAATGAGTAAGGAATTGTCTTTTGAAAAACTATCACTAGGCCACATAATTGCTTACTTTTCTCAGCATATCCAAAAACAAGGTACTATATGGGATTTTAATATTACCAAGTTACTTTATCAACTTGTTTCCTTCATCTCAAAGATAACCCTTTATTAAAGTCTATAAACTTTATTATCATTATTCGGTCCATATTTACTATTGAAGTCTAAAATCAGTTCATGTGAAGGTATAAATATAGATTTATAAATGATATTTTCTCTACATGAGACCTGGTTTATATCACAGCAATGGTTTATACATTGAAAAATCCATGAATGATATGATATGATATATATATATATATACATACATTTGATGGTAAACATATCATTATGGTCAATGCTCAAGAACGAAAATTGAGAAAGATGATGAATAGATCATTGCTAAGCTAGAAAAAATCCTCAAAAATAAATTTTTCATAAATATTTGACTCCTAGATATAATATACACACAAATACCTTTGAAAATATTTAAATAATTATGCCAAAGGTAGAAGAAAATTTAATCATCTTCTTGAACAACTCGTGCTTGTTTTTTCCCATCCACACTTGAATCCCTTTTATCAATTAATCCACTTTCGGTATTTGATCTATCTCATCCACGTTCAATCCTGATTTGATCCCCCATTTCTAAACTTGATCCCCCATAATATTCCTTCTATCTCTCATCTTCACTCAATCACATTCAAAACATATCCCGGAAACTACCCATCTATTCGAATTCCCTCTTATCTGATTATCTTTTTTATTTAATAAAAAAATATTCATATATTTCCTTTAATATTCATGATTCAGATTTTATATTTTTTTAATAATATCCATGTTTTCATAATAATTATAATTTCATATATTAATATATTCATAATTTAACATATTTTATAAAAAAAATATATTTCCAATAATATTTATAATTATGAATATTTAAATTTTATTTATTTAAATTTTTTTAAAATAACATGTATTACCTTAATTTTTTTACAATGTATATTTATATATTACCCTTAATTTTAAATTATCCAATTAATACACATATCAATAAATTTTTAATCATATTTTGTTTTTTTAAAATATTTATAACATCATATTATCATTTTTTATATAATATGTGAAATAATCATAATTTCATAATTATAAAATTTTGATTAATTTTTTTTAAATTTATTTATAATTATTTTCTAAAAATACTTATTTTAAATTAAATTTTAAAAATCATCTTTAATTTTAGTATTTATAATTATAGATTATTTTTTAAAGAGTTTCACTATAATTCTTATAATTTATTTATTTAGATTCTTTAATGATAAATTATTATTCATTACTCTTTTTTATTAATATTTGTATTACTATTGAATTAATACATTAACCAACCAACTCATAATAATATTAAAATAAAAACTTCCAATATTAAAACTCAGGATGTTACATTTCCTCTTATAGGAATTACACCCACATAATTCTTTTTACAATAATTATTTTATAACATTGATGTTTTGGATCTCGTAATCTATACTTAAAATTATCATTATTATCATTTATTATATCCAAAAAAATATTTTTAGGTATAGTTTTACTTCTATAATATATATATATATATATTCCATATAAAAAAACCTGAGTAATTCTATGTATTGTTTATGATGGTTTCTCTAGAATTAATTTAATCTCATATCCTAAGAAAAAACCTATAATATTTAATCACAAAAATTCTAAAAGGAATTTCTTAAATTTTCCTCAACCAATGAACTATTAAAATAGTATAAAAATAGATTTTAACATTAGGGTTTTAATATTAGTTATTTAATAACTAATGTTAACAAGTTTTTTACGTTGGTTATATAAATAACATGTTGCTTAGAGTAGATTACTCAAGAGGGGGGGGGGGGGTGAATTGAGTATCTATAAAAATTTCTATTTAAAAAGTATTCTTAAAAAGGTTTCTAAAAAAGGTTAAATACAACCTAGTGAATCGAGGTTATACTGTAATAAGAGTTTGACTATTTAAATAACTTCTTATAAGATTGATTAGTTCTCAGTAATCTTAATGTTAGTTATTAATATTAATTTTGAAGTTATTCTACTAAGACAAGACAATTATAACTTCTTTCCAAGATTAAATATCAAAGTGAATTTAGTGATATCTGAATTATACAACAATGTAGTAAAACAAAGGAGAATAAATTAAGCAACACAATAGATATGAAACAAGTGGTTCAGTCTCAAGATGAGACCTAATAAACTCCACTTGGTGATCACCTGACACCAAGAAATTTATATAAATAAACTTGATCCACACACTAGATCGGGGTGAAACAATAGTACACATGACTGTCTAGGTTGCACAGGGACCTCTTCCATATTTCTTCGTGAAAAAAAACAACCAGGCCACATAGGGACCTCTTCCACACTTATCAGCGGGTATACAAATATAAAAATATGTTTGAGTAAGGATATCTTGTATCCTTCAGTTTAATGCAGGAGACAAAGTGTGTTGTTATAAAAATACACACACTTTTCAAAAGATAGTAAAATGATACACAATAGAGAAGAAATATTGAGATAGGTTTAGAAATGCTCTGAATGTTAGTCTTTGCAGCTCTGGACTTCTGAGATGAATTATATGTAGAAATCAAGTCCTCGTATGGAAAATAGTGTCACAAGTCAGACAGATCCAGCTTGTGTTCTTCGTGATGTTTGACAGTGTGAAGTTGTTCTCGATTATAGGATTCAAATGAACTTCATTTGTTCTCCAGCTGAGTTGAGTTGCATGAGAAAATTTTTTCTTTAAGATTCTCTAAGTGTATTCTGTTGTCATTCTCATTCCCACCCTCTTGTTTTTATTTTTAGTATCATGCCAAACTTCTTGTTTTTCTAGGGCCGCATTACTCTTTTATCTTGGAGTGCATGTGTTTGAGCTAACAGGTTACATGTATTTTTCACCTCATACCTCGTACTGTCACATGAAATGTCTACAAAGAAATATTAATTTTTTCAGTGCATTTAAAATCTTCAAATATGACCGTTAGAGATTAAATTGAAAGACGACAAAACATATTAAGAAACAGTGTCACAGTATGTCATGAAAACAACGTCTCCTTCACACGGTGTCAGGATTAGTCACAGTGTCTTGTAGTCATGGTGTCTAGTTCATGGTGTCTCGATGTCACAGTGTCTTGTTCACGGTGTCTTGTTCACGGTGTCTTGTTCATGGTGTCTTGTTCACGGTGTTTGGTTGTCACGATGTCTCGATGTCACGATGTCTTGTTCACGATTTCTTGTTCACGGTGTCTTGTTCACGGTGTCTGGTTATCACGGTGTCTATTTGTTCACGGTGTCGCACACTTAGGCAAATATCTATATTTAGACTTAATCAGTGATATTTATGGAATGAATTAAACTTAATCATTTTTTAGAGAAATCATTATAAAGTGAATAAAAATATAGTTTATAGTAAAAAAACTGAGGGTATAGAACTTAATACCTTTGGATAGCCTTTACTAAACAACTGTGCATTTGATGTGAGATGGATTACATAGAGTTAATATGGTTTATAGACTGAATAAGATTTGTGATCATTAAAACATGATTAATACATGAGGAGTCCAACAATCTACCCTTTTTTAATGATCACAAATCATGTATATTTAGAGTGTATATTTGTTCTAACAACATAGTTCTAATGTGAATATAACATATATAGAGTGAGTTTTCTCTTCTCGTATATTTCTTCTATATTTCTCCCCCTTTTGGGATTATAAAAAAGTATCATGAAAAATAAAGACAAAAGAGACAAGACAAGGGCATAATGTATTAGATAAAAAGAGGGGAATTACAAAAAGTAAAACAAAATTAACAAAATTCCCATAAAAAAAAGAGTAAGAACTATTCTTCTTCACTGACCGGTCTTCTCTTTTCCCTTAGCAGTAGAAGTAGAAGAGGAAGCCATAGGAGCAGAGGTTGAGGTAGAATAAGGGAGTGAGCTGGTTGATAGAGAAGGTAAATGAATACCTTCAAAGATAGAGGGAGCCAGAGTAGATGCAATAGAAGACTGAGGCAGTTGTTGATCAAGGATCACAGGACTGATCTGACTCAGTGCCTGACTAACAGACATAGAAGTGGAGGCTAGGGCAGAGGTGAATGTAGGCAAACCAGGCCTCAGTGGTGCAGCCACATGAGCAACAATGGTTGTACTATGTACATGAATATAGGGCCTCAGAAGCTTAATAAAATCCACAATGATCTCTCCACCATACTACATATATTTCTCAAATTCATCCTTATTTTCCATAAACTTGTCCAAAAAATGATTGAACTCTATGATCTTTTGGACTTGAGTCTTGAAATATTGAGTAACAGGAGGAATCCTCAGATTTTCTACAAGATGTTTGAAATGATTGGCCATGTCAATCTTTGAGAAGATTTGGTTGAAGTAGAAATCCACTATCTTTGAAATTTATTACTGATCATCATTAGAAATTTTTTAATGGATTTGGTCCAAATGAAGAACTCTGTCACTATTCTTGATAACTTCAGATAGAGAATATTTATCAAAACCACTATGCACAGTCTGAAGTTCTTCTTTAACAACTATTCTGAGAAGGTCACTATCTATGGAAGATTGAGATGATTGCCCAAATGTCTTATAAATAGTGATAACTGAGTTGAGATATTTCAGTTGATTTAGCACTTTTTGAAGGCACCCCTTATACTTATTAGTGAGCTTGTTAAGATTAACCACAAGCTCTCACATTAATTTCACAATCTATTTGTTTCTTTCTGCCACTTTTTCAGCTAAGAAAGCTAAATGAGGTTGAATCTAAGATACACCATTATGTGGGGTTTGAGGAACAAAAGCCTCCATAGGATGAGAAGCAAACTCCGATCTCGAATTCATCACATTCTTCACGTCTTCAATCATACCTATTAGAGTCTTCACTTCTTCACCAAGAAGTCTATTTTCAACTTTGACTTCCTAAATCTCATGAAGCATTTTGGGTTGAATTATCCAAATAACTTTTTATAATAATAGTGAGGCATCTCTCTCACTTAGATTTGTTACAGGAGTTGGTTGGGTATTCAGGAGTTTTTCAACTCTAGAAAAATGTGTAGCTCCAAATTATTTTAGATCATCTTTACTCACCAAGGATGGTTGTTCTGGTGAAGGTTCAGAGATAGGGACTGATACAGGCTTAGGTTCTTTTTTAGGGGAAAGATTAGAGATATATTTAAATTGAAACATCGTGGAAAGGTCAAGGCCTTTTACTGAGACTTCTTGGGATTCATTCACATCATAAAATCTAGGGAATTTATACCGAGTGTATACAGGGCTTAGATAAATAAGTTTTTATACTTCAATAGATTACAGATTTGGGGGTTTCTCCCCCCTAAATAGTTTCATCCTTCTCAAGACTGAGAGGATTAGGGGTTTGATCTATTTCCACGAATTCATATCTTAGTTCCTCTCCCATTTTTTTTCTAGCCAACTGAAAAGCCATCTCTAGCCTTTCCTCAGCCGAAGGAATGACTTCAGGAACAGATTGTTCCACTGGGAGTTCACTACAAAAAAAACATGGTTTAGCGGCGGTCTTGTGGCGGTGGTTCACAAAACCTCCGCTAAACCTTTTTCGGTGAAGGTTTCGCGGCGGTTTTTAATAAACCGCCGCGAAACCCAAATTATTTTACAGAGACGCCGACCCTTTCCCCCTTCCCCTTCGCGATCCCTAACCCTCGCGACTCCGCACCCCCCACACTGCCGGCGACTCCCCACCCCTGCGCTGCCGGCAACTCCTCACCCCCGTGCTCTCCGGTGAAACCCGCACCCCCCAGCGCCCCCCTCGACCACCGGCGACCCCCTCGACCTCCGGCAAAACCCGCGCCCCCGCGCCCCCTGCGCCCTTGGAAAATCTCGGTCCTACTACGCTTGGAGGAAGGTTGGTTGGTTTATCATATATTGGGACATACTTGTGTGATTGAAATTAATTGAATGGAAATTCCATTTATCTAAAAAATATTCACTTCTAAATCTTGATAAATGCAGGTCTTCACCAAAACAACTGGAGGATATTCCTCCCCCTTAATACATGGGAAGTTTAATTTATTTTAATTTTTTTTCGTGCATATGATAATTTTTCCACTTCTTTTTTGATAAATTATATATCATGTTTTTCTTTATTATGTTCTTATAATGAGTTTTGTTTGCATAATACAAGATACTATTATGATTCTCAATTTTATTTTTCTTATCTATATGACATTTTTATGAACACTTTTATGTGTATTTTTATACTTTGATTATACATTGTTTATGTTGTGGAAATGAAGGTATTTAATGATGGTCGTTGATGACAATATGGAAGAGGAGTCTTAAGTGGGGCTGACTTTCACAAAAAACTGCATTGGAAAGAGAAATACAAGGAAGTCAATATAGACAACATCTTAGGCTTGTGGTTTCTCTTCATTCTCTAGAACTTTTTATTGCACTTTAATTTCTATTGGATTTACATCATCCAAAGATTAATGAACTTTTATATACATATTTTTACATTTCAGTACATGTTTTGTAGTTTTATTGAATTGGTTTCATTCATAAATGTCTGAAAATTTCTTGTAAAAAATGGCCTGATAACTTTTATAACTTTATATGATCGCATGTTTTTGTGGATGTTGTGAATCAGGTGGGATTTGATATCAATATTTCTACTATCCTTGAGTGGCTGTTTGTTCATCTATAGTTTAATTTTAAGATAGGATTGAGGAAGGGGGAATCTTTATGAAGACCTATAGTGTGATCAAGGGTTATTTTTAGTAGCACTTCATGACATCCAATTGGGTTACTAGTATTTTTTTCAATTCTATTCAGTTTTTAAGAAGTTCCATCGACTAGGGTGGTTATTATATCACGTGCAATCACACGGGGGTTGATGTTGGTTTTTTTTTAAATTATGTAAAGGAAATATCCATATATTGGTCTTCAAAGACCAAAAATCCCAAAATCCTTCATTTTTATGAAATATAATAAGCAAAAAGATTCACCCACCTCTCAAGGGGAGCCTCAAGATGGAAAAATATGGCCTACATCTACTCTTTCCAAAATATAGTAGATTATAGAAAATTGATGAGGTGTTGGTACTCCTCAATAATTCCCTGAACAAATTAGCATGATACTGGGCATTGATGATATTTCATTAGAGAAGTTGTGAAACCATTATTTTGGACTGGTATTTGAGATAGATATAACCTTTCTCTCCTTTTCGGTTTTCATTAAAGAACATATCTCTTTATTGTTGGGTTAGTTTTTCGTCAATATTTAGGCTCAGATGTCTAATATTAACATGTATTCTATTCCTCCTATATCGGGTTTGGATGCGGAAGGTTGGGTATATATGTGCTCAAACCTAATTGATTTATTCCCACACATGTCATGTATATATAGATAATGTACAAATTAGTTGTGTATTATGTTGGGAAAAGGGATAATTGGGTTAATTTGACCTTACATGGTGGTCGGTGATTATAGATCAATAGTCGATCTCTCAATAATTCATTCGTTTCATATTATTGTCAGGATATGTAATATTTCCCTATTAGGTGTATATTTTTTCCATTTGTTTTCATATTACCTATTGTACTGTTTTTTATTCTCTAAAGTAAATAACATGATAGAATGTAAATATTTAGTTTATTTTCTCTTATTTTTATTGTTATGAACATATTCATATATATGGTTGGGTGCATGCCTACATGTACATTATGAAGAGGCCTACCATTATAATTATTAATTCTCGTCACTTATCTTTAAAAAATGGCCTATGGTGGAAAGAATTGGGTTTTGGTGGCCTAGTCTTCCACCATGAGGAGGTCATTACTGCGTCGAGTCTCAAAAAACCATAATGGGAAATAAAAACACATGGGTCATCAAAATAATGAAATATCTAAAAAATTATTTCAATTATGACAAATATACATGCCACCTTATCAACAACTACATGACTTAAATATTTCAAAATACCAACATATATTTCTATGATGTAGACATTGTTTTTGGGAGAGGCATATAGATAGAGAAGGGGAAGGGGAATATATTATATGGTTAGGAAGAAGTATATGTAACCAACACATCAAAAAGGTGATGGTAATGTCAAATAGGACATCATTTGATTATAAACTACTTGCATCAACCTTGGATAAATTCCTCTACAACATCATTCATGGCCATGGTTAGGGTCAAACATGTAGTATTATTTCCATTATTTATGACTACATTTGATGTTACCTTTACATTGTTCTTCATTTATTTTTGGATTTTTTGGTTAGATTTTGGAGATTATTTAAATTGGATCATTGTACAAATCATCTGATCTGATAATTATTTTTCTCAAAACTGATATGAGATGTCCCAACATTATTATCTCATGCTGTAACATGTCATTGGGTTAGAGGTACATCACCATTTATAATTTTTAAATAGTTTTAATTAAAATTAGATTAAGTTAAGTTAATTTGTTGATTGACTTGGTTCAACTTCATAGGTAATTTTTTTGGGATAAAGGTTGGAGTTCACCACAAACAATATATAAGTGGTTGGTTATTATATAGGTGTAATGAGGTGGGCTGGTGATTTTTAGGCAATTATTCCTTGTTGGTTTTAATTGAAATAAATTATAATTTTTATAATAAAATTATATAATTAACTATAAATTGTATACAATTATGTATTTGGTGTTGTGCCTTGAGATAGGTACTAAAGATATGATTTCAGATTTAAAAAATCATAGACAAGAGTTATAGGGTTGTTCTTAAAAAGTGAAAAAAATAGAATTTATGTGAGTAGTCCTTCTGTATTTCCCATGTGTTTATGAATTTGATGTATGTATGTGTTTTACATTCTCACCACTATAGTGATCAAACCCTTTTAAAAAATTAATTTTTTTTATTAAAATAAAATTCTTATAAATGAGATTAATAATGTTTCAATGTCTAAGACAACCCTTGAATAAAAAACTAGTTCTTTATATGTCGATGGTTGATGACATGATTATAAATGTCTGACTTGTAATACTCAAACCTATAGAGGTGACACTTCGATGAATAAAGTGAACATAGTGTCCCTCTTTATAGTTGGTTGTGTATGAAACCATTGAGAAACATCATTCCTCTTGGAGGACATCTAAGGTCAAGCCTAAATAATCACATAATGTCTCAGGTTTAAAATGCATTATGACCAGTTTCGATCACACATCAATGGGGTGTTGTTTGAGGAAACATAAATGTGTGATCGATAGTGTTATGATAAGTGTGTAACCCGATATTTTTATTTCTCCTCAATGAGGTGTTGACGCTGTCTCCTATGGACCAGACTTGTTCTGTTGGTCTGAAGTGGTAAATGTGATCAATGAATCATCTTTATTATATTATGAATACTTTATGATCAATGGTTCATCTTTATTATATTATGTTTCTGTAATCTTACACTATCGTATATTTTTGTGTAGTCACATTGTGATATACATGGATAAAAGCTGGATCACATTACTGAGGAACACACCTCAATATGTTAAGGGTTTGAATGAGTTTTTAGATTTTGCAATTTCTAATCGATCCGTTGAAGGGAGAATAAGATGTCCATGTCCTAAATGTAAATTTAGAATATGGTTGAAGAGGGATGAAGTTTATGAACATTTAATACTAAAGCAATTCCCTGATCAATATTTGTGTTGGATTTGGCATGGAGAATCAAACAATACAGAAAGATTGAGGACTGATGTTAATCCACAGAATGAGGTCCCAAGTTTGTCGCCAATGGAAAATGAAATGCAAAACCTCATAAATGATGCATTTGGCACTGCAAGACACCACTATGAGCATCAAAACATATCAGAACAACCAGAAGATGATGCTACAAATTGCAACGTGACAAGTGATGTTTTGGAGACTGTAACACAAGCAGATCAAGATTTTAACATATCATTGGATCCTCCTCTTGATTCTATGGAGCCAAGTGTAAGGGAAAACTTCAGTGAGGAAAATGCGTTTCATGATTTAGTTGACGATGGAAATCACGAGTTGTATAGTGGGTGTTTGAAATATTCAAAGATTTCATTTCTGCTGAAGTTGTACCATATCAAATGCCTTTGTGGAATTACAAATAAGGCAATGTCTATGTTATTGGAATTGATTCGTGATGCATTTCCTAAAGCAAAAATCCCAGAATCATTTTATGAGATGAAAAAAGTTGTAAACAAGCTTGGTCTGAATTATACAAAAATACATGCGTGTCCCAATGATTGTATGCTTTACTGGGGAGAGGATTCAAGTAGACAGAATTGTAAGAAATGTTCTTATAGATGGCAGTCAAAGGGTAATGTTGGAAGTATGACTGAACATAATTTCATGGAGAAGAAGAAAATTAACACACCTGCAAAAGTTTTGCGTTACTTTCCTTTGAAGCCGCGATTGCAAAGATTATTCATGTCATCAAAAACCGCCGAACACACGAAGTGGCATGCTGTAGATAATAACAATGATGGGTTAATGCGACATCCATGAGATTCCCAATTGAGGAAGACATTTGATTCATTACATCCAGATTTCTCAGATGATCCTAGGAATGTTCGACTAGGATTGGTTGCTGATGGATTCAACCCATTTGGGACTTTGAGTACGAGTTATAGCATTTGGCCAGTTGTTTTGATCCCTTATAATCTGCCTCCGTGGATGTGTATGCAACAAACATCTTTTATAATTTCGATGATTATTCCTGGAAAACAAATTCTTGGAAATGATATTGATGTATACCTGCAGCCTTTGATTGAAGAATTGCAGGAGTTATAGAGCAACGGTGTTGAGACATTTGATGTTTCTTCTAAAACAATGTTCAAAATTCATGCCGCTTTAATGTGGACCATTAGTGACTTCCCTGGGCTTGGGAATTTATCTGGTTGGAACACTTATATGGGTTTTTATTGTCCTCTTTGTAACTTTGATTTCGAGCCCAAATGGCTACCTCACAGTAGAAAATGATGCTTATTGTGCCATCGAAGATTTCTTGATGCATCTCATAGATTTCGGCTGAACAAATCAAAATTTAATGGTTCCATTGATCGTAGACCACCTCCAAAGTTGTTAACCGGTTCTGAAATATTGACACAGCTTGAAAATGTTAAAATAGAATTTGGGAAGGTTCATCATTTGAATGATAGCGGAAAACGAGTGCGAAGTGCATCGTCAAGTGAAATCAGAACACAACAATGGAAGAAAAAAAGTATATTCTTCAAACTTCCGTATTGGGAATTTAATTCTTTGCGCCACAATCTTGATGTGATGCATATTGAGAAGAATGTATGTGATAATTTGATTTTCACATTACTTAATGAGCATGGAAAGTCGAAGGACCATCTTACAAGTAATGAACATAAAACGTGATCTCTGGCCAGATGAGAATGAAAAGTATGCTCCGGCCATTTTTTCAATGAAAAATAGGGATAAAGATACGTTCCTTCAAATTTTAAAGAATGTGAAGGTATCTGATGGGTATTCGAGTAACATCTCGAGGTGTGTTGACTTGAAGAATCGTATGTTATATGGATTGAAAAGTCACGATTCACATATTTTGTTACAACAGTTACTACTATTGGCATTGCGTACATTATTACCTGAAAAAGTTACTGCTGTTGTACTCCAATTCTGCACATTTTTCAGGAAATTATGTGAGAAATATCTACATCTATTTCAGCTTGACAACCTACTGGAGAGGTTTTTATTGACCTATTGTGCAATTGATATGATCTTTCCTCCATCGTTTTTTACTGTCATGATGCATTTAACTGTGCATTTAGTTGACGAAGCTAAATTAGGAGGCCCCGTTCATTATCGATGGATGTATCCAATTGAGAGGTTTTTTATTTATATGTTTCCAGTTAAGTAAACAATTTTTGGCATTTAAATAAATGCATAATATTTTTTTTTCACAGATATCTTGGGCATTTGAAAGCATACGTGAGAAATAAAGCTCAACCAGAAGGCTCTATTGCTGAAGGATATTTGGCCGAGGAGTGTCTCACCTTTTTTTCCAGATATTTGGATGATATTGAGACAAGATTTAATCGAGTTGGACGTGTTGACGACACATCAACTCATTCTCAAATGCATCAGAAATAAAAAATATTTCCTGCTATTGGCCGATCAGTTGGGAGGACCTCATACGCGACACTAACAGAATTGGAATTATTACAGGCACATAGATATGTGTTGCTGAATAGTGAAATTTCAGATCCATTTATTGAAGAGTTAAGGATACAAACAAAGAGACGAATAAGAGGCCAAACACGAAATGAAAAAGATATAACGAAAGCTGTGAATAAAGAGCTGGTATAATGGTTTACACGACGTGTAAGTTTATAAATATTGCAATAAATACGAATATTAGTTTGACACATACAATTTTCAAATCTATTAATTTTTTTTTCAGATCATGAATACTGATACTCGAGCAGACTTGTCAGAAGATTTGAAGTTTCTTGCTAGAGGTCCTATAAAACAAGTTAGAAAGTTCGGCGCTTATAATGTGAATGGTTTTAGATTTCGTACAGTCGATCGAGAAGTGGGTTTGAAAACACAGAATAGTGGTATATTTACATTTGATGAAGTGGAATACTATGGAAAGATGCATGATATTATTGAATTAAACTACAACAGGCATTTTTCTGTTGTTTTATTCAAATTCAAATGGGTCGATATTATCAGAGGTGTTAAAAGAGATTCCTTGCAATTTACTTCTGTAAACTTCTCTCGCTTGATGGATGTTGGTGATCGTGAACTGCATGATCCATATATCTTAGCATCGCAGGCAAAAATGGTATATTATGTGAATGATGTTGTGGATGAAGGGTGGAGTGTAGTTACTCACGTAATACAAAGAGATTTGTATGATATGGGTGATGAAGTGGAAGATTTGACCTCTACAATTGAATTTCATCAACAACAGGAAGCAGAATTATTTGTCCATCATGATATTGAAAATATTAGTCTAGCAAGGATGAATGAAGTGGATGAAGAAATGGAGCAGGAAACCGACATGATTGAAGGGGAAAATGATTGTATGTACAATTATTTATTCATTCAGCAACCACTTGTTTCATTTCTGTAGTCATTCATTATCATTGTTATATATATTTTGTTTGTTAGTACTGGGCATCTATTATCATTTTTAATTTTTTTTTCTGCATAATTTTTTTGAAATATATATTCTGAACTTAATTTTATTTGATTAAATGACAAGAATGCCAAGGAAGAAGCGGTACACCATTCCTTCTACTTCTGCGACAGATGACGATCCGTCTGTCCCCATGACATCTGAGGCAGCAGCTGCCTACATCCCTGCATCATCTCCCCCTGCACCATCTCTGACACCATCAGTGGATGCCTCATTAGAGGATGATTCATCGCCTCCCCCTACAGGAGCCTCAGCAGTGGGGCAGCGACACGCCCCTTCCAGTTCATCACGGACATTCTGGAGGGTCACAGTAATAGGTACAAATTTTAATTAAATAAATTTATTGCATTTTGTTTATAGTAATTTTTTTCTCATTGCAGATGAAAACAATGCAACCATGGAAAAACAAATAAAAAGTTCTGATGTTTGGAACATGCATGGCGAGAATATAGTGGTGCCATTTGATTCTTATGGGGTCCCGACGGATGATGCCGCAGGTTTACTTGGTCAGATTATAGGTCAACTGGAAGCGGATCCCATTTCCCTGCCTATTTCATATGATGATTGGAGGCATATGCCTCCAAACTGGAAAAATGAAGTTTATGATTCTCAGATAAAGGTAATATTATTACTTTATGGTTTAATTGAATGTCATGTTACTAATATATTCAAAATAAATTTCTGTATACATATGTTCTTCCACTTTACCGTTGCTGATGTGATAGCACGGAAGTGGACAGTAAAAAATCTTGGAAAAAATGGAAATATTTCAAATGGAGGTTGTGGTGTGATGTCAACGATACTTCGTTGACCTTGCAGCAGATGTATGAGAAGCTACCCAGTGGGGTACTGAAAGAATAGTGAAAGGTTTTTTTCGATAGACATCGTGATGAGAAGCGGATGGTATTGAAATATATATTATTATATTATCCTCATTTTACATTTATACATGTACATGAAGAGAATATAGACATTGAATACAATACTGTTAAATTGAATTTTATTTATTTCAGGATCTCTCAAGACAGAATGCTTCAAACCGGGAAAAGCTGGTCATCCCGCTCACTGCGGGTTCAAAAAGTTTTTCAAGAATCCAAATGTAATTGGTAATCTTTTAATTTGTTTAAATATTTATAAGATAATATTATCTATTTATCATATTTAACTGTTGATTTATCTTTGTTTAATACAGTCACAGAGTTTAGGGCATGACGCATCCCGAACAGAACTGTGGATGGATGTTCATAAAAAAACAGATGGAAGTTTTGTTAATGAACCTGCCAGAGAAGTTGGGGTATTAAGTCAATTATTTGTTATAATAACTTATTATCAGTTTTTACTGTGTTAATATATATTGATATTTGATTTATAGGTAAAAATTAAAGAAATATGGGATTCCAATCCTGGGCAATTCTACTCAGTCTCCCAGGATGACTCAGTTGGTAAAGTCCTTGGGAAGGAGCATCCTGGTAGAGTGCGCGGGATGGGTTTGGGACCTATACCATCTGAGGTCTTTTGCATGCCATCGGGGATTTCGTCTACATCTACTCCTGCTTATAGTCATTTCATACCTGAAGATGCTCAGAGGGAGATGTCTTCTCTACGAAACACAGTTCACCAACAGGGGGATCAGATATCTGGTTTGCAGAAAGAGTTGCTTGAAATACGTCAGTATATGAGCAGATATGCCCCCGGTGGTAGTGCATCGGGTAGTGGTGAGCAGGTAAATCACAAAAAAATCAAAATCATTTAGTTTGCAAACTTTTATTGGTTTTAAGTTTTATTATAAATATGCAACAATATATAATTTTCAATATAATGTTCTTACAGGTGGTAGCAGGTGGTGGAGATGAAGGTGGAGAGGGTGACGATGCAACATTAGATGATGAGTAGTAGTATTGTTGATGTGTTGAACAAGTATGATAACGGTTGGTTTGTATATGTAACATTTATGGCACATAGTTGCCACCAAACATTTCCATATATGTAACCCATATTAATACCATTTCTACCATATAGCAGCATTAGGGTAGCCCCATTGTGTAAGCTCGATTCATAAATGGATTGGGTGTTCTGACACGCTGGTCGGGTTGGTTTCATCATTTATGACAAATGTTATGGAGTTTGTGAGTGTGAATCAGATAAGTGTCACATGTGCGATTAAGGTGAATATAACCTAGTTCTCTTATGATCAGTTGGTCTATCTCTTATTTTCATGACTAGGACACTCCTAATTTGGGGAACATCATGTTAGATATAGTAAAAATGTCCTTCTAGGTAGTAGAAGTGATGGAAGTGTCTTAGAGGTGATGGAAGTGTCTCCAATCTTCTGATAATATTTATACTCTCTTAGCGTACTCTTGCTTAGCAACGAGCATTTCCCCTATCTTTATGTCATCCTCGATGCACTAAGAGAGCATCAGTTATATACCGAGCTAAAGCTATCAAGTGTTATTCTTTTTTAATAAATAGGTTTTATCAATGTTTCATGCAGGATGCATGGTTTTTATTGAGGCATGGTTAGTTCTTGTGTGATACCTGAGTTCCTGTGTAGGAATGCCTTGGACATACTTTTGGACACCAACCGTTTCCTTTGACTTGATCACTAGATGAATGTCATTCTAGGCTCAGTCAATGATCTTATGTGGATGTTTTGGTCTTTTACCAATATCTCACTTGTAAACTTGGAGTATGGACTACCTAGGGATAGTTTCTTAGACTCTAACTTGATGATCTTATTTTATCCCAAACTTATCATCAGACTCAAAGGTGATGTTTAAAGGGTAATGATTATAGTGGGATGGATCTAGGTTCCACCCTTGTTCATGCTGGGGAACAATGTATTAAATGGTTAAGTGATGGAATGACTAAGAAATTTCATTGAAAGTCAGGTATGGGCTTATGTGAATGTGCTTATGGTAAACACGAGATTTCATAGAGGAAGGAATTGTGGTTCAGGTTGTGATATGTGAGTCATCTAAGCTGAGTATCTTGGGAATGGTTAGCTGAAAGTGGATTGAATTATTATACTTCTTCTTAGATTTATATAGGTGAAAGTAACCATTTAAACCTAGGTGATCTCTATATTCTGGTTTGATTTATTTTTCAGGGCAGTGGTGTAGTAGAACCAAAATTATTTTTGTTCCAGTTCAGCATTTAGCGGCGGTTTTAACAGCCGCTAATGCCATACTTGGTGGCATTTAGCGGCGGTTATAACCGCCGCTAAATATATTACGTTTATATTTAGCGGCGGTTAAAACCGCTGCGAATAAAAAAGTGTGGCAGACCCATAAAACCGCAGCTAAATGGAGAGAAACCGCCGGGAAATGAGGCATCTACGACACATTTTTTAAACAGCTGCAAAATAGACAAAACCGCCGCTAAAAGATTGCCAACGCCAAGTTTAGCGGCAGTTTTTGTAAACCACCGCTAACCCATTTAGCGGCGGTTTAAACCACCGCTAAATGGGAAAAAAACCGCCGCTAAGGGCAAATTTTGTTGTAGTGGTTCCTCAAGGTCATCTTATTGCATAATAGGTAATTATTCTTCTATAAGATCTTCCATCGCATTCTTTTTGATTTATTTGACAAAAAGTTTTGTTTCAACTTCGGGTTGATCTTCTAGATTAAAAACATCTTTATAAGCAGGGACTTCCTTTTCACTTACTACATGAGGGATATGAGTACTGTCTTCCTTATCAGAAATAGTTTCCCTGGGAGGCACAACAACCTCTTCTTCTTCTTCTTTAGAATACTCAACAAATTCATCTGGTTCCAAACCAGGATCAGTAATATCTTTTGGTCTTGAAGGATGCTTCACTAGATTGAACTTTTCATAAATCATATCATTGTCTTCCATCCATTCTTTTTTCTAAGGGTTCCAATTGATTTTCATCCTCTTGATAATGAATTTTGAAAGGAAGAACTCACAATCCTTGATAAATTATTTATTAGGTCCAACAAAACATTTGGCATGAAGTATGACTGAGATAAGCTGAGAATAATATAGGGAGGTTGACTTGGATGTGGTTTTTATTAGCTCACACATATGGTGTAATGCATACTTACAAAGGTTGATATTATGCCCATTTTTCATAAGATGAATCAGAAACACATCCTGATATTTTAGTATAGAAAAATCACATTTTCTGGGGCTAATCAAGTTCTATATAAAGATAAACAGTAGTCCAGATTCTCCATCCAGTTCAGCAGCAATGGATCTCCTCTTGGTGCCATTTCTAGTTAAGCTTTTTAAAGCATATTTCAAAACAAAGAATTCACTGGAAGGTGGAGGTCCTCTATAATATTCGTCACAGATGCCTTCATGAGAAATTCTACGGCATGTATCCCATAAAATTGAAGATAATGAGCATTTCTGGCCATTTATCCATCTTCTCACAGCATAACCATCTTTAGAATCAAAGGATAACTGAACATACTGATAAAATTGAGCCACAAGCTTAGGTTAGATAGGTCAATCGTTCTTTGAAAACCATTCTAACCAGCCTTTATCTTTTAAAAATTTCAAAACCAGAGATTTACTCTACAGAATACACTCAAGGAATATCTCTTTTTTAGGTACTACTACTCGGTTCACCAGATTTGGATTTAGAGGACCTTTAGGTGTCAGCTTAGGTGCGATCTTCATCTTCTTCGATCTACATTTCTCAGGAGTCGATGATGAAGGGTGTTCCATCTTGGGAATTCACCAAAGGTTTGAGAGAGAGAAGGGTTGAAGGATTCAGTAAGTGTTAAAAATTGAGTGAATAAAAGAAAGATCAATTGAAGGACAAGTGAAACTTCCTTTATTTTATCATTTAGGAATAGAAAATGTATTAGAAGTAAAAGTGTGAGAAAATAAAAAGGTTAAATGAATAATTACCACGATGTGTTTTTTAATTTTTGAGTAAAAATCATAAAAAATCTTTACGATGAGACCATATTAAGTCTTTATGGTGAGACAGTGAATGAATTTTATAGTGATACAGTGACCGATCCTTACGGTGAGACAGTGACTGATCCTTATGGTGAAATAGAGACTAATCCTTATGGTGAGACAGTGGCTATCAGATAGTAATCATGAAATACTAACTGTGAGACAGTAAACATGAAACAGTAAGATATAAAACAGTAATATATAAAATAGTAAGACATAAAATAGTAAGATATAAAACAGTAAGACATTTACTTAATATTTATCATTCCTAATTCATTTATGATGTAGTCTATTCTTTCAGAATTTAATGGTTTAGTAAATATATCTACAAGCTGATACTCAGTACCAATGAATTCCAAAGTGATATCACCATTTTGATAATGATCTCTCAAAAAGTGATGTATTACATCAATATTCTTTGTCCTAGAAAGAGAAACAGGATTTTTTGAGATGTTAATAGCACTTTTGTTCTCAGAATTTATAGGTACATTCCTAAATTGATATCTATAATCTAGTAATGTGTGTTTCATCCACAATATTTGTGCACAAAAACTACAGGAAGCTATATATTCAGCTTCTGCAGTAGATAATGCAACATTATTTTGTTTCTTACTACACTATGATACTAGTGACTATCCTATAAAGTGACATGTTCCAAAGGTTCTTTTTTTATCTAACTTATAGCTTCCGAAGTCAGCATTAGAATAACTAACTAATTCAAATTATTGTCCTTTGGAATCGAACATTCCTAGATTGGGTTTATTCTTGAGGTATTTTAAAATTCTCTTTACATCACTTAAATGAGATGCCTTAGTATTTGCTTGAAAACAAGCACACATACACACACTAAACATAATGTCAGGTCGACTAGCAGTTAAGTAGAGTAAACTTCCAATCTTTCCTCTATATGTGGTTTGATCAATATAATTTCCATCTTCATCAAGATCCAAATTACAAGTGGTACTCATGGGAGTTTTACTACTTTTAGTGCTATCCAATCCAAAACGTTTTAGAATATATCTAGTATATTTACTTTGAGTTAAAATAATACCATCGTTATTTTGAAAGATTTGAAATCTGAGAAAGAATTTTAGTTCACCCATTAAACTCATTTCAAATTCATTTTGCATCATTTTAGAAAAATCAACACATAAATAATTTCTTGAAGATCCAATGATAATGTCATCTACATAGTTTTGAACAACTAAAACATCATTTGAAATTGATTTTATAAATAGAGTAGGATCAACTATTCCTTTTGTAAAACCTTCAGAAATAAGAAAAGTACTCATCCTATCATACCAAGCTCTTGGATCTTGTTTTAAACCCTATAAATCTTTTGATAATTTAAAAATATGATTTGGAAAATGGGGGTTTGTAAAGCTAGGGGGTTGTTCAAAAAAGACATCCTTATCTATATACACATTTAAGAATGCACTCTTAACATCCATTTGATATAGTTTGAAATTCATATGTGCATCATAAGCAAGCATGATTCTGATGGCTTCAAGTCTAGAAATTGGTGCAAAGGTCTCCTCATATTCAATTCCTTCTTCTTGACTATATCCTTGGGAAACCAATCTAGACTTATTTCTAAATATGTTACCAGCTTCATCTACCTTATTTCTAAACACCCATTTAGTGCCTATGGTGAATGTGTCCATAGGTCTTTCTATAAGATTCCAAACTTTGTTCCTTTCAAACCGATTAAGTTCTTCTTGTATAGAAATCACCCCAAATTCATCATTGATAGCATCATTAATGTTTTTAGGTTCAAGTTGTGACAAGAAGACTTGATGTTCAACCTGATTTCTAGGAGAAGATATATTTTGAGTTCCTTTGTCTATGTCTACGACAATAACATCTAAGGGATGGTTCTTAAGAGTTATAACCGCTCTAGAAAATGAGGGACTAGTGATTTCAGGTTCATCAACAAGTTTAGGTTCATTGTGACTTGAGTCTAAGGAATTTATAGAACTTTAAGTTTTCACAGATTCTTTCATAGAATGGTTTGAGGATTTTGAATTAATGTTCAAATTTGATATATCATCCTATAGGTTTTCTAGAATTGTTTTAGACTCATGTGGATCTGCTTCATCAAATTTGACATGGATAGATTATTCCACACATTTAGTTCTTTTATTGAACACTCTATAGGCAATACTAGCCATGGAATATCCTAAAAAGATACCTTCATCACTCTTGGATGAAATTTTTTCAAGATTGTCTTTAGTATTATGAATATAGACTTTGAAACTAAAAACGTTGAAGTTGTTAACCTCAGGTTTTCAATTGTTCCATAACTCATATGGAGTCCTTTTAAGAATAGGTCTGATGAACACTCTATTGATTATGTAGCATGCTCTATTGAAAGCTTCATCCCAAAAATAAATAGGTAGGTCATATTCACTAAGCATTGTTCTACCAATCTCTTGCAGGGTTCTATTTATTCTTTCTACAACTCCATTTTGTTGAGGTGTTTTAGGGGTAGAGAAATTGTGACTATAACCATTTTGTGAGTAAAAGGATTCAAACTCTTAATTTTCAAACTCACGACCAAGATCACTTATTAAGGATTTAATTCTAAGTCTAATAAGAATTTCCACAGACTTGGAATATTTATTAAAATAAGAGCATGCTTCACTTTTTTGAGCCATAAAGAAGGTCCAAGTATATCTAGAAAAGTCATCTATAAGAACATAAACACAGTGCTTCCCATTTAAACTAGAAACTCTAGATGGTCCAAACAAATCCATGTGAACCAGTTTGAGAGGTTGAGAAGTTGACACTTCTTTCTTTGGTTTGAAGGTTTTTTTGTTGTTTTCCCTTTTGATAGGGATTAAACACTTTTTCATTTGGAAACTCAAGTTTTGTTAAGTCTTTAACTAAGATTTTTCTAGTTAGCTTTCTAAGGGAGTGAATATTACAGTGTCCTAGTCTCCTATTCTAGATCCAAGACTCTTTATGAAATACACTTAAGCATGAAGCATTTTGAGAAGCTAAGGAATCTATGTTAATAGAGTAAACATTTTCATTTATTAATGCAGAAAATACTAATTCTTCTCTAGAATTAAAGACTTTTCAAGCATCTTTTTCAAATCTAACGTGAAATCCATAATCACATAATTGGGATATACTAAGCAGATTATATTTTAATCCATCAAAAAACAATACTTTAGAAATTAAAACTGGGTTAGAGTTAACAACTTGGCCGAGGCTAATAATCTTTCATTTGGCATTGTCACTAAATGTGACATATCCTCCATCTATTTTTATTAGGTTCTTGAAGCATGAGTAGTCTCCTGTCATGTTTCTTGAACATCCACTATCCATGTACCATAAACTTTTACAGGAAATATTATATTTTGGCACCCATAGTCGTTTGGGTCTAGTAATATTAGTAATGAGTGCTTTAGGAACCCATATCTGCCTCATAGGTTTTCTACAATCAATAAGTAAAGTATTTGAAAAGTAAACTCTATTTCATCCAGAAAAACTTGAAACAGTAGAAAGTGTATCATAAATTGAATTAGTTGATTTGTGTCCAAAACTAGGAGTAAAACTATATATCCTAGATTTTAAAACCAAATTTGTTCTACCAATATTTCTTTTACCAGGTTGATAACCAATTCCAGTTTTATATTTAGGGGAAATTTGTTTACCTAGAATTTGAGTAAGGGTATTTCTCCCATTAGTAAACTTTTCTAGGTTATTCGTCAATTTCTCATTAGACATTATTAATTCATTATTCTCTTTGAGCAGTTGAGCATTTTTCTCTTTTTTAGTTGTGAGTTCAGATTTAACAATCATAGTAAGAGCATACTATTTCTTTAATGATTTATATTTCTCTTTGAGTTCATTGCATGTTTCTTCAAGAATGTTACAATATTAAAACATTTCTTCATTAGTAATATTTTCAATTTCACTCTCATCTCTAGGATAGTATGAATTATGTACAAGAGAGTCTAGTGTTACCTCATATGTGTTTGTCATAAAACACATATTGGATTTGTTAGCTTATTCATCATGTGATGTTTATGAGTTGCTTGAACTGTCCTTAGACGCACTCCAGGTTTCTTTCATTTCCTTTTCATACTTCTTGTCCTTGTCCTCATATCTCTTTTTGTACTAGAGATTTGGAAAACTAGTCATGATATGTCCTTTTCACTTACATTCATAACAGACAATCTCATCAGTCTTGTCACTTATTTTCCAATCCTTCTTCCAACTTTATTTTTGGTAATATTTTCCATTGAAGTTAGGGTTTAAAAAAAGTTCTTCTTCTTATAAAATTTCTTGAATCTTATAGATAATTAATCCATCTAATCATCAATGTCAGGTGATTATTGTTCACTACTGGAACATTCTACACAAGCTTTCAATTTCACTTTGTCTTTGTGTTTAGAGGTGGTGGTTTTGAATGCAACAGATTTCCTTTTTGGTTCATCCTCCTCTTCCGTCTTGACTTTAATCTCTTCTTCATATATCATCAGTTTCCCAATGAGTTATTTTATAAGTATCTTGCTGATGTTGCATGATTCTCTAACAGAGACAGAGGTTCCTCTCCATCTGTTAGGAAAACATCTGAGAATTCTCATGATCTGTTCCTTGGCAGTGACTTCTCTTCTAAGAGAAATAATTGTGTTGACAATCTCATTGAACCTAAGATACATGTCAGTGATAGGCTCATCAGGTTTCATTTTAAAGTTATCATATTTAATAGTATAAGTATTAAGTCACATTTCTTTTAAACTAGATGTGCCTTCATGTGAGACAGATTGGGTATCCCAAATTTCATGGGCAGTTTTACAAGCAGAAATTCTATTGAATTCTTCATCTCCTAAGGAGAAGTATAAAGCATTCATAACTTTGCAATTATTATTGTAGGATGTTTTGACAGGTTCATCCCATGTGATTCTATCAATAGAAGGAATATTATTTTCATCTATAATGAAAGACCAAATTTCAAAATGCATACTCTCTAAATGCATTTTCATTTAAATTTTCCATTGATCATAGTTGGTTCCATTAAATAATCACGGCCTGTTGGATGCAAAAACTTACAATCTATTATCCATAATACATAAATACTTTGAGAGGGATATAAATTTAGAATTAACAGAAATTTAAAGATCTTCAAAGTACAACTACAATCACAGTTGAATAAGGTTAAACAAAGTCTTAATAAACAACCTCTGATACCAAATTTTGGTCGGAGTAGATTACTCAAGAGGGGGGGGGGTGTGAATTGAGTATCTATAAAAATTTCTGGTTAAAAAGTATTCTAAAAAAGGTTTTCCCAAAAGGTTAAATACAACCGAGTGAATCAAGGTTATATAGTTATAAGAGTTTGACCGTTTAAATAACTTCTTAGAAGATTGATTAGTTCTCAGTAATATTAATGTCAGTTATTAATATTAATTTTGAAGATATTCTACTAAGACAAGACAATTGTAACTTTTTTCCAAGATTAACTATCAAAGTGAATTTAGTGATATATAAATTATTCCATAAAGCAGTAAAACAGAGAAGACTAAATTAAGCATCACAACAGATATGAAACAAGTGGTGCAGTCTCAAGCCGAGACCTAATCCACTCCACTTGGTGATCACCCGCCACCAAGAAGTTTATATAAATAAACTTGATCCACACCCTGGATCGGGGTTAAACAACAGTACACAGGATTTTCCATGTCACACATGGAACTCTTCCACAGTTCTTTATGGGAATAAACAACCAGGACACACATAGACCTCCTCCACACTTATCAGTGGGTATAAAAATATAAAAATATGTTTGAGTAAGTATATCTTGTATCCTTAAGTTTAATGCAGGAGATAGAGTGTGTTGTTATAAAAATACACACACTACTCGAAAGATAGTAAAATGATAAACAACAGAGCATAAATATTGAGATAGGTTTAGTAATGCTCTAAATGTTAGTCTTTGTAGCTTTAGAATTTTAAGATGAAGTAGATGAAGAAATCAATTCCTTGTATGTAAAATAGAGTGTCTCAAATCAGACAGATCTGACTTGTGTTCTTTGTGATGTTTGACAGTGTGAAGATGTTCTCAATTATGGAATTCAATTGAACTTTGTGTGTTCTCCAGCAGTGTTGAGTTTCATGAGACAATTGTTTCTTTAATAATTATCTAAGTGTATTCTGTTGTCCGGATCATGCTCACCCGCTTGTTTTTATTTTTGGTATTGTGCCACACTTCTTGTTTTTCTTGGACCGCATTACTCTTTTATCTTAGAGTGCATGTGTTTGAGCAGACAGGTTGAATGTATTCGGCACCTCGTATCTCGCACTGTCTAATGAAATGTCTACAAAGAAATATTTATTATTTCAGTGCATTTAAAATCTTTAAATATGACCGTTAGAGATTAAATTGAAATACGACAAAACATATTAAGAAATAGAGTCACAGTATGTCATGGAAATGGTGTCTCCTTCACATGGTGTCTAGATTGGTCACAATGTCTTTTGGTCATGGTGTCTGGTTCATGGTGTCTCGATGTCATAGTGTCTTATTCATGATGTATTGTTCATGGGGTCTTTTTCATGGTGTCTTGTTCACAATGTCTTGTTCACGATGTCTTGTTCACGCTGTATGGTTGTCACGGTGTCTCGATGTCACGGTGTCTTGTTCAGTGTCTTGTTCACAGTGTCTTGTTCATGGTGTTTGGTTGTCATAATGTCTATTTTTTCACAGTGTCTCGCACTTAGAAAAAAATCTATATTCAGACTTAAGTAGTGATATTTATGGAATGAATTAAACTTAATCATTTTTTAGAGAAATCATTATAAAGTGAATCAAATGATAGTGTATAGTAACCAACCTGAGGGTATAACACTTAAGAGATTTGGATAGCTTTTACTAAACAACTGTGCATTTAATGTGAGATAGATTACATAGAGTTAACATGGTTTATAGACTGAATAGGATTTGTGATCATTAAAACCTGATTAATACATGAGAAGTCCAACATAAACGATGTAAAAACCCTACATATTTTAGTTTTAACATCGATTTTTCTATAACCGATTTTAAAACAATTTCACACTAGGTTTTAAAAATAGTTATATATATATAACAGATGTTAAAATAAAATTTCATGGGTTTTTAAAATCGGTTATATATGTAACTGATGTTAAAAAATTGATATGATATGTGTTTTAACTTAGGTTATTTGTATAACCTATGTTAAAAGTAAAATTATGACCATGTAGGTTTGGTATTTCTATTTTTTCCCAGTGCGCGTTTCAATTTTTAATATACCACCTTGATTTTACTACATCACAATGAAACATATTTTTGTTTACATTATGTAAATTCTCATTCTATTTCTTCCAACATTGTTACCTCTTTGATTTACATCAAATTTTCATCGCTTCTTCAATAAAAAATTTCTAAACGGTATTTATTCTCATCATTTAATTTCACTATTATTGTTTTCATTCATTGAAAAAATTCTTGATAGTTTTATTATAAAGAAGAATAATTCTTCTGATTGAGTTACAAAGATAAAACATCTATATGAGATTCACCAAATAACATTAAAAATTGTTGTCAATTGCCATTGTGGTTTCCACATTAATACTTCCCTAAAAAAAGAGAAATATAAAAAAAGAATACATCAATTTGAAGTATAATTCCAAAATAAATAAAATTAGAATTAAAGTTTAAATCTATTTTTTACATTTTGGTTTTGCAATTTTATGATCATGTTTCTCATTTTTTCTTTGAATCGAGTAGTATATATTAATTTTTTTTTAAAAATTCATGCTCTTTAAACATTTTTTTTAAAATAACTAATGTAGAATGTCACTTTCGATGTCAGTTTTGTAAAAAATTGATGTCAAAAGTTGAAATTTTTTATTTTGATGTCCTTTATTATAATAACTGACATCAAAAGACTCCAAAATAAATACTTCAACATTAGTTTACAAAAACTAGTGTTCAAAGTCCCATTTTTTAACATTTCTGGTAATAGCGTCGCTTTATAAGTGAAATTTAAAGCCCGGAAAATCAAAAATTAAAAATGTTATTTCCAATAGTTCTAAACCCTAAAGTTATATAACCCCAAATCTTATACCGAATATAATTCCCCTAATCCACACTCCCTGATCCAATGTAAAATTTTTTTTATAACATTTTTAATTTGTTTTAGTACTAAATAAAGAGTAACCCAATTTAGAATTCTATATCATTTATCAAAATTGAGTCAAAATATTCCCGAGAGTCTTTTAGGTCTAGATATTTAGAGAATTAGGAAAACTTACATAAAAAAATATTACATAACAAAGTGAAAACTATTATTTTTAAATAATTATTTAAATGTTAACTCAACTTCACTAGTACTAGAATTATTAATCAATGAATTAATTTAAAATATCTTATACTTATCACTAAGACCTTTGAATAACATTTATAAAACATGGGGTGAGAACAGAATCACTTAGTAATGGTTTTTTAAATACTGAGAAATAATTTTTTTATAAATTATTGAAAATGATTGAAAATTATTTTCAAAATATTTTATTTTAATAAATCATCTATTTGAACATACGATTTTATTTCGAAATAAAAATAGTTTCATATGAAAAAATGATACTTTTGAAGAGCGTCATTAAAAATAAAAGAACCTTTAAATCCCTTTAAAAATAAGTATTATCCTTCAAATACAAAGTTTCATTTTTTGAAAAATATATAAAAATATTTTCTTATGAAATTAAAATGATTTTGAGAAAGATCAGAAAAATCCTTAGGCCACTTGAAATATTAAATGTATTAATGGGGCACACCCACGAGTTTAGTGGAAAAAATCCCCTTGAAGATATGGGTTTACTCCCCATCCATCATTATGTTTTTCAATATCCAAGAACAATATTTTAATAAAAAAATTAATTTTTAGAAAACGGATTATGATAAATAGACACCAGGTCACATACTTACTTACTTTCCTTATCTAAAACGAGTGCCTTTTTTATAAAGTGACTTCAGTGGCATCTCCCAAAATAGGGTACTATATGGGATTTTAATATTTCCAAGATACTTTATCAACATGTTTTATTCATCACAAAATAAACCTTTATTAAATGAATCTATCATAAATTCTATAATATTTTTTATTCTTAGTCGGTCAATTATAATATCGAGAAAAAAAATTAGTACATGTGATGGGATAAATGTAGATTTATGAATGCTATTGTTCCTACCCAATCCCTAGTCTATATCCATTCAAAAAATTGGTATATACATTGAATGATCCATGGATGATATGAAATATATATAATTATATATATATGCATACATATGATGATGAATATAGAATTATTGACAAAGATCAAGGAATAAAATTGAGGGAGACGATGAACGTGTCACTGCTAAGATGAAAACGATCCTCAAAATAGGATTTTAATGAGGATTACAACACCTAGATATAATATATATACACATTCCTTCTAAGATCTATAAATAATTATACCAAAGGTAGATGATGATGGGATCATCTTCCTAAATAAACCATACTCAATTTCCCCACCCACATTAAAATATCTTTTAGAAGTTGATCTACTTTTGATATTTTATATATCTAATTAGTGTTCAATATGGATTTGATCTCTGATATCTACACTCAATCCTCCTTAGTCTACATTATATCTCTCATCCATGATTAATCAAGTTCAAAACCTATCCCAAAAATAACCCCTCTATTCAACTCCTCTCTTATTAGATCATATTTTTTTATTTAATAAAATAATATTCATTTTCTTCCATTAATAGTCATAATTCATAATTTATATTTTTTTAATAATATTCATATACTCATAATTTTCGTAATTTCATATATTAATATATTTTTAATTTCATATATTTTAAAATAAAATATATTCCCTTTAATATTAATAATTATGAATATTCATATTCTATTAATTTCAAATATTTTATAATAATGAAATTTTAATAATAATACCTCTTACCTTTAACTTTTTACAATGAATATTTATAGATTACCCTTAATTTGAAATTATATACCTAATACAAATATAATTAAATATATAAGTAAATTCTATTTTTATTACATAATTTATAACTTTATAGTTATCATTTCTGTTTAATATCATATTTCAAATAATCATAATTTTATAATTATAAAAGTTTAGTTAAAAATTAATTAAAATTTCTATAAAATTATTTTCTCAAATTACTTTTTAAAATTCACCTTTAAAAACCAACTATGATTTAATTATTTATAATTATAAATCAATTTTTAAAGAGTTTCATTATGATTCTAATAATTTATTTATTTACTTTCTTTAATGACAATTTATTCTTTATTAATCTTTGTATTAATATTATATATAATTTAAATTAATTCATAAATCAAGATACTCATGACAGTATTAAATGAGAAACATTATATATTAAAACTCAGGATGTTATAGATTTGAAGATTGTGTAATAAAATGAGAAGGGTGATTCCCATTTATAGTAAATTCTTCCATATATATGAAATGGTTTCACACCATTCATTTAGTACATTATAAGAATGTGTAAAATCCTTCCATGCTTTTATTATGAGTTATTTTTCATGAAATCCGTTAAATTATTACCCATGTTTTTTCACTAAGTAAAATAGTGACATTATTTCATGCTTTTCACTACCCATTTCAATAAACTAAATAAACCTATATCTAAATAATTAAATATATTTTTTAAAACCATTAAATTTTTTCATAGTTTAAAGGTGAAGAGTGAAATATTATATTCTAAGGATGTTTTTCTTTTTCTGAAAGATATTCATAATGAGGGGATGCATGAATTTCATAGTTTAATATTAGCTGTTAGTTTGAGAATATTTAATATGTATAATGTATAGAAGAAAAAATTTTGGTTTCTTGAGTTTTAAGGACATATTTCTAAAATTTGCAACTAGACAACTTAATTTTCAACATGTAAATATTAAACACTAATTTCTATTAGAGGTTTATGACTGTTAAATGTTACTAAATAGAGGTGTAATGATAAATATTTTAATTTTATGAATGGGTTGTCTCATACATATAAGGGTAAAATTATATTTGGTTAGTGGTGGATAAATATATGAGTTGAACAATTTTTTTACCTTTTAAGAATTATAGTTCTATGGAGTTTCTTATGTGGATATATATTAGAATTAGTGAAGTCTCATGAATTTCATCAAATAATTACATTCGAATGTAATTATTGGTTCACATTGAGGATATTTAAGGGATTAAAATATGATTTTTTCATTTAGTTTTAGTTATGTATCTCATTTAAATCATACATGGATACTTTGATAAGGAAATTTAAACTTTATAAAATATGTTGTGAGCATGAATGTTTTACTTCGATAGCTCATAAACTGAAAATATACCATTGGTGAGTTATCTTATAATAAAAAATAACATTAAAATATAAAATTAACACAACATAAGGATTTTTATTGATAATATTATCATTATATGTTATATTGGGTTGATATTAGAGATATAATTGTTATTGGACTTGAATTAGTGTAGAGTATATTGAATCACGTACAACTGATTAGGGAGTGTGTATGGATGATTCTATGTAGAAAAATTCTTATGTAGATTGATAATGAAAACCATTGAAGTTTATGGTTATAAATCATGTACTTTGAGAGTTTCTCTAATATATGGGAATAAGAGAATTGGATATGGAAATAAGTTATATCATAGTTTTATTGAACCTTTCGAGGTGTTGAGTAAAGTAGATGAATTACCTTATTACTTGATATTATCTCCATAGATGGATTTAATGTATGATGTATTTCATATGTCTTAGTAGAGGAAACATGACCATGATTTATCTTATGTCATTTAATTGTCTATGGTGAAGATATAAGAGGATGTAACATTTTTAAAACACCATATCAAGACCAGGGATCACATAGATATGATTTTTTTCAATGTGTATTTCTTCTGGTATGGTTGATATATAGAAATGATGATATAAAGGAGAGTTAATAGGAAACACGTCTGAGATGATATAATATTTATAATTTTTTTATTTACTTTATTTTATGTATTTTTTTATAGTTTAAAATCATGGTGTGATTATAAATATGTGATTATGATGGAAGATTTGAATTTACTATTTTGTATGGATTTATTTTCATTATTGTTAACTTCTGGTTTTTTCACAAAATTCTCAAGGATGAAATGTTTTTAAGGTGATTTTATTGAATATATCTATTCCTTGATGTTTTTATTATTATGTTTAATTATAGGAGTTGATTAAAATTCATCTATTTGGGGTAGGACAACTAGGATTTTTGCAACCGGATGATATAATTTTATTTTCCCCCAATTGATGTACTTTTAGTCAATGACTTAACTTGTAGAATTCTAGAGAAATTTGGAAAAGGTTTAAAAGTGTTTTTGGATGAATAAAATCTAAATTTATTGAATGAATGAGGGTAAAATCATGAATTAATTGTAAATTATGTAGGCTGGTAAAAGTAATAGGTATATCAAACCTCAACATGAGAAGTCATGCCACAGTGTTGGGTCTCATGTTGCAGCGAGTACCCTGTGAGGATTTTTTTTCTATTTTTGGATAATCAAAGTAATCAAATATTAATGTGTTTTTTCTTTCTATAAGATACTTTCATAAGAATAAATACAGGTTATGGAAGATTAAATCATACCATAATTATTTTCTCACAACATAACAAACTTGAATTAGAATAAGACAAATCTATATAAGTGTATATAATTCCATAATTTCAATTCCATGAAAATTAGTCTGAGTTATGTTTCATGAAAAAAGGAAATCACATTATGAAGATGATTTTCATGCTTTAACAGTTTAAAGTGATCATTATAGAAACCAACCCTTTACACTTTAATGAATATGGTTATGCAATGATCAATGAAACAATGTATAATAAGAAGATAATTGATGATATGGACTTCATATGAGTGCTTGGTGGTTATGGAATGAACTTGGTGGTTATGTTACAAATTGTACCGATAATAATGAAATAAAATAGTGTAATTTATCAAGAGATTATCCAATAGATAAATTTGTAATAAATAAAGTTTATAGTGGTTATAAACTGAATATGAATATGAATTTTTGATACCAAGAATAGAAGTGAGGAGAATATTTTTATGAAAGACAGAATAGAATAAACATATTATATAGAGGATAATAATAGAAGATAAAAACCTGAATTTTAGAGAAAATTAGGAATTGAAGAATGATTTATTACTATATTGAATATCATTTAGGATCAAGTTTGAGAAGAAGTGTTTTTATATTCATACTTGTGAAGATATATAGGTAAATATTTAACCATCATGAATAATACCCATAATTTATTTATTTTATTTATTTTACCACTAATTTTTTATGTTCAACCCGAGTACTAACACAAACATCTCATTTAACCCTCTTGGAAAGTAGTGATTATAAGGGAGGAAGAGTCCATTGAACATGAATTAGTAGTAATCATGTATTAAATATTTTAATTAAAAACTAAAAATTTCCTTATTATTAATAATATCAACCCATAGTAAATATGGGTTCTTTAGATATTATCCAATGCTGGTGAACAAAGTAAAATCTCATTTTTCATGCATCTTTCATTTATGCATTCTGGTTACATGGTTATGTGATTAATGTGATAGGTACCAAGTGTATTTTTAAATGTGATGACAAGATCCATTTAAGATTTAAACTAGAATAAATTTTAGTGACACCCTTATTAACCCCCTTTCACTGTATATATCATGACATCAAGATGAAATAAGTGGTATCATAGTCACTACTTAATTCTTGGTGAATTTTTTTAGTAAAATTTGTTGTCGTATAGAATACTGTGAATTTAAAGGGAGTTTCATTATTTAATGGTTAAAATAATCATGTTTGAAATAATAGACTGAGATCACACCTATGATCCATTAAGGTTGATGTATTATTGGAAGAAGTTCATGGAATGAAAGTCAGTGATGATATATAATTTTCATTGATAAAAGCATCCATAAAATTATTGAGTACATATTCTAAGGCCCAAAATGATTTATCTGGGGAATTTTTAAATCAAATATACATAAAGGTGATGAGATTCACATTTATGAAAGGTATTTTGAAATTTTTAAAACATTTATAAAAGTCAGAACAAAGTGAAATAGGAAAAGTTATAGGTTCTTCATAATAAATTTTATGATCTAGAGATGAGTTCAAGTGAAAGTATTGATTGTTTATTCAACCATCTTATTCAAGGTATTAGAACTATCCATGGAAATTGTAGTGAGGTAAAATACATTTATATTTTGATGAATATTATATTTATGTTTCCAACATTATATAATCCAAAAGTTTTAGCACTGGAAGAAGTAAATCTTGGATAATTTTATCCTGATGATTTTTATAGAAATTTGGATTCATATAAAATGATATTGAATCCAAAACTATCTTTATAATTTTTTTAAATTTAATTTAGTTTAATGATATAGATAAACTTTAAAATTATTAAGTTTAAAATGAATAAGAATACATAAGTGATGAACTATAATCACTTTTGGTGAGAAATTTAAAGAGAAGTAAATGGATATTTAAATGTAAGATTCCATTAGATTTATTTCATTATGGAAATGTAGGGAAAAGCACTACCAAAAATATTATATAGATAATGTGGTTGGGTTTAATTCACTAAAAATCCATGAAATAAATTATTATCTAGAAGAAACTTCAATTTAGGAAATGTAATTGGAATTAAATTTCATATAAAAGTGCTAGTAAATAAAGAGTAAGATAACGCTAAAGAATATCCTTTAGAAGGTTTTGAAACTGATTTTATCTCAAATATGGAAGATTATATATTTTCAAACACAGATAAATAAAAGGTTGAAGTTAAATACAATGGAAAACTAGATATATTTTTTTGATCTCAAGGTATATTTGGATGGATCTATTAAAGAACTTGACATATAAAGAAATAAGAATAATAATATCAGAGGTTTTTTTTGAAAGAAACATCAATTTATGTTGATTAACTTGAGGAAATTTTTTATTGGAAAGTGATATTTGTGGAGGAATGTAAAAATGATCAAGAGAAACTTAGAGAAGCAGTGAACAATAGGTTAGAAATTGAGGAGTGAGATAAAATAATTGATTATCTTAAAATCTATATCAAAGAGAAAAATAATATGATTAAATAACTCAATAATAAAATTTTATCATTTATTAAGAATATTAAGTATAAAATAAAATAATTTGATTCAAATAAGAAACTATTTTTTTAAAAAATTATTATATGAAAAATTAAAGGAAAGAGTATATTGAGGTATATATGGTATTGGAGAAGTGTTGAGTACCCAAACACTATATTATATGGGTAAAATAGGACTTTTATTTGATGTTGAAACATTAAAAACTATGACAAAAACAAGGAAAAATAAGTGAAATAGTAATAAAAGAGAAATTTTTAAATCATCAAGATATTATCAATAATCAAGTAGTTATTCAAAAGTTAGAGATATATGGATAGATGGAAGAATTTTTTTTTTTTTGAAGAAGTTACAATTATATGGCCACTTAGGCCACATGATGTCATATTTAGATGAAGTAAAAATCTATTTGAAAGGTAAATTAATTATAAGACACTATATAATAACTAAAAAATATCCTTCATATAAAAAGATAAATCCATTATATTGGATTTTTTTCAATTATTATATCTCTATACATAAAGCTATTTATTTTAGGAAAATGATAAGAAAAAATATTTCTTATCAAAGCCAGAGAATGGTAGATGTGGGAGAGTCTATTTGAAATCCTATGGTAAATATATTTTATCTTATATAAGAAGAATAATCTGTATTGGTTTCATATACCAAAGAAAATGATAAGGGACTGCCATATGTCTCAACTCATCCTAGGATATATTGGAAAGAAAATAAGTTGAAGATAAATGTAAAGACTATACTTTCTAGATTTTCTATGAAAGTGACGAATAACAATATTTGGTAGATTATTTATAGTGGGTATACACCCCACATGATGGAAAAAAAGAATCTTCTTAAGAATGTGAAAAAAGGGGCTAATGGAAAGATTCAGTTTGAAAATTATAGAGATTTAATGATTAAAGGAACTAGTAAAAATAATTTGGATGGGGATAAATTGAAAAATAGTAAATTTATCTATGTGTATGGTCTATAACACAATTTATTGATTGTGACTTAATTATGTAACTTAGTATTGGATGTTACATTCAATTAGAAAGTCTGAAACATTAAAGGAAAGAATGAAAATTCTATAATATAGGTATGGATAATGAATGAGAATTTCAATCAAGTGGACATCTTAGAGAACACCTGTTACCTCATAACTGAATAGAAAAATAATGTGTGGCATTGGAGGCATGACCACATTTATTAGAAAAGTATGGAATATCTCTCAAAATTAAAGGAAAAAATGAATATTTCTTATTTGAATAGGAATATAGAGAAGGTGTGTAAAGACTCAATTTTTCAAATTTAATGCTTTATAACATTTTAAATGATATTCTTAGAGTAATGTGTACCTTAGATATGATTTTATGGGCTAAGTGAAAGGTTCTTAGTGGATTAGTGGGATTTGAGTAGATTTTAGAAGCTTAAAAGCGGGTTTTGGCTGTTTTTGATCTAAAGAAGGAAAATACATGGCCATGGTGAATGGAATAAGGATGGTTGGGATGAAATTGAAATGATCTAAAACATCAACATTATTCTTTGATCTTGATTGATTCAAAGAGGAAACATATATAGACTAGATTTAGGTTTTTTAATGCAGGGTTTAATCAATTCTTACCAATATTAATCAATTAATATTCTTCTATATTTGGTGTTTCCTTTGATCTAAGTGATTTGTTAAAATGTTCTAGGCATTTTGGAAAAACCTAGGGCCCATAATTTTCTCAACCATGATGGATGATTAAAGCCAAGTAGATGGATGCTTGATCTTACCAATCACCGATTGATGAAATTGAGGATCCTTGGATCTGAAAACAAGAACAAAAATTTCTTCTTATTCAATTATTGTGGATTGTTTATTTAATGATGGAACCAAACCAAGGTTGGGTGTTTGTTTTTATGAATTTATTCCCAATTTTTATTTATTGGGTTAAAAAAATTCATTTTTTTAAAATTAATCCATGGATCATTCTATAAGTTATTTCTCCTCCAAGAAGTAGGAATTTGAGATTTATTATTTATTTGGTAATTTGTGATTTTGTTTAGCATTACCTATTCATCATATTCCTTTGATTATGGACAAATGAAAATGACCATCATTTTATGTTCACTTTTGTGTTTTATGCATTTCTCCCTTCATTCTATGTTCATCACTGATGTTTGATTAACTAGTGATTAGAATATATCTGAGAACCATTTTTATGATGTGTTTTACTCTACATTTCTATGGATTATTAATATAGGTTTTTGTTGGGATCATAGATGTGATAGTGGTGTGACAATGATAATAAAAATCTAATGGTGGTGTGGGTAATGATGGTTTTTCATGCCAAATTGTGTGGGTGTTTCCTTTTAGAAGTGTGAGGGTGATGACTCAAGTACAATCCACATAATCCATGGGAATTTCAGGAAATTACCGTGATGGAAGTAGAGGATATAGTGGAATGGGTGGTGATTCATGAAATATATAGAGTGTTAGAGAAACTCTGACAAACACAATGTGCGGTTTGGAAGATCACACATGTTCTGGACCCCTACTTGCGATAACTATCCTTTCAGGTTGAGAAAGTATGACATATGTACCTTTTCTACATTCTATAGGACTCAATAAATAAATTAACTCTTAGTGGGTGTTTCTTTCCTAATTTTCATTTCCATGAGTGTATAGTGAGGCATCTCGTCCCAATTATAGGTTGAGAGGTCCTATACATCAGATGGTGCTAGATAGAGTCAAGTATCCCTCTATGTTGGTAAAGGTGTGATTCTCTATCTCTTCATACCTAGGGTGGGTCAGGTATCTTGTAAATAAAATATATGGAATGTGATCTCCATATTAGTGGGTTATTCCAGTTAGTGTTAGTTACCCCCATAGGACCTGGACATGATCTTTTATCTATGTACCTTTGTATTATGGGTGACATCAGTGTTGGAATGACCTATGGTTTGAGATCCATCAAATAATCATTACCTTGGATCTTCGAGTATAATCCCTGAGTTAGTAGTGATGAAAACACCTCACCATGAGACTTATATTCTCCCTTTTAATAATATCCAAGTTAATCTTGTTTATTTACCCTTTCTATTATGATATGGAGCTAAAAATCATTTAATTCCTTATGTTTGGTGTTTGAGGGGGTGGGTGAGAAGGTATGTTTATACTTACAACTACATGGGTTATTCAAACATATGTCATGTCTTATGTAGATGAAAAACCTTTTTACGGTGTCATAGGTTGACCAGGAGAAGGTAAAGCTTAGTTGGTCTAGACTATTTGTAGATGGAACCTAGCATTGCAGTTTGATAATAGTTTCAATTCTTGTTATCAAGTTAGACTCCCTTACAGTTTTGGGGGGCTTGTATTTAAAACTGTGTATCTATCCATACTCTTTCATAATACTCTTATGTGGGATTATATATGATTCATTCATTTCTTAGTATTAGTAATTTATCATTCTTCATTGTTATAGTGTTTACATATGCATGTTTGTATGCATGTATTTTAGAATAAGGTCTAACATGTGTTTGATTTACCTACTCAGTGCTAGTCACTAGCCCTTGGCCTATTGGAGACAGTCTTGGGGTTTCACTCTTATATTATCATTGACCAAGGAGGCCCCAATGGATCAGGTCATGATAGAGTGGTATTAGAGCCTAGGCTATCTTAGGATCAGAGTTTGGGGATAGTCTAGTTGTAAGAATTTATTTGGGAATTAGAGAAATATTATTAAAGTGTCTCAAGTTTCTCTCTCAAGACAAGGAACCCAATGATGGTATAGTAACTGACATATACATTTACTAGGACTCTGATAACTAACTTGTTGACTCAGTACATGTAAAACTGGTTACACGGCTAATTTTTGTACATGGATAATATAAGAATGGATTTTTGTTCTCATGTCCTTCACGATTCAGCTCCTAGGACATGCTCTATTGAATGTGGTGCATCTAGACTATTGCGAGATTCCTACATGATGATATCCAACTATGATTCCATAAAGGGATCACGATAAGGATCCTCTTAGTGATAAGGCATCAATCTATGGACCTTTGCATGAGGTAGTTACTCTGAGTGGATTACCAATATTACCACCACCCATTGAGCTTATGATTGTTCCAGAAATATTATAAGATGACAAGAATAATATGGGAATGATTCATGAGTTATATAGAGATAAAACACTTAGGTTTCAGGGTGATCCAAACCCATAGTTGGCAGAGAACTAGTTCGAGGTAGTCGAGTAAGTTTTCCACCTTGTGGGGACCCCTACTGACCCTAAATAGTCCTAGAAGATATCCTTCTTCATGGACCAGATATGAGATGGTAGATCTTTATGATGTATACATATGATAAGGAAACCCTCTCTTGGTAAGAGTTTGTTCATCTATTTAGCGAGGAGTTTTTTATAGATATGTTGTGGGAAATTTGTATCCAAGAGATTTTAGAGCTCTGGAAGGGAAACATAATAGTCACAAAGTACACATTGATGATTACCAACCTCTCATGATATTTCATGGATATGGTTCATGGTGTATTCTTTTGATAATTAAGCTTTGAGCATGGATATCACCATGATATATGATCTAGAGTGGTATCACTTTGCATTCCTTATTACGCAGCGGTGCTGGATCATGCCTTGTTTGTAGAGATCTTCTTATTAAAGAAGTCACCAATCGTTGATTCTAGTAGTGGGTTCCCTAGAGTTGAGATGTTAGTAGTTGGTAGTTGATATCAAATTTAAGGATCTAGGCATGTGATGTGACTTTACAGCCAGTATCAAGATAGGGTTTCAACCATTCAGGGATCTCAGTAGATTCAATGTTAGAGTTAGTGTTTTAGAATCAATTGTTTGCACATTCAATTACATTTATATTCAAGGATATTAATATTAATATAAATAAATTAATACATATTTTTCATTATTCTACATGAATTTAATGTAATAATGTCATATAGTACCTATTTCATTGATAAAGTCATAGAAGTTCCCCACTATAATGAGATCCTAGAAATTCTATGATAATATTCTTAAATATAGATCTACAGTCAGATAACATACTATTAACTGACACATAGAATGTTCAATTTTAGGTGTGAGTACTCATATGAATATGATAATTTTTTATATAAATTTTTCACTTGTAAACCTTTTAGATGGGAGATTATGAGAATAAAATTTCTTGTAGAAATTATACATGATTACATGTCATCAATTATTCCTATCTACGAGATTCTCTAATGGTCCTTAAACTTTAAGATTATTATAAATTCATTCTATGAATCATGAACTTAGATTTATTTCATAAATCATGTCTATAAAGTTCTTGGTGAAGTTGGATATGTTGGGTGTGTCGTGAGTGACATGTCATTAATAGATAAACTGAGAATGGATTTGTGCCTTCCATATTTATGGAAGTTGATATCTAGACCCTTTGATTAAAATGGAATTGCTACGTTAAATTCCATTTCCATGTTGTAATTATGGGTTTATTTTAGATAGTTAAAGAAATATGTATCAAACATATAGGTTGATGACATAGATGTGCAACCTTCTTAATGAGATATTTTGAAAATGGATTATATTATAATGTAAGCATTCATATATGGTTGTTGATTTTGTGACATTAAGTTATTTCTCTTGGGTGCCTTGACCCATTTCTAGATAGTAATCTTGGACTTTAGGAAAGCCATCTTAATTTCAATGATAAATAATCCTAGTGGGTCACACACTAAGTGTTTCTAGTGATCTCAATTAAATTCTAATTGAATTTATTTAATGGAATAAATATTATTCTCAATACTGATGGATAATTATATTCATGTTTTATCGATCATAAATATTTAATAAATATTTATTTTCTAGATTGTGAATAGAGTAATTATTTTATCTATTGAATATTTAATAAATATTTATTCACCATATTGTGAATATAATATTTATTTATAAATGATTTTTTTATTTAGGTATTAAAGAAATACCAAGGAAGACAAGTGGACTAAGATCATATTTGGTGAAAAATATTAATTTACAAGATGGTAAAATAATATTTATCAATTCTTCAGTTAGAACACACCATAAAATAATAATAATAAAAATTTTATTATAAGGGATGGGGTAAGAAATGGTTAATTATATTATTTGGGGTCCGATACATAATTAAAAAATATTTTAGGCTAATACCTAACTCTATAAATAGATTTCTATGTCTATTTTATAGTGTTAATTGAGATTTGAGAGTCATTGCACACAACATACTTCTCTCTCCTTTCCTCCTCATATCTTCCTCTCAAGAACAGGAATCACGAGGGATATTACTTCAAGACCAAAAGAACTAGAAGTGATCAAGACGAACAATACAAAATGCTAGTTCTACCACACTAGCACTTAGTGATACATTGGTGTTTCTCAATGATAAAAGGAGAACATGTGGATCTACACTAGATGGATTCTACACTTGGATCCTATTATAAAAATGATGGTAATTTGAAAAGAGTTTTTTGAATGATCAAAAACACCATTGAAGAAATATTATAAGATGAGGTATCATTTCTTCCGATCATATTTAAATTAATTATAATTTCAACATGAAAAGATCCTCTCTATAGGTTCTGAGTTCTCTTATGTTAATATTCAATGGAAAAATTTCATTGGTTATAACGTTTATGTCTGGTATAATGTTGCAAATGATCCATCGAATCTAAAAAAACCTTTATGATTATTCACCCATCAAGGCACTTATGCTTCACCATAAACCTTCATGTGGAATCAAAGGGGTCACATTTTAAATTTATAAGTTTTTATTTGATTGTTGGTTGATTATGCACAATAATGGTTAAATATTTAATTTTGATATTATTCATTATTTAATCTGATGTTTAATAAACATTTTTTTGAAATTTTAATTAATTTGTTCATGATTTATATTTTCTTGAAGTCCTAAGAATCGATGAAGAATGACCGAAGATTCCATTGGGAAGTACCAAGGATTTGGGCTGGTAAGATCGGGTTACACAATTTATAGTTAGAGTACACCCTGTGTACCCAAGTACACCACACTTGGATGTGTCATGAAATACATAACACGCCAAGTAGTAATTACCCATAATGCTTTAATTGCACACAATGTGTAAACCGATCTAACCTGATACACATCTTACCAGATTACATATCATATAGATGGAGTTCAAGTCTTGTATTATACATGTTTTAATGATGAAATTCAATCCTACCGTGTATTCAAACACCTAGTTTGACACCACATGAAACTAAAATAATAGAAAATTGATGAAATACACAAACTGTAGTAAGCATACATAGAATTTAACTCATTAATTTAATTGTATTAACTTCATTACAGGTTATTTGGTGAGTTAGGTGGACACACATTAAGAGGATAACACAACATGTAGCCAGAGTACACATCGTTTGGTTCTGCATTCAAAGAATGTGACAAGTCTTTCAGTGGGTTTCACAGACTCTTGAAAAGCATGATACATGGAATGTAGATGGTTAGTAAATGTCATTTAGTTCAAACAAGGTACATGATGATTCCCCATGCATTTATCTCAGGTACATTGAAAATGATGAACATGATACATAGCTCGATAGTACTCTCCATATAGTCTCCCAATAAAGGATAGAATTATATTAAATTAAATAATTAATTTCAACATTACAATATAATTACAGTATTTTCACTAGTTGAGTTTGAATATTTAATAATTATTAAAAAAGTATCAATTAATTTATTTTAATTATCTATAATAATTGGTTACTCCACTTATTTTCCATGAATACATTTATGATGGGTATCTCCAAGACTATTCGTATGGTCATTAAGATAAAAGGTAATTAATTAATTAATGCATGCTTTTTTATCATAATAATAAATATTGGATTGAAATGAATGTAAACCAGTGTACTTTTTCATATTAATTTCATGTGTATGACCATTCATGATATTGACCAAGATGTATGTATATTTTGGTTTTATTTAGTTTAATTTATTACATGATTTTACAATTATTAATTATTAAATTAAATATCAGGGTCTATATGTCATCCCTACCTCTTTTATTATATAGGGTCTACATGTACAAGGTTATTTATATAATTCCACTTAACCAATTATTTGGTTCCCTGCACATGCCTTTGAGTTATAAATACATGTAATAAAAGGAGTATCCTAAGATGTGTGGAGGAGGTTTATGATGGAACCAAGATGATGCCATCCCAAGGGATACACAAATGAATAGGTTGAATACTGTAACTCATGCAAAAACCAATATAATGAGTTCTCCCCTAGTTTATAGGTTTATTTATTATCTACTTAATAAATAAATCATTTGATAATCTCACGACAAAGTCATTTATTTATTTATTTCTTATGCATTATTTATTTTATGTATGCAATACCATGATCACATTGATAAATAGACTAATATAAAAATATAGAATTTAAATAAATGGATTATGTATAAATATTTTATCAGAACATGGTTAATCACTTAAGTAAAATACAATAAAGTCATGTAAAGGATAAAAAATAAAATCTTTAAACATAATAAATGAAAATTCCCCAACTTAATATTACATCAGACTAAGACGTACATTACTTGATTAGGAATAAAACTATAAAATTCTGTGTTTAAATGATCATAGTCTAGATGCTTACTTTTTCAGGGAGTTCACATAAGGGTTTTGGGTTAACTTAACCAAAAAATTATTAGATTTAATGACAATAATTTTTTAAATTTATGTTTGGAGGTATGTGTTGAGAAAATACTAGCTAGTATTTTAGGATTGTGGAGTCCACTCAATGGATCAAGGAAATACAAGATTTTATTTTGCAAGAACACCTACCTAAATACCTTTTTATGGTTTTCATGGCTATAGTATGGATCATTAAGTAGGTAAATATGGATCCTTTCCAATATAATGTCTTAAGTGAAGGTTATTCTGATTTTATTGGTGAGGGTTGTAGGGACTTGATAAAATAGTGGGAGACATAATAAAATTAAATTAATTATGTTAAAAATAAATTATAATCTAGTGAAGTATTAATAAAAGTCTATTTTATAATTGTAGAAAATTTAAAGTTCTTAATGCACCATATTCCCATGGTAAATTTTGGAGAAAGACCATCTCCTTAATAGAAGTAATTTCTATGAATGGTTTAAATTTCTACAAGTTATGTTGTACCCTGAACATAAATATTACATGCTATAATCCTTATTGTCTAATCCTTCTACCAAGGAGGTGAGCGATGAAGAGTTTTATTTCTATGAAAAACAGATGAGATACACTATCTATGTTCAATGTTTAATTATTTAATACATTTCTAATGAACTCATGAAGTCTCATGAAGACATGGATGATTATACCATGATCCAAAATCTCCATGGTCTATATTAGGAGAGGGTTAGGAAAGAATGGATTGAGATATAAAAGGTGAAATTTTAGAGTAATATTATAGTGATTGATCTATATAGGTCTCAAATAGTCAAAATTATTGGATTCATTGAGTGACTAAATGTTCTAAGTTTTAAGATTCGTGATGAGTTTCACACCGATCACATTCTTTCAATAGTCCATCAGAAATTCTCAAGATTTGTTGTTAATTTTAATATGAACAACATAGAGAAGTATCTTCTAGATATTATCACTTTATTTAACCAAGTTGAAAAGGATGTGAATAATGAAAATCATTATATCCTTATGGTGGATAAAAGGAAATGAAATATTGTTATTATGTGCTATCTATTACCAACAACATTATTTATATATCCAAATTTTATTTAGATAGATTTATTTTAAAATTTAGGAATAAATGTTTCCAATTTTATAAATTTAAATTTTTTTTATGACAAGACACATTTAAATAATGGTCTTTATATATCATATTACACAAACCAAGTAATAAAAATAGATAAAATAACCAGTTCACATGACTCATACCACACCCAACTATGGAATCACTTGCTAGGTCATGTAAAAAAAAATAATTTTACTAAATCACAGCAAGATTGATATTTAGATTACTTTGAACTAAAACCACTTGGTTTATGTCACACATGTTTAGAAGGTAATATAAAAAAATCCCCATTTAGTTGAAAAGGTGATAGGCCTAAAGAGATTTTAGAATTAGTTCATACTGATGTGTATAGACTATTTTCAATTACAGAAAGGGGTGTGTACTCTTACTTTATATAAATTTTATGAATGATTTAAGTGGATATGGATATGTCTACTTAATGATAAATAATTCATATTCCTTTTAAATTATCAAGGATGATAAGAATAATGTTGAGAACCATCTTGGTAATAATATTAAGAAATATTAAATAGATTACGGTGGAGAATATATCAATGAATGCTTCATTGATTATTTATCATATTTGGAATTATATACCAAATCAATTCTCCTAATACACCTCAATGGAATGATTTAAGTTAAAGGATGAACCAAACACTGTTGGACATGGTGAGACCAATGAGGATTCATGTGATTATTTTATTATCCTTTTGGGGATACATGTTATAAAAAAAATTATACAAACATAACAAAGTGCCATCTAAAGTAGAAAAATGACATTTTATATCATATTTGGTATATTAGTAAACCCATGTTGTCACATATATATGAATATGGGGTTAATAAGTGTTTCTTAATTCTAATTTTGGCAAAAAACTTTCACCCCAAGGCACTGAGTTTATCTTTATAGGGTATCATAAGGAAACTAAAAGATATTACCTATATGAACATACAAAAAAGAAACTTGTGGTTAAAAGATGTTTGAAATTTATTAAAGGGGATCACATCTCTAAATAATATAGTTGGAGTGACATAGAATTTGATAAAGTCTCAGATCAACATACACAAGAATTTCACATGAAAAAATTCCATAAAGTCTCATAGAAGTAGGTTTTTTGAGAGACAAAAGTACTCTGTAGGAATACATGAGAGGTTAGGAAAATAGAATGGTATGTTTTTATAGTAATTGAGTTTTGTGACTCATTATTAGTTGATAATAATGATTTTTTAACATAAAATTAAGTAATAAGTGACATAGATATTTTCAAGTGGTAATAAGATATTAATTCTTAAAAGGATTTCATGTGCCAATAACAAGTTTGTATTTTTCTAGATCTTCCAGTAGATGTAAACACCCTTGGTTATAAATGGGTATTGAAGAAGAAAATGGATATGTATGGACATATTAGTACTTATATGGAATGAATGGTTGAAAAGGGGTTCCAAAAGATATAAGTAATTAACTATGATGATACATTTTCACCAGTTTCTATGTTGAAATCCATCGTAATTATACTTGACAATGTGGCTTACCATGAATATGAGATTTAAAAAATGGATTTCAAAATAGCCTTCCTTAATGGAAACCTAAATGAATATATCTACATGACACAACCCAAAGGGTTTGTGACTCCAAAGGATGGAAATAAGGTATGTGAATTGTAAATATCCATTTAGGATCAAATAAAGCATCCAGTACATAGAGTATTTAGTTTTATGAAGACATAATGGAATTTAGTTTCATAAAGAGTGAATGTAATCCTTGAGTTTATAAAAGGTTTATTGGGAATGCAGTCATTTTCTTAATAGTTTATATTGATGACATACAAATTATTTCAAATGTGATACCAGTCTTACAGTTTATTAAGGCCTAGTTAAATAAATTATTCTCCATGACGTACTTAGAAAAATAATCATATATTATTGGGATTGAGATCCATCATGATATATCCAAGAGGCTTCTCATTCTAAGTCAAGGTAAATTTATTGACAAGAAATGAAGATATTTAGTATAGAATAATCCAAGAGTATATTATTAATAATGTCACATGACATTCATGTTTTTAAGAAAATGTTTCTTTAGACACTTAAGGAAAGACAAATAATAGAAGGGATTTAATATGCATCATTAATTGGACCAGTTATGTATTCTATGGTATGTACTATACTAAACATATCCTATTCCTTAATTATGGTAGGAAGATATCAATATCGGCTAGGTGACCACTAATGGATGTTATTCAGGACTATCCATAATTATTTGAGGTATAATAAAGGTATATTTTTGGTCTATAGAGGAAATGATGAATAAGTCATCTGAGGATATGTAGATGCTAGTTTCAAAATAGATCAAGATAATCTAAAATCATAGATAGGATACATATTCACTCTCAATGAAGGTTTTGTGAGATGGAAGCGCTCAAAGCATGTTGTGGTTGCAGATTATACAAAATAATATGAGTATATTATAGATTATAAGGTAGATAAAGTATAATTTTGGATTTGAAACTTTTTCCCAGAGCATGATGTGGTTCCTAGTAGTAAAAATCATATCACACACTATTGTGATAATACTACAACAATGTACCTTTCCAATGAGCCAAGGTCACATCAATGGATGAAGCACATACTCCATAAGTATCATTTCATGTGGTATTTTTTTTCAAAGAGGTGAATTCATAGTGAGAAGAATAACCATTAAAGATAATACAGTTGAATCATTTACTAAAGACTTAACTCATAAAAAATATGATCACCATGTGAGGTCAAGATAACTGAAAGTTTTAGGTAGTTGGCTCTAGTCCAAGTGGGAGTCTGTTGGATTTGGTGATCTAGAATGAACTATTCTTACTCTAGTTTACGTGTATATTTGAATATTTTAATATGAATAAAAATACATTATTACAAATTTATTTATTTTTATGCATGAATTTCATGTAATAATTTCCAAGAGTATATGTATCATTGATAAGGTCATAGAATTTCCTTACTATGATGAGAACCTTGAAATACCATGATGATATTCTTAAATATAGTTCTACAGTTAGATAACATACTATAATGGGACACAAAGAATGTTGATTATTAAGTTCGAGTACTCATAATTAGATAATATATCTTCTCATGATGTTTTCTCTTGGTAATCTTTGAGATGAGAGATTATGAGAATAGACCCACCTATAGGAATTACACATGTTTATGTTTCCTCAGTTATTCCTTTCTGTGACCATGTGTAATTATCCTTAGACATTAAGATTATTATCAATACATTTTACATCTCATACACTTATATTTATTTCATAAACCTTGATGATATAGTTCTTGGTGAAGTTGGATGCGTTGGGTGTGTAATGAGTGACATTTCATTAATAGATAAGATGAGGGATGATTTATCCCTTCTGTATTTATGTATATTGATATCTTGGACCTTTTATTAAAATATAATGACCACATTAAATTCTATTTCCATGGAGTAACAATGTGTTTATTTTATATAGTTAAAGAAAGATGTATCAAATACATAGGTTAATTAAATAGATGTGCAATCTACTTGATGATATATTTTTAAAATGAAATTATATTATATAGTGAGATTTCTTATGTGATTTTCAACATTGTAACATTAATTTATTTCTCTTAGGTGCCTTGACCCATTGATATACATTAGTATTGGATATTAGTCAAGCCATCCAAATTCCAAGGAAAAAAAAACCTAGAGGGTCACACCCTAAAAGTTTTTGTGGATCTCGATTAAATTCTATTTGAATTTAATTAATGGAATAAATATTATTATCAAGACCAAGGAATAATTTTATTCGTGTTTTATTAATTTCAAATATTTAATAATATTTATTCTTTAGAATCTGAATATAATATTTATTTTATTTATTGAATATTTAATAAATATTTATTTACCAAATTTTTAATAAAATATTTTACAATGGATAAATATTTAAATAAATATTTATCCGGGTATTAAATAAATATTGTGGAAGATGATCAGATCATGATCGTTCCTAGTGATAAATATTAATTTAGAAGCCAGTAAAATAATCACTACTAGAAAAGTTACCTATACCCATGCATCTTAACCCACAATTTGTAGAAAATGTGGGTATAAATTTGATGGAATCTATCTATACCATTGGTTTACATAAACCATTAGTATCAATAGGCTATCTTAATGGTTTAAAAAAACCATTGGTATAGGTTGATCTATACCAATGGTTTTTTAAAACTGTTGGGATAGCCTTCTCTCATATCTTTCAGCCTCCCAACCTCCCCCCTTCACTCATGAGTCCTATTCTCCCCTAACCTAAGAACCGAACAAATATCATCTCCTCCATCATTCTCCCCTAACACACAAATTTTTTGAACCTTTAGACACCACTTGTTTAAACCACCTTTTTTGTAGACTTATTTTTTTAGGTAGCTTTTGAGTATCCTAAAAAACACTTAGATGATACCAACATGTTAGTGTATAATAAATCACTTGAAAGGATTTTAAAATATCCTAACCTCATTAGTAAAACAAAAACAAGGATTTGAAACCCTAAAATATCAAAAATAGGCTTGAAATTCACTATATATTTAATATTTTAGTATATTCATATATATTCTACCATGTGTGGTCAAATTCACAATGCTTTACAATTAATTAATGATTTGTGAAATTTTAGAATTATCAAAAAATTTCTTTTCAACATGAACTCTTGTATTTCTAATACTCCTTTTAATCCACACATGGTGAATAACCCCCATGGATTGTATCTTCCCATTCATCTGACATCACTCAATTTATCATATTAATAATAAATTAAAAGGGTAGAGGGGTACCCCTTACATACTCATGTTAATGATTATGGGTTTTCTTAATGAACTTAATCTTTTATTCTACTCTTTCTGCAAGCTTTGTCCAGGAATATTTTTTTAAAACAACTTGTGATGATTCCATTTCAGGTGTTATATATGAGATTCATTATCCTTTCGGTCTTGGGTTTCTTCACCCTTATAAGGATAATCACACTAATACTTGTGTATTCTTTTGATACATTTTTCTTGCACCCTTTAACATGTTTCATCAGCTAATGGAGGGTTCTTCCACAAAATTTGACATCTTGCCTTGCAGAGTGATATGTGAGATCATTAAGGCATACTTTGTGCTTATCCTCTTATTTTATATCCATAAGAGTCACTTCAGACTCATTCTTCCATAGTGAATCCTTATTTAAGGGAACTTCCTTTACAATTAATTTCCACTTTATGTGTATGTAGACTAAATTTAATTTGATTTTGGTAGATTAAAGTTACTATTTGAGTTATTGGAAGATATTTGGATATTATTTGGGCTTATGGAAGGAGACAAGTGATACATTTTTCATTTACAATTATAGATGAGTAAATTTTACTAATAAATTTTGTATTTCATTTTATTTATCATACAACTTCAGGCTTCCATATCCTTTATTAAACTTTGGATATTTTTTTTATAAATTTTAGTTTCTATAATATTAGGATTGGATGATTATATATATCTACATAAATTATTTATAATTCACATGATACTATTATACCATGTTTTTTTTGGTTTTGATATTGGATGACACATTCTTTTTATTCTTCAGTAAATGTTTTTAATAATAATGAAAAGTGTATTTAATTGGATTAATTTAATATTCAAAATATGACAGTTTTAAAAACAATTGTTTAATAAATATATGTATTTAATTCAATTGTGTAATAGTTGATTCCCATTCCATGTCATGTACTTTATATGGTTCGTTATTTATAGGCATATCTTATAGAATATGTTGTTTCAATCAATATTTTTTTCTAGCTATTAGTATTATTTGATGAAATTCATATTAAAATTTGTTGTATTGAATTTTTTAATTATGCTTTACATTTTTTTATTTGAAGATAACCTTTTTCCCATATAATAGAATGTATAGAAGCTAGATATATCATACTGATCATATTCCAACCAAGTTTCAAAAGAATTGGGATATTTTTTTATATTTTGAATTTAAAAAATCTTCATATAGTGGTCATATATAGTGTCCACATTGTAATTTTGATGTAAGACCATGGTTTTGTTTTAAATAAGTTAGTTACCATATAACAAAACCTAGATTTCAAACCAAATTTTCTATTTGGTATCACAATGGAGAGACAAGACCATCTTTTACTATATGAATGTAAAGAAATAATTGGTATGAATAATTTTATATTTGATCAGTTTCCATTTTTTAATAATCACTCGATAGATAGTATTCCAGTGCAAGAAGACAATGATATCAATACACATGTGTAAAAGAATAAAGATAATGATGTTGAGAGAATGAAAAAATTAATGGATGATGCTAAAACTCCTATATATCAGGAATTTAATAAAATGAAAAATTTGTAATTTTTAATGAGGGTATATCATGAAAAAACCATGTTTAGAATTTGTAATACCACTATAGATTATATTCATACCTTTTTGAAGAAATTTCTTCCTGATGATTCATATATTCTCTCAAACCATTATAAGGGATGGAATTTAATTAAACATCCTGGATTTTATACTAATAAAATTCATGAATGTCTGAAATATTTCAGTTTATTTTGGGAGAAAACAATATACCTTAATGAATCTAAAGAATATTCCACATCTCAATGAAAGGAAAATGTATATGGAACACCATCTTGTGTGCCACATAAAGTCATTTTCCACATCCCCTTGATTCCCAGGCTTCAAAATATTTTTATATCTATAGAAATATCAACCAATATTCAATTTAATGAAGTTGATATAATTAAAGATAATGATGAGTTGAATAATCCTATATATGGATTAACATGGAAAGAAATTTATGCACAACATCCTTATTTTTTAGCCGAGGAGCATAATGTTAGGTTGGGTCTATCCTGTGATGGTTTTAATTTGTTTGGTTAGATGATTATTGCTCATAGAACGTGGCCAGTTTTTATTCATGTTTATAATCTTCATATATGGATGTGTATGAAAAAACCTTTCAACTTCTTGAGTATACTCATATCTGAATCATCTGATCCTAGAAATGATATATGCATATACTTGTAACCTTTAATAAGAGAGTTGAAGTAGCTTTGGGATATGGGTGTACACACATCCGATGCTTCTTCAAAAAATATATATTTTATGTATGTTTCCATTATATGAAATATACATGATTTCCCTGCTTATACAATTATGTACGGTTTGAGCATGAAGGGAAAACTATCATGGCCTGTTTTTATGAAAAATAAATGATAAAGAAGGCTTAAATATCATTTTAGTTTTAGTTTCATGAGGCATTGATGATTCTTTCCAATGGATCATCAATACTAGAATAATTGTTGGAGGTTTTATAAAACTATTGACACTAAAACCACCTCAACATATGTTAGGAAATGATGTGCATAATTAATTGAAATATTTCAATTTTTTATTAGGTAAAGTTCAGATGAAATCAATTAAGAGGAAGAATGTTGACACTAAATCCACTTACCATTCGAAAAAAGTATCCTTTTTGAGTTTTCGTATTAGTCTACCAATTTTTTACTTAATTTTGTAGACATAATAAAATTTGAGAAAAATATATTTGAAATTTTCCTTTTAATTCTTCTAAATATAAATGGGAAGATGAAATATGACTTATGATCTCACAAGGACTTGTCGGATTGGGTTATTCAACCAGAACTGCATCCTGTGTGTATTAGTGACAACAAATGGAAAGTTACTTGAACATATTATGTGATGAAAAATTTAGAGGAAAATTAATTTCTAGAATTATTGGTGAATATCAAGGTTCTTGATGGTTATTTCAACAATATATCTAAATGATTCAATATAAGGGAGTTGAAACTAAAATCCATAAAACTCCTGATTATCATATCCTTATTTATGAATTGATTCCAATATAAATCTATAATTTACTATCCAATAATGTAATAGTTATAGAGATTCAATTGTTCCATTTTTGTAGATATATTTTTTCTAATAGGTTATCCATGTCTTTTTTGATAAAATTTAGAAAGAGGCACCATTAATTTTGTGTGAGTTTCAAATTTTTTTACTCCAAAATTTTTTATTTTCATGTTGCATTTAATAGTTCGTATTCTAATTGAAACAATTTTTGGGGGACCCATTTATTTTTGAGTGATGTATACTACTGAAATAAATATATCCATAATGAAATCTAATTTCAAAAATAAGAATCATCATGATGGTTACATTGTGTGAGGTTATATAGCTTAAGAATTTATGAAGTTTTGTTCAATGTATTTGTTTGATGTGAGAAAAAGACATAACCGGCCAATGAGAAATTTAGATGATAATTATGGGGAAATAAAGCCCTCATTTCCATCACTTCCCCAAATAGGAGGAATTATTAGGTCATATAAATTTCCTAAATTGTTCATTGAAGAGCGGGATGTAGCACATCGTAAAATTTTTTTTAGTTGTGATTTCTTTGATGACTATATCAAGTAAGTAATTTGAATATTCATTTTTTATATAATACTATAAAATTTTACATATAACATAAAATTTTATTATAATTTTATATAGGGGACATAAAAAATTTATAAATAGAGTTCATCGACCCTTTCCTTTAAGAAGAAGATATGATTTTCTTAGTAAAGATTTTCTTTCTTGGTTGAAATAAAAGGTGTGATCATTAAATTAATTAAATTAAAATATAGATATTGATTTAATTGTATTATTAATATATATTTCATCTATTGAGTTTACCTGTAGAATTTATCTCTCAACAATTAAAAGCTTTGGATTTTTTCCCCAATTCTTTGGTTCGTGAATGAAAATCTTTAATATTCAATGGGTATAAATTTGTTACAACTAATCGAGTAATGAAAATGAGAAAATAGAATTATGGAGTTATGTTAACTACTACAATGGAATATTATTCTAGTGTATCAAATAGTTAGCCACAATATGAAAATGTGTCATATTATGGAATTGTTGAGAATACATTATCATTGGATTACTACTCTCATGGTCGAGTCACTATGGTGAAATGTAAATGGTTTGAATAAATGAAATGGCATGGTACGCTTATTGATCTTTATAGATTCAGAGTTATTGACATGACTCAATTTAGGGCTATTTATGAACCATATATTTTTGAATAAATGAAAAAAATTATTTTATGTCAAATATCGTATGAGACTTGATTACAGTTTCATTATTAAAGTAATCCCAAGAAAACTTTTTCATGATGGTGGGGATGAAATTGACACCATTGACGCCCCCATTGGTGTTGAAAAAATATTCTATTTGAAGACTCAAATTGTCCAATTGTGATAATTGGTGTTAAACCTAAAGTAGTGGTGGGTAATATATAAAAGTAACCATATATGTTCATAGTTCATTCAGTTTACCTTGATATGGGTTTCTCAAGTTAGTACTATTGTAATTACTTTAATTTAGTTTCATTTGGGAATGATATGTTTTCTTTAGTATTGTTTATTTTCCTTGAATTTAATTAGATCTATTTCAATTCATAAAAATTCGTTTAAAACGGGTTTTTAAAAAATGTATAACTTAGTTTTAAATTATAGTTTCTAAAACATGTTATGACATTTTTTATGAATTCTATTACTTCAAAGTTATATTCAAAATCTTTAAAAACTATTTCTAAAAAATATACATTTAATTATTATACAGATTATGAAATATATTAAAGATGTTAGAAGGAATAGATTATTGGATAATGATATATGAATGTATGAGCTAGGGTTTCCTCCTCTGGCCCCCTTAGTGAGTATAATAATTGCAATATTTTTCTTCGATATTATATTTAATGTCATGTTCTTATTCTTTATCAAATATTTTAGGTATAACCATCTGAACTGGAGTTGAATTATCTTCATCATACTAGTATCAGTCTAATAAGGGGTTCTCCTAGAGCTACATGGAGCACTCGTTATACCCGTTCACACCTTGAATCGCTATAAAAATCCCATCTTCCACACCTTTTCATCCTCCACTTGAGCCTCTAAGGATATTCCCACCCATTCCTCCATCATCATCTTATTTAACCTCTTCTTCACATGCCATATATGCGGCCTCTAGAGATGTTCCCATATATACCATATCAATATCCTTTTATGTTTCTTCAACCCTTCTATCCTTATCCTACCATGTCTATTCCGCCTCTATTTATAACTATCCATAGAGGATTTGATGATTCTATTCCTTCAGCTTCAACTCTAGTGAATGAAGATGACCCAATGAATGCATTGGAATAGGAACATCCTTCAGAGGATACCGATCAATTACAACCCATAGATCCATCTGAGATTAATGAGTATCCTTCATTAGGGGTTTTTATTATAAGTGTGTCAAATTATGTTACATCATTTTTTTCCTGTTGTACTATGAATTAAATCTTCTTTTTTTTACTTTTAACTTATTTTGTGGGATATTATAATAAGTGACATGGGATCACCCATATACATGAAGCCTAAAATAGTCTAATAAAAATAACGATGGATTAAAATTAATACATTCCAATGATAGGTAAAAACACATGGAAATAGAGAAGTTTTATGAGAACTTTATCCCCAAGTACAATGATATCATTACGGTGAAAATAGTCTCATGGAGGCATATCAGTAATGAAATCTTGGATAAATCATGGGAATATATATGGGTTATAAAATTTATTAAATTGATATCTATATTATTTTTGTATTTATATGAATTAACATGTTCATTGCAGTGTCGGTTTATCTTTCCAATAGTGACGCTATTAAGGTTGCACATTTGATGAATCCTAAGGATTTGTGGCAATTATATAAGCATGAGTTATATGTTGGTTAGAAGAGTAGAGTCAATTCTAAGGGTGTAAAAACATTCCCCAACTACCCAAAAACACATTATCAATAAATGATCGAATATTAGAAGATTTATGAGTTTAATTTATTCTTAATATTTAATGGTTTCATTGTAAATTTCATTATTATTAATTTTATTGAATTGATGATTTTAGGATGAATTATAAAAAATAAAAAGAAGAAAGATTCTATGACGTATTTTCACACATTAGGGTTCACTACAATGCTTGATCATGAGAGGTTACTGATAATTTAATACGAATAGAAATATTATCTATATTATATAGTTAAAAAATTGGCCATTTTATTTTATTTATATTTTCAAGAAGGTTAAAATCATAAATAGTTTTATTTTCATGATGAAATTTAATATAGAAGGCTGGAAAATTACCATTTAGATAGATTTACATGATGAAATTTAAGTTTTCTTCTCATGAATCCCTTTAATATAAGGCTAGAAATTCCCCTTTAAAATAAGGAGATATTTTTTTTGATTTTTTTGTTTTAAAATGGGGAAAAGGTATTGAAATGGGTTTAATACCTTTAAATAATTACATTTTAAGAAAAAAAAATATTTTTTAAAATTATTCTTTGAATGAGAATTTGTTTTTAAAGGGGGTGGGTATATTGAAATGATTAACTTTTGTAATGTAATTTAGGAGTGTTTTGTCAAATTTAATTTTAGATTAAGTTGGTTTTGAGGTATAATAAATAATATAAATAATTTTTTTGGGGATTTTAAACAGTAATTTTACTTTGGTGAAATTATGTTGAAATGTAATTGTTTTTTGATAAACCAAAATTTAGCAACAGGAAGGAAAAGGGAAAGCTATAATGATTCTGTTTGATGTCTTGGAAATTATTTTGTAGAAGGATTTAATGTTTTTTTGGGTTATTTATATTTTTTTTGGATATTAGTTACATCTTAGGTATTAGGGATTTAGTATTTTGTTGTTTGAATTAATTTTCTAAAGTCACACATCATAATAATTGTTCATATTCAAGATATGTACCGGTGTTTTAATTAGGTATTGATAGTTTTGTTATGAATTAGATACTATTTGTGGAATTGGATCATATTTTTAGGGATGATAATTTTTTTAGTATAGAGTATGAAAAAACCCATGTCTCAATAGATTAGAGTAAAGGGGGAATTCCATCTAACCTAAAAAGACCAAACCCAAATTAGACCAAATAACCTAACCTAAAAAGAACTAACCCAAAATGAAAAAATTACATAATAAATAATAAAAAAATAACCCAAACTTAAGTAAACCAGTTATTCAAACCAAAAAAAAATGAAAAAACAACCAAATGAACTAACCAAAAATTACATAACCCTAAAATTAATCAAACAACATAACCCAAAATAAACCAACTGAACTAATTCAAATATAAAATGACCAAAATATGAACCAAATAAAATAACTGAAAATAAACCAAATGAAATAACTCAAATATGACATAACCCGAAGATAAAACAATTGAACAAACAAAAAATTAACCAATTGACATAACCCAAGATGGTGCAAATTACTAAACCCAAAATTAAACAAATAATCAAACCTAATATGAACCAATTGACATAACTGAAAATTAACCAGTTGACATAACCTGAAATTAACCATTTTAGATAACACAAGATAAACCAATTAATATAACCCAAAATCAACTAATTCAAATGACAAAAAATTAATTAAATGACCAAATACATTATGACCAAACCCAAAATTAACCAAATGAAATAACCCAAAATTAAACAAATGAAAAAACCCAAGATGAACCAATTGGAATAACCCAAAATTATCCAATTGAAATAACTCAAGATTAACCAATTGACATAACCCAAAATTAACCGATTGACATAAACCATAATTAAAAAATTGAAATTACCCAAAATTAACCAATTAAAAAAACCCAAGATTAACCATTTGACATAACACAAGATTATCCAATTTACATAGCCCCAAATTAACCAACTGATATAACCCAAACCCAATATGAACCAATCAACCAATTAACATAACCCAAGATTAACCAACTGAAATAACCCAATATTAAAAAATTGAAGAATTAACCATTTGACATAACCCAAGATTAACCAATTGACATAACCCAAAATTAACCAGTTGAAATAACCCAAGATTAACTAATTGACATAACCTAAAATTAACCAATTGAAAAAACCCAAAATTAACCAATTGAAAAAACCCAAAATTAACCTATTAACATAACCCAAAAATTAACTAATTCCCATAACCCAATATTAACCTATTGACAAAGCACAAAATAAATGAATTGACATAACCCAAACCCAAGATGAACCAATTGAACAATGGAAAAAACCCAAGATTAACCAGTTAACATAACCAAAGATTAACCATCCATCCAACATCAAATATTTCATTATTGAAACAAAAATGTCAACAAGGTTTAAGGGGGTCTAAAATAATGGAGACCCAAAGCATCTCCTCTAATCAGTCTATCCACCTCCATCTTGAAGATGTAAGTATTGGAAAAAATAGTTAGCCCCGAGTCTGCCATGGAAGCAAGGTGATTCACAACCTTGTTCCCTTCTCTCCATGTGTGAGCCACCTGAGTGATGTTTTTCAATAGTTTTTTACATTTTATGACAATATATGAAATGGACCAAGGGGTGACATGTCCTCCATGAAAAGTGTCATGGAGGATCAAAGAGTCAGTTTCCACTTCGTATAACTCCATGTTATCCTGCCTGCATATGGATAGGCATGTCAGCATGGCTCTCGCCTTAGCTTAAAGGGGATCACCATTGCCATAATTTTCCACAAAGGCCAGCATGATGTTCCCCTGGGAGTCCCAAAACATCCCCCAACTCTCATTTTACCCATAAATACCTAAACCATCTATATTAAGCTTATATCCCTCTTACGGTGGGTGCCAACAAACCCATTGGCCCGCAGGTTTGTTGAAAAAACCCAATTTGGCAGAATTTGTGCTTTGAGCAGGTTCCATAAGGGAGCATCACTGGTGTCTTTGAAGAGGGCGTACATGTTAGTCAGTAGGTTCTTCATACGTACAACAATAATCCTTGAAGTAGGGTTGATCCCCTCATACCTAGCCTGGTTCCTTTCCTGCCACAAACACCAACAAGCGCCTCTAAGGATGATGGCCACTTCCATTCGTTCAATACCTACCTCTGAAGTCCCATTAAACCACCCATCTAGAGAGGATACTCCATCATGCACATTCCCACTGTAAAATTTTAATACCAAGCTTCCTGATGGTATCATCTGTTGCCACTGCCTACCTCCTGATTCTCCATGTGAGAAAATTGTACTTTTAGGGGATCCTAGTGCACCAAGCCATGTCATTCCAGTTACTATGTTGATCATGCTCAGACTGAAGCCTCTGGAAATACCTGGTGGCGAACACCCTTGATGGTGAAGCCGTGAATATAAATTTGTTAGTCTCTATGCAAATGACAATTGAGTCGAAGATATTCTGATTCTCCTCATTCAGAATAGACTCACAGTACTCTTGAAAAAGGACTGCTTCCCTAAATGATATCAAGGAGGCATGGTAGCTGGGAAAACCTTTAATTGAACCTGCCCAGTTGTGAGTTCAGAAAGGGATTTACCTTCCCCCATGATCCAACACAAATGTGGTTAGAGGACAAGGATGAGCTACTGAATCTTGGAGAAAAAGGGAGAAATCTGTCCTCCATTGTCTTCCAGATTGTCTACCCTTATGTGGGACATTGATTTCCCCCATAGTGTACGTCCTTCAATGATTTCCCATGTGATTCTTCCATACATGTATTGAATGGTGCTGTTGAGGCTCCTCACATTAATCCCCCCATCATGGATTGGTCGTGCCATCTTCTCCCATGCTACCTAGTGCCTTTTACCTTTAGATCTGGAGTCCCATACAAAACTAGCAAGAATCCTATCCACATTGTTAATGACACCCTTCAGTACGTTGGTGGAGGCCATAGCATGGATGGGTATGGCCACAAGAAAACTATTGACTAAGGCAATCCTACCTCCGAAAGAGAGATACCGGTTTCTCCAGTTGAGTACCCTTCCCGATATTCTTCTCACTATTTGATCAAAGTCACCAGCGCGAAGTGTCCCTGAAGATATTGGCGTGCCATGGTACTCCAACGAGAAAGATCCCTTATACATATTCATAGTAGTACACAACCAGGAGACTCGATGGGAAGCACACTTTCTGGAGATAAAAAGATTGTTCTTAGCATTATTGATAATATGGCTGCTCTATGCACAGTTGTCTTCCAAAATTCTTTTGATACCATTCACTGATTTCCTTCCAACATCTTGGAATATAATGGTGTCATCCGCGAACATCAAATGGGAAACTACAGGGAGGTAAGATTTTCTCTTGAAAGGAAGGATATCACTGTTGGACACACCTTTGTAAATAAGTTGGCTAAGAGTGTCTTGAGCTAGTATGAACAGGATGGGGGAGATGGGGTATCCTTCCTGCAGTCCTCGAGTCTCCTTGAAGAAGCCATAGGTCATTCCTAGAAAGGATATCGCCATCCATGAGGAGCTAAAACATCTGAAAAGGATATCAATGGCTTTATGAGAGAATCCCATAGTCTTCAGCACTATGTTGATGAAACTCCATTCGATCCTATCATATGCCTTACTCATATCAAGTTTAATCGCCACATTAGATCCATGCACCTTGATATTGATGTCTCTCACCACTTATTGAATCAAGGCTATCACCCCTTGGATGGACCTTCCCTTTATAAACCTGTGTTGTTCCATGGATAACCAACTTGGGAGATGCACTGACATTCTTGTGTTAATAATACTTGCTAGGATCTTACAAGGAAAGTTTCACATGCTTACAGGTATGTAGTCTGCAAGGGATGAGGGATTCATTATTTTTGGAATGAGCACCATGGTAGTGGTTGAGGCTACCTGCGAGAGGTTCCCTCATTGAAAAAAATCCTGTATCGCTGCAATAAAATCTCCCATAACAATATCCCAAGCATCCTAAAAAAACGCACCTGTGAAGTTGTTAGGGCCTGGTTAACTCTCTAGGTTGAGGTTCTTCATGGCTTTCTAGATTTATTCTTCCTCCGGTATCTTCTCCAACCATTCATTGTCCCTGTGAGAGACCGATTATGGTATAGTTCCCCATATCTCCACATCGCTAGAGGTAAATCCATTTGCCATCCTTGAGTTGGGGCCTGCTAGTAGATCCTGAAAGAACTTCGAAGCCATGTCGCCAATTAAATATCTGTCGTTCGTAAAAATACCATCCTCAAGCTTGATGTTGGGAGTGATGTTCCACATTTTTTATCTAATACAATCATGGAAGAAAGCAGAATTATTGTCACCCTCCTTTAGCCATTTAATCCTAGATCGTTCACGATCCATCCTCTCATGTTTGAGGATCATTTCAGCCCAGATTTCCTTCTACTCCATGAGTTCCTAAAAGACTTAATCATTCAACTCTCCCTCCAGACTTAGCTCTATGCTCTCAATATTCTGTTTGATGGACTCTACATCCTGATCTCTTATAGGAATTCATTTGTACCATTCTTGGAGCCTAAGATTCAATCTCCATAAATTCTTGTGGATGGATACCCATGTACGCCCTTGGGTCGACTCCCCCCATGAGCACTTACAATCTGTTGGTATTCCGAGTATTTGGTCAAGAAATGATAGAATCCGAATTTATCATGGACAACCCTCCATGGGGACAACATAATGATCAAGGGGGAATGGTCAGATATACCCTGATCAAGATGTTCAACCCTGGTGTTCGAAAAACTCAATATCGCATTGCTGTTCGCTAGGCATCGATCATTCCGAATATAGCATCACTGGCTGCCCTTCTGGTTTATTACACCACACGAAGTCGTCCCTAGAGTATCCCATATCCATAAGTCCCACATCAGCCATGAATTGGATGAACTCCAAGCTAGACTGCCAGGGGAAAGGCCCTCTTCCCTTCTTCTCTGAAGGTTCTGATATGATATTGAAGTCCCCACCTACAAACCATGAGAGGTATCCTGGTTTAAAAGAATTTAGGTCCTGCCATAAACGTACTCTGCTGTGTGCATCAAAACTACCATAAAAAAATATACATATAAGTTTTCTCTATCTTTTGTTACTTTCATGGTGATGCATTGGTCCCCCGCTTGGACAAGGTCCAAATTTATCTACTTTTTCCAGAAAACCCAAATATGTTTGTTAATCTGATATGCTTGCATGGACCCATGCCTTTGAAGTTTGTGGTAGAATTCATTGAGCCTCATCGGGTTTTTCTTGTGTTCAAGGACTGCTCCATTAAGAGCCTTGTTCTTCTTAATCCCCTAAACAAGGAAGTTTGTCTTCACCCGAGCCCCTAGGCCCCAGGAGTTCCATATTATTATAGGTAACATTTAGGCTCGGTTGGACCCAGCTTTGGCCCCAGGCTCCTTAGTCTCTTTTCCATGGGACAAAGTGCTCTCCCTAAGATGCATTAATCTCAAACACGTGAAAATTCCAGAGCTCAATACCGGGGGGATAGATACTAGGGGGATGAATGGGTAGTTGATTTGAAGGTTTCACCTGTCACAAAATTGGAAGGGGATTGGGTTAAAAAGTCTTGATTCTCACTCGAAGGATCATGGGACTTGGGACCGCCACTCTCCTCTGGTGAGGTACCAAGGTTTTCGGTCATATCTGGAAGGATGACGATTCCATCTATACCCTTGTTCACCTTGACCTCTTCTGCCAGACTAGGAGGAAATGTCAAAGAAGGAGAAAAGATTTCCCTAGGCACCATGTGAAGAGGAGGGAGCATTAGTATTACCTTTGAGCACCCCCCACATGAAACAGCAGGGGGTAAAGAGACTTAACCCTCGGGTTGGGGTACCTAAGAGAAGGGGACTCCGGGTAGTAAGGCACTATCTCCCTACACTGATTGTCCACTTGTTCTAAGGTAGAACCAAGGATTAAGGGGGAGACAAGCTGCGCTGGCACCGATGTCCTGGGATCAGCCCTGGGAAGAGCAGGCTCCTTGCCTTTCTCTGGTTGCACAGGAGAGGCCTCTCTAGAGGCCATCCCTTTGGCATGTACACGGTCACCGAATCTACGATGTCGACATTACTGCAGTGAATGAACCTAGAGAATACATGAGGGGTAATACCTGGGGAAGACCGGAAAGATGACATCTTGAAGCCACACTACTGAGTTTTCACCTTCAGGGAGATCCGATCTGGGGGAGGGGAGGATATGTCTAGCTTCAAACATATGCAACCAGTAGAAATATCCTCACCTCTAGAGGTGTGGTCGTTCGCACAGAAAAATCCTCCAAGAGAGTCACCAATGACCTTCATCATAGCTCCATTCTGAAAAGGTAGCGGCAGAACTGGAAGACCAACCCAAACTACCGCTGAGGGGCTCTCCTTCCCTCTATGGGCATCCATCGACCATTGAGCTAGATTAAACTACCACCGCCTGAAAGAATGAGGGAATTTCTACCAAGCGTGGAGGAAATCTACCTTAGACACCATAACCAGGAAAAAGGAGTTCCAATGCAACAAGGAGATCTTTGGTAGAGAGAGCAGCCCCCAGGAATCCACAAACCCTCTAAAAAGTGCTAGAGGTGGTTTTGCTGAACCGAAACGAGCCACCAAGGTCCACCTGAGACAATCCACCGCCTAATCAAATGCCTCCATAGACAAATACAACTAAAAATAAGAACCCTCGTGAAATGCCATCAAAACAACCGGATGAACCTCGGGGAAGAAATAATACCTCTGTCCCGATCCTCTAGTCTCTTCGTTGAAGGGTAGATCCATCTAATATATGTGAGAGAGTGAATCCGGGCCTTGCTGGGGAGGCTATGCAAGGGATTCCAGAGCCAGATCACCAGAAATAGTACGGGGAATGAACGATGATGGGGGAGCCAGGAATGAACCGGAGACATGCTCCTCCTGTCACCGAGTGGCCACCAAAGATTGGGAGGAGGAAGCAGCAACATTCAAAAAAATTTGAAATTACCAGTGCTGCATGCCACACGTTCTATACATTTGAATCCATCCCTAAGTATCAAACCACCCCAAATTAACCAATTGACCAATTAACCTATCAAAATAACCCAATATTAACTAATTGGCATAACCCAAAATTAACCAATTGACATAACCCAAAATTAACCAAATGACCCAATCCAAAATTAAAAAAAATAAACAAACCCAAGATGAAGAAATTGATATAATAAAAAATTATCCAGTTAACATAACACAAAATTAACAAAATGACATAACTAAAGATTAACCCAATATTAACTAATCGAAATAAACCAAGATTAACCAATTAATATAACAAATAATTAACCAATTTACATAACCCAAAATTACACCAAAATTAACCAATTGACATAAACCAAGATAAACAAAATGACCAAACCCAAAATTAACCAATTGACATAATCCAAAATTAACCAAATGACCAAACCCAATATGAGTGAAATGAAAAAACCCAAGATGAACCAAATGGAAAAACCCAAAATTCACCGATTGACAAAACTCAATATGAATAAAACACCCTAAAATGAAATAAATAACCTAACAAAAAGAAAAATAAATAACCTAACCCAAAATGAACTAATTATCCTAAGAAAAAATTGAAAAATTGATCAAATAACCTAATCCCAAAAAAACTAATGACCAAATGACCAAAATGAACCAAATGACGTAACCCAAATAATACATAACCCAAAAATAAACCAAATGACCTAACCTAAAATAAACCAAAAAACCTAACATAAAAAATATAAAACAAAAAAATGAACAAAATAACCTAACCTAAAAGGACCTAACCCAAAATACAGAAAATGACATGACCCAAAATAAACAAAAAAACTTAAACCCAAGTAAACTAATTGTTCTAACCAAAAAATGATTAAATGACCAAATGAACTGACCAAAAATTACATAACCCTGAAATGAACCAAATTAAATAACCTAAAAGGAACCAAATTACCTAACTCAAATAAGATATAACCCAAATATGAATTAAATTACTGAACCCAAAATGACCTAAACCAAAGTGAACAAAATAACTTTTCCCAGAATGCACCAAATTATATAACTCAAAAATTATTTAATAAAAAAATTAAGTAAATAGAATAACCCAAATCAACCAAAATGACCTAACTTAAAATGAAAAAATCAGCTAGAGAAATGACCAAATGACCAAATATGCCAAAATTTCTAACCAAAAAATGAAACAAATGACCTAAATTGTTAATAAAAGAAACACCCTCACCCATAATGAATCAAACTTCTAAAACAAAATTTTTGAAAAATACTCTAACCAAATGACCAAATGAAAAAAATGACCAAATGAGAAAATGACCAAATGAATACATGAACAAATGAAGAAATTACTAAATGACCAAATGCCCAAATGACCAAATGATCAAATAACCAAATGAAAAAAATGACAAAATGACCAAATGACCAAATGACCAAATGACCAAATGACCAAATGACCAAATAACCCAATTACCAATCAACCTAACTAAAAAATAAACTATTGATCAAATGATCAAAATTACCAAGTGACCAAATAAAAAAAATTTGTTACACAAATATAATTTTACAAAAATGAATATATAAGAGGGATCCATTTTATACCCGTATTCAGCATGATAATAAGAATTTATTGATTATTTTATGGCACTAGTATTACATTTATAAATTAATGTCTAATTAGATGGTTCCTCATTTTATGGATTTCTTAAGAAATTAAAATTTTAATTCATTATAGGTTTATCAGTTTCATATTATTCAATAATGTACTATTATAATAATTAGTGTTATTTTAATCAAGAGAAATTAGGCTTTAACGACCGTGTGCCTCACGAAAAATTATTTTTCTTGAGCAGGAAGAAAAATGATAGAAGTGCTGTAAATTAACAGAAACAAGAAAATATTGTAAGTCTTTTTATTAATATTTCAAATTTTTATGAATAATTCACAATTAAATATCTTGGTTATATTTTCAAAAATGCGACCTCAAGACCATAAATGAGAAATAAGATGAACACTTTGGACCAAATGATCATTTGATATACGTATTAGATGAGGAGAACGAGGGGAGATTCTAATGATGAACCAGAAAAAACATAGCCCCCCCTATGTACTGGACCTCATCAAGAACCTCTCAAACCTCTCACACTACTTAGCTACAAAACAACCATGTAGAAGTAGCTGAGGTAAACAAATATCTATACAAGAGTGTGAAATAGGTAAAATGGTCACAAATAGTTGTTTAATGCTATGGTAGTTATATATCCATAACTTTGATCAGAGGATGCTAATGTTTTTTATTCATGTATGGAAATAATAAACTCTATATATTATGTAATGAGTGATGTCAATGATGGTCCTAGTGGTAGTCAAGTTGATGATACTATTGGTGGTTGTGGTGGTGGTGGTGGTGATTATGATGATATTAGTGCTCCAGATAATGATGTTGGTGATGGTGATGAGGATGAGGATGTTAGTTATGGGGGAGATATTTATCCCCCCCATTTACATGTTAGTAGTAAAAAGACATTTGTATGATATTTAATGACTTAAATTGATTGATTGTGTGTATGTATATGTATACTATACTATTTTTAATGGTTTAAACATTATTAAAACTAGTTAGTTGAATTTTAAATATGAAATATATATATTAAATTGAATGTGTATTATGGTTTTTATTCTGTTCACATGTTATGGATGGGATGGATGAGAAAATGCTATTTCCTATTGGGGAAAGGTAGAAATACCAATAGTTCAATGAACCATTGGTATATGCTAACTCATATCCTAATTTGTTTCCATCTTTTTGGAAATATTTTATTTATATAAGATTTTATTTACTTTATTTTTTATGGAATTAATTATACTATATAAATAATATTCTTTTTAGTTAGTTTTTTATGTTGATCCATGGATATTTCTACTTATTTTGGATCTTACCCTACACCGGGTTAGATTTTTTTAGCTACGAAATTTTGGATACATACGTATGCACGAATCATATTGGTATATTTGAGAGTTCTAAGGAAAGAACCTATTTAGTATGATTATTCTCTTGTTTAATTTATATAAATTATTTTTTTATCTTTAACAGTGTAATAAATTTGGTGTCAGAAAATGATAGTTCATATGTATAGGGTGTTCACCAGAGCATAGATTTGAAGGCTATTTATATATACCATTGAGGTATATTGATTTTTTTATTAGGATTTATATTTTTTATTTTCTTTATAGTTATTATAGAATATATAGTTATCTTACATTAACATATTTCCTATCATACCTTCATATTATCTATTTAACTATGATTATTTTTAATCGATGTTAATTCAACTATTCATGATATGAGTATTCATTTTATATAGTAATTTAAAGGTAATACATTCTATTTATGGGTGATTACACCCTCAATGTTTTCCATGAAAAATTAACTTATTGAATATGTTCTTGAGTTGACCCTCTTATTATTTTCATTGACTCAAGGAAGAGTCTCAGTGGGGGAAGGTCATATTATAGTGGTATCATAGACTAAATTTTCCTAGAATTTATGTTTAAAATAAGGACAAGTAGGGATTATGTTAGGTAAGTGAGACAATGGTAAAAATAAATATAGGATATGAAGTAGATTGGAGAAAATGGCTATGGATATAAATGGCCACCTTGATATTGTGTATGGACAATGATTGATTACTAACTATTACTAGGTAATGTGTTTACTTCTTATGGGGTAATTTTTATAGGATTGCATTCATGAATCATATAGTTTCATTTAGTTAATGATGAATATGTATCTTGAGTATAAAATAGTGATTCTCATGGGTAAAAATATGGAAGAAAATACATATATTTACTCACATCCCTATATTTGGTCTTTGGTTAATAAAATATATGTTTTTTTCTATATTTATGCCCCTAATATATCAACATAGAGCTGAGTTTGTGGAGAAAAAAACACTAACAATGATACAAATGATTGATTAAAAAACACCTATAGAGGATATGATATATGGTATAACATTACATTGTTTCCTATGGTAGTAATTATCAAAATAAGAGGGATCCATTTATGATTTGGATAATGGGTATTGATTAGAAGAGGTGAATATAAATTTTTGGCTAGATTATATACCTAAGTGGCATCAATTTAATTTTGTGGCTAGTTTATTGCAAGTTATTGATGAACTAAGTACCATAAAATTACTTCCTAGTTGGAGTGTCTAATATTGTGTGAAAAAAAGATGAATATAAAGGATATTAATATATATTTTTTAGAGCTCACACGTATTTTTTATAGGAATTTATGAATTTACCTCCATGAAGTTGGGTATAGTTCTATATTGAGTTACATTCGATGCTGATATATTCGGAATCGTATCAAATGAAACTATTTGATTATCATAGAATGAGGATTCAAATTGATTATATAATGAAGAGAGGTTATATTCAATCTATCATGTCACTATGAATTTCACCAATTTTGTTCACCAATAACCAAATTTGTATCTTAGGACTATCCATTGATTATCCGTGATTGAATTAGGAAATGATGAATAATGATTATCCTTCATTGATGATTAATAATATTTTTAACTAGTTTATAGGTGAAAAATTAGTTTTTTAAGTTTGAATTGATGTTTAGAAATCATTAATCAAGGATTAGTGATGATTATATTTCAAAGATAAATTAAAATTTAGGTATGAGAATTATAAGTATATTGTGATGTCATTCATTCTAAAAAATTATATAAAAAATGTTTATAGAATCTACACATCATCCATTTTTATCACATCTCAACTATTTTGTCTTGGATTTCATTGATGATATCTCGGGGTTCTCAAAATATGTGGAGGAACATGTATTGTATCTAAGGGTTTTATTAGATTTATTATATGAGTAGAAGTAGTATGATAAGTTATGAAGTGTTTGTTATGGAATTAACATACTATTATCATATGTTTGTGTTTGAATTCACCTGTATCTTGAATCCTTTATAAATATTGAATATAAAATTTACAATTATGTTTGAATAAATTAATACTGGAATTTTTTTAATTCATAATGAATAGGTTTTTTAGTGCACATATTCTATGATTTCTAGAGGAAGGAGTTTCTTGTGAAATTTTTTTTTAATGCCTCACATATTGGATTGAGTAGTGTATTGATGTTAAAACTAATAGTCATAGACTATGGTTCTATAAAACTGAATCCTCATGAGTGTAACTATGCTAACCTTACCTATATTTGACAACAATAAGTTTTTTATTAAAGTTAGGAATAATGTATTTTAGGGAAAACACTTTATAGACCTTATAGACCATCAAACATTGAGATATTTATTTTTATAGAGAGACCTAATTTTTTTGTAGAGGAAGCTAATTTAATTTATTTAATACTATGAATTTTATATCACATATACATATAAGGGAAATATGGTTACATATTATTTAATTCAGAAATCAAATTGAGATATTGGTAAAGAGGTAAGAGATAAATGGAATATGATAAAATAAATAAAAACTCTATATTAATCTAGAGTAGATGGAGTATCAAAATTAATTATATTATATATCAATATATTTTTCTTTGGTGAGGTTAGTGGTTGATTATTAGTTATAATATTTAGTATAGGAAGTATAGAGGTATCATGTTTTCCATAGAGTTTCCACAAATAGATGATGTAAATATGAAGAACATTGAGTTATGTTCTAAGTGTATAATTTCATTATATACTATATACATGAGGAGGGGATGTGTGAATTCTATAAATGTATCATTTATGAAATTAGAAATTTTGGTGTATGAGTTTGAATAAGAGTCTATTGAGATTTGTGGTGATATGACTTTCCTTTCAATATATAAAAAACTGAGCATCATGTTCTAAAAGGGTTGTTGTAATCATTGAGTGTTCTTAAATGAAAGTGTAATAATATATATATATATATATATATATATATAATCAATTATAATATTTACTCATATATACATGGGTAATAATTTTATTTGGGTAGTGATGGATAAGATTAAAAGTTTCAACAAATTTTCTTTCTTTTAAAGAGTAATGTTCAATGGAGTCAACACAATTATATAATTTAGAAGTGATGAAGCTCTATAAAGTTCCTCTATTGAATATAATTTATTATAAAATTTAGTTTACATTAAGGATGTGGAGTGATTTGTTTCTTATTATTTAAATCTAATTATTCTTATGTACCACATTCTATTTACTTGCAGATAGATAGAGAAAAAAGTGAAATTCCCAAATTAAAGGATATATTGTTAGAATGTATTTTGGAATTTATTTTATCATGGAATAAACATAAAATTTTGGCAGAGTAAACATATAATAAAATATAACATCTATATATCAAAATTAAATCATACAAGGAATTTTATAAATGACCTTGTTTATCTCTAAGACACTAGGAAAACATACATTAGAGAGATAAAAATTATTAGACATGAATTAGTGCAATGTGTGATAGTACCAGTGATGATGATCAAGGAACACATGAGTATGACGATAAATATATATAATAATTATAAATAATTATGATATAGATCATTAGAATTTATAGTCAGTGATCATGTCTTGATTAGAGTTTCTATATAGCATATGAAGTGCTAGTTTGGAATAGAAACAAGTTATCTCCTAGGTTTATTAGACCTTTTGAGGTACTAAGTAGGGTTAGTAATATAATTTTTCTTTTAGAACTACCTCTATAGTTAGAGAAAGATCATGAATTCATTAATGTGTCATTGTTAAGGAACTATCCCATGATTCCTCCAATGTAATTTAGTGGGGTGATATTGCAACACCCTATATTTTTATATGAAATTTACAATAATAAATCAAATGTATTGGATAGATTAATCTATATGAAACATTGAAAAAATGAATAATTACTTATTCTGGTTGGATAGAGTTTTATAATATATAATGATACATTATAATAATTTTATATGAAATATAATTATGAAAATTAAAAGAGGAATAAAACTAATAGTAAATAAAAATCTACAATATTGAAAAATTCACCCTCATCGTCTACAATTAAGATCATATTGATGATAATAAATATGTAAATAAGGAAAAAATTATAAATATGGTAAATTTTTTGAGAAGGATATGAAGGAACAATATGAATAAATTCTATAGAAGTAGGTAAGGTTTTAAATATTATAATATAAAATGGTAATATAAACATTAGGCATATATGGATATTAGAAATATATAACTGTTAGATATATACGGATATTAAGAATATAAAAACTATCACATCCTATCTTAAGGTATGCTCTATTATTGATATTTAAGATGGTTACTTCTGGGTTTAGGATGTGTTGGTTAATGCTTCTTGATTTTTAAAGGGTGTTTGGCACTTTTCAATGCAAAAACATCTCAACACATCATGGTCTAAGACGTTTTGGTATTGGGAAGTGCATGTACACCATGGTAAGAGCCAAAATTCCTAGTGTAGTGTGTGGTATCGATTATGGAACATGGGTGGTGTCCCCGTATGATTCAACCAATGAGGCCTCACCACGACTGTGGTGTAGGCCATGACCAATCCCAAATGACCTTAGTTTCAAACCCACACTATGTTAGGTGGGTATGTTAGGATTCATGGTGGGAGGTGGTCGAGACCATCATGGGAATGGTGAACATACTCCATGTAGTGGTGTTATCTATTTTACGTATTCAAATAACAGAATTGGCTACTTTTTTTTGAGGAAGGCATTTCTCCTATTTATAAAAACACAAGGGCTTTATGAGGGGATTTATAATGGGATCTTAAGTCATATTTCCATTATCAAGCATCTTATTTTCATTCTATTTATATTATTTCCATTATAGATGAGATATTTGGAAAATAATTGTATGTTCAAGGTTATATATTAGGTGATTTGGTTCTTCTAAACTCAGTTCTTATTGTTCCTTTATGGGAGAATAGTGTAAGGGGAATGGAGGTTGTATTTCTTTGATCTTTGTGTAATAATCATTGTGGTATACAATTTATGTTTTCTTCTTTGATCTTGAAGATATTAAATTCTGGTTTAGTGATATGAAATAATTGGCTTAACACCTCCTCTTGGATATTGTATTCCTCTTTATTATTGGTTGTGGATTCCATTTGATTGTTTGGAAAATTCCATGTTTTTTGATGTAAGTGGTTTCATCTCTAGTATTTTTTTGATGAACCAGTCATGCTTTGGTTTTATAATTTTTTTATAAATAATTATTTTCATGATCCTTGATCTTATTGATATGTGTGAGTAAATGGTTTTTGATAAAACAAGGGACTCCCCTTATTTTGGTAAATGAAAGTTGTTTTCAAGGAACCATGAAATAGTTTTTGGAATTGGATTTTAAAGCATGATTTTGGTTGAAATGGGTTGTTTGGAAATTATTTTCTGAAAATTGAAAATCCCTTTTAAATTTTTTGACATTTTAAACACATATGAGACTTGGGTAACTTGTAGGGGGTTATAGTATTTGGACTTATCCTTGATTTTGTATGAGGTTTACTCATGGGGCGTTCCTCTATTCCCTAGTCCCTATTGTTCTAGGGACATGATTATTTGACACCATAGGGGGCTTATCTATGGGATGTTCCTCTGTTACCTAGAACATATTATTATGAGGACTTTTTTGGTTCACACTAAGTCTTTAATTGATTTTTGAGATATAAGAGACCTAGCTAGCCTAAAATTATGTTATACTAAAGGTGATCTCTATTATGCTTGGCCTTGTTTGAATTTTATTTTGTTATGGCATTGATATTACAAAAGATACATGCTTTGATATATAGTTTATTCCAAAATGTGATTTGACCTATATTATATGTAATCTGATTTAGAACTATTAAAAGTGTTAAATTTATTTACCATGATTTTTATATAATTGAGAAAAATGTATTATCATGCCATGTTTTTCATAAATTGAGAATATTGAGATTATTTGACATGGATTTTATATCAAACACTTTGGTGGGACCATAATGAGCCTATTTTTTTCACACCCTTATCACACCATTGGGTGTGTTTAGACCTTTGTTTTTTCTGATGTAGGAAATGGAAATTCACTACAATGAGGTGATAGTTTTCAGGGATGCCTAGGAATGGGTGGTTGGTGATGATATGGTGGGATGTTTAACATATATCTCACAGAGTAGTTTTCAGTAGTTTGGGATACCGTTGATTTTTTTCATGGAAATATACCTTGGTTTTCACCTTTTAATATTATTTTATTTCAACCATTGATGGTTATTTATATGGTATATTCCTTTTCTTATTATCTTTCTTTAAATTTATTCCATTTTGGTTGTTTCAATTCTGGAAAGTCCTTCCCTTTAGTTTTTATAAGATGCCTAGGTTATAGTAACTGGCCTATGAGGATCATAAATTACCTTAGGGCTTTTATATGGTCCATTTTAGAGGCTAAGTTGAGGAGTTTCCTAGTCCAGACCTTGATAATTTTGTATTAAAGGAGGGTTAAGCCTCAAGTGTTCTTATCTTGGGGAGTTTTGTAGACACAAGATATATTTGAAGGACTTAAGTGGTATATTACAAGTGAGTTTCTGGATATCTATCATCATAATGAGACTTAAGTCACCACATGATGTAGGGTTTTATGTCTCATGTGTTGGGTTTTGATCTAGATATTATTTTATACTTATATTACTTTGGGGAAGAATGAGATTGTTTTTTTGTTTGATTGTTTCCTTTTAAATTGGGTTTTTAGAATCATGATTATAAGAAATCCTCCAAGGATTAATTGTGAGCATGAAGTGGGAAATAAACCTTAATGGAATCCTCCTTTTGATCCGAATCTCATCGAGGCCATCATGTGGGTAGTTCATGCCATGGATCAGACTGTCCTACTTATTTAGAACCAAGATAAAGATTTAGAAACAAGAATGGGAGGATACAAGGATTGAGTGAAAGAGTTATTGTGCTTAAATATCTATTATTTTATGGTTAATAATGAACCTCATGATGTTTATGATTAATTGGAAAAAATTTATATTGTATTTGACTTCTTGGAGACACTAAGATCTGTCAAGGTGAACTGAAAAACATTTAAAATTTAGGGTCCTTGAAATAGGCAGTGGGAATCTATAGTTCAGGAGAATCGACATAAGGAATTGGAGTGAAAATAATTTAATATCATTTTATTTCAATATTTATTTCTATAATCCTTGATGATGAGGAATTATATGGAGTTCCATTCCTTTTAGAAGTAAGGCCTTTCAGTGATAGAGTACACAGACCATTTTACTGAGTTTGTTTGTTTTCCCCTTGAGGTGGTGATGAATGATAATCTAAGGCTTAGAAATACCTGAAAGTATTATGAATAGATATCCAATCATAGGTTTATATACTGAATCTCACCACCTATAATAAAATGGTTAACATGGATATGATGGAATAAATTGATTTGGTGGGAAAGTCAGGATTTTTTGGGTTTCCCCTTCTGTCGAGTGGTAATTTTAGTGGAACACATGGGATGAAGAGAAAATTGCATGATAATAATAGAGGTAGAAGAGACGTATCTCAATAGGGGAATATTTTAAATCAATCATCAGTGGCTAGAAATGTACCGCTGAATTTCTACTAGTGCAGTAAGATAGGGAACACTTGATAATCTTTCCACACACCTCTGAAGACCTATAATATATTTGGTCATTGAGGTCATCTGTAAAGATTCTATTAGGAACTTTCTATGACTTTATATGGTTATGGATAATAATCTCTAAAGTCAATTTTAGTATATTCATAAGCTTCTAATTCTATAGGTATCCAAATATAGTCCTCTGAAGTGAAGCAGTTTCACACAGTGCAGGAGATGCCAATGGAAGTTGATGCGAGTCCAGCAATAGTGAGAGGTACTATTCTATTATAAATTTTATAGAAACTATTTTATTTGATAATAGAACCTTGAATTATTTTATATTTACCCATTTTTTTATATTTTATTCTTATAATAGAGCTCATTTTATATGCTATAGATTTGGAGATGCTGCTTGGAAAGTGGAAGGAGTAGGGGTTTATTTTTTACTTCATTTTGTCTTACTATAACCAATGTTGAGTTAGTTTGAGACTCTCTAGTTATTGATTTAGATCTTTTTGAAGTAATAATTAGGATATATTTTCTAGTTTCTCACTGAGTTGATATTAATTTCAATCATATGTGTGTTTCATTCTTTGTTGCCAATGGGAGATCCTAAGTGTTTTAGGGAGAGTGGGATTTGAGGTCTATTCATGTAGTACCTTCTCACCTAGATCATAGAAAGATATTTTTTACTAAGGTGGATGTGCCAAATAAATTTTCTTCCCATTATAATATACAATTTTTTTTGGGATTTTCCTAGGGGTTTTCTAAAAAACATCTCCAGTCTTTCTCTAGAAAGGGAGGGGGAGTTCCTCATCGACATGGTGCTTGGTACACATCTGATTTCGATACTCTTTTATTTTATGGTAATTTTTGAGTTAAAATATCTTAATATCTAGTTGAATATCCTATTATAGAATGGATTTAGTCTTCCAAGTGTTTCATTGTGGTCGAACACTATGCTATTTTCCAAGAATCCTGATGGTTTTATTCATAATTTCATAGATTATCAAAAGATGAATTGGGTAACACTTAAAAATAGTATCCTTTTCCCTATGTGGATGAAAATTTTGATCACATAATAGGGAAAAGTGTTTTTTAAAATCTAATTTTTGTTATTTTAACATCATCCTATAGTTAAGGAGTCACATATCTCAAAGATAACTTTTAGGAATAGTTATGGACACTATGAATATCTCATGATGCCATTTGGACTAACTAATTCTCCTATAGTGTTTATAAATTTTATGAAATAGATATTACAATATATCTTGATACCTTTATTATATTATTTGTGGATGACATCCTGGTTTATTTAAGAACTAATCTAGAGTGTGAGTAAAATATAAATTCAGTTTTGGGAATCTTGAGGAGTCGCTGCCTTTATGAGAATTTATATAAATAAAATTTCTCATCCAAAGAGGTAAAGTTCTTGGGGAATGTGATTTCAGAACATGGCGTCTCAGTTGATCTTAAAATGGTGAATGATTCTCTCCATGGGAAGAACCATGGAATATCTTCTAGAAACATAGATTCCTAGGCCTAAATGGCTATTATTGGTGGTTTATAAAAGATATCTCAAAGCTATCATCACTATTTACTGCTCTAAATAATAAAATGGTGAAGTTATCATGGGATGGTAAGTTTATAGCCTCTTTGGATGTGTTAAAATATAATTTAAATCATATGTAAGGGCCCGAATTTTCATAGATCGACCCTTTTCATGTTTCCAAATACTGAGGTTCTCATAGGAGGTTCAGAGGAATTCTGGAGGAGTTTAGATGAGAAAATATAGAATTAGGGAGATTTCATACCATCTAATCCTTTTACATGGCGTGAAAGTGTGTTTCATGACGTGTAATGGATTAGGGTCAGAAAAAATAATATAATGAAAAGGTGATGAGTTTTTTAGTGGGAAATGACCCATAAGGATTACATGACATAAAAGAGGATTAAACTTCATGTAAATCACCAATGAGGCAAGTACTAATTGTTTTTAGCTTCTTGGGTGGTCAAACCCTATGGAAATAATACACCAATCTATCATTATAGGCGACCAATGTCCCCCTCTTTGACGTTTTAGGGATTCCTTCATTAAGGATTTATCCCTCAATTCCCTCTTTCAATCCATCTTCAATACAAGGTATGCTCACTACTGTAAATATGATCTATACCAACAGTTTTGACCAAACCGTTGGTATAGTTCACTAATTTGAACCTATACCAACGGTTTAGACAAACCATTGGTATAGCCCCCCCTATACCAATGGTTTGTCCAAAACCATTGGTATAGGTCCCAAAATCAAATAACCTATACCAATCGTTCTCAAAACCGTTGGTATAGGTCTATACCAATGGTTTTGAGAACCGTTGGTATAGGTACATGTATTTTTAATGGAATATTCTTACAGAGGACATTAAATAAATAAAAATTTAAAATACATATGATAATACATATATATATTTATGAAATTATGTTCACAAAAGTAAGTTAGGTTAGTGGTTAGGTTGTTCAATCACAAACGGGAGGTGCTGAGATCAAAACCAACCAGATGATTATTTTTTGAATTACCTATACCAACGGTTTTATGGAACCGTTGGTATAGATTTTCATATTACTTATACCAACATTTTTCAAAACCATTGGTATTGGTCTATACTAATGGTATTCCCAAAACCATTTGGATAGACCAATCCCCACAACTTACTTAGAAACAGTTCTCCAAACCGTTGGTATATTCTATACCAATGGTTTGGAGGCCTATACCAATGGTTCCAAACCATTAGTATAGTGTATTTTTCCAGTAGTGGCTCTACCTACATTTTTGTGGTTTCTTTGATATGTTACCTCTCGTTCCTCTTTTCCATGTGGTGGTGCTTGATCTCCATGTTTATTATGGAGCTTTGTCGGTTGTTTGTTGGTGCAGATATGGTGTGACGTCCTTGGGTGGATGCAGTTCTTATAGGATAGGTGATTGAGATCCGTAATGTTGGTATGATCTCATATGAAGATTGTTTAAACCCTTTTAAGTTAGGGGATTCCTTGCTTATCTATTTATTCACCTGCAATCGTAGAGTAATCATGATTTAGCCCCTTGGATCGTAATGAAATTGACCTAATAATTACTTGAACTAGATTAATGAATTGGTATAGATTATATGGATTTTTTTTGTATCTTGATAACAGGTTGCCTCTTGATTTTATAGATAGTATTATATCTATGATGTGCTTGTTTTTCTTGGTCTAGAATGTTATATTTGTAAAGAAAATAAAGACAGAATTAATTGATAATTAATTGGCTAAAAGTTTAAAGAGGAATGTTTAATAAATATGTTTTTTATTATTTTAATTTGATGATAATAAAATTTGTGCAAGTATGCATGTTTAATTGAATTTTTTAAAATACCTAAATCATGATTATTCTTGTTGATGAAATAATTAAAGGTATGTTAAATTAATTGTTTAATTAATCTGTGAAAGCTTGTGATAGCTTATTGCCTAGGATTCCCATAGTTAGAACTTTTGAATAACGAATCAGTTAATTCAAGATGGAATAATAACCCATTGCGTGATCAAATATAATGCCTTTGTAGTTCTTGAGTTTTCTTCTTGCTTGTAAAGGAAGAGTTCCTTGTGATTTGAATCCATGAGATCTCAATATGTATGAAGGATGAATGACTTGCTTTAGGGCCAATATCCCACTTTATCTATTTGTTTCATACTGATAGTGATGTGAAATGAGCATGGGATGTATGAGACTAGAGGGATGTTGTAGTATATGGGTCAAAGAGTCCTAGATGTGACATGAGACTAGGATGGATGAGCCTGGATGGATGTTATGGTATGAGGGGTGGGGAGGCCTTGTTGTTGTGGAAATAGTTGAAGCCTGAAGTGGAATGATGCATCAGGATATGCATGTGGGTGTCATATTGGACAATAGAGATGACAAAATGGGTTGAATATGGGCTTACCCATTGATATACAAATTGGATACTTGTTCGAATATGTTGTTTGGCCGATAACCAAGTTTTTGTTTATCGCCTTTCTTTTCCCTCAATACTGGAGGCAGATGGATGTTCTTGGATGTATAACTTTTTTCACTTAGGATGTTTTCCTAGATTACCTTGTAATATGAAAATTAATGATATTAATAAATGAATAAATGTTTAACCCACAGGGTTAGAGCTTGCTGGGATGTAATGATGAGGATATAATTCTGAGAAGCCATTGACTCAGTTTTCTCATGCTTAGAGGGAACAAAACTTTGTTGTAATGCTAATGTAATTTAATGAGGAGATTTTACTGGTTAATTAAGGGTTAAATATTTAATTAATGTAAGGTGAAACTGATGGAAAGGAATAAAGTAATTTAATAAATCTATTTAAATGGTTGTGTACTTATAAGACATCTGGTATTAGAAGATCTATTCGGGAGTCAAAGAGAAGTTAGTTATAGTTTAGTCCAAGACAAGGTCATTCCCATATTGAGGTTGTGAGATATATTATATCATTTACGTTTTGTGTTTCTATACACTACTCCACCCTGTCGGTTAGGGAGACTGAATACCTGAGGATTCTAAGCCTTGGGGGGGGATGTTTTTGCCAACATCCCAATGGGAGGATGGATGGCTGACTACCCCCTTTGGCTATTCTCTCTTATCTTGGTAGTTACTTGTGCTAGAATTCATGATGGTTAGTTTTTCCCATATATGTGTATACAGGGATGTAATTTCTGGTGGTTATTTCACACACATGTATTCTAGTTATAGTTTACTAAGGACTATTATAGGTATTACATGTATTGGCTACGATGGCTTGAGGATCCTTACTTAGTGTATGGGATGTAATGGCTTGAGGTATAATACCTGATGTATGATACACATCATACAGGCTGCGGTGGTTCTCATAAACTACCTAGTTACTTCTGGTTACATGGACATGGTGTAATTTTGTATGAGGTTCATGTTGTGGTGCTTCACCTAAGTGTCTACAACTAGCCTTTTTAGAGAGAGATCCTTAGGACATGAAACAATGGGGTAGAGTGGAAAACTAGTGTTGAAGTAGTAGAGGGGTACCCTTGATATTCTTTATAATGTTATTTATTCTTGTATGAGATAAATGGTGAGAGTATCCATGGTGAGGTTGAGAACATAGTATACTTTTTTAGGTGATGTGTTAGTTCCACTTTTTCTTCACAATTCTTTAGTATGATTTCTTTACCTTTTACATGGGAGGCTCTAGGGAGGATCCTACTGAGTATACTTATATAATCACCCTATATATATATATAAACTATTTTTCTGGTTATTTGGAGTAGATTGAAGATCAAGCTAGGTACTAATAGCTTGTGTTTTATCAGGAGTTTTTTGGATTTCGTGGTCGCTTCCATATTTACTTTTCTTTTGGTACATGAATTTTTCCTTTCCGATGTAGTAGTTCTTAGATTACATTACATATGTGAATTTTGGATTTGTTTCTATATTGGGGTTTGAGTAGGAATTGATTAATGTCTGTCTTATCTCTCTCTTTCACATATGTTCTATTTAAGGATAATTCCTCCCATATGTGTGTTAACTATAGCCTTGGTACTAGTCGCCAGCCTAGGGCCTACTTGAGGCAGGACTCAGATGTGACTATCTCTCTTACCCTATTTCTTGCATAGGAGGTGTACACCTTGTGGAAAAGGGATCATGATAGAGTGGTATTAGAGGTATGGTTGAGGGATAAGATTGAGTTTGGAGTTAGGAACAAGTGAGGTTGCATGGGATGTTGGGTAAATAGATTTAGATATGTTTATAAAGAACTATAAACATAGGATACCAGCTTAGAAATGGGTATTTAGGCCCCCCCCTATGATCTGATGCATGGGCCTTTACTCTTACAGTGGATACTAAACGAGGTGATACTGGTTGCAGGGTAGATACCTAGGAAAGGATCATGAATAATTCTTCTTTGCGCCTATATTTGAATGGGTAGACCTTGAGATAGATTAAACTAAAATGAATAAAATGAATAAAATGAATAAAATGAATAAAATGAATAAAATGAATAAAATGAATAAAATGAATAAAATGAATAAAATGAATAAAATGAATAAAATGGACAAAATGAATAAAAGAAAACAATTAATTAATTTTATGGTATTCCATATTCCATGTTTAGGAGATCTAACTATTTTTTATTTTTCATGCATTTCTCTAGGTTGAGGTCCTTCCCAGGTTCACATAGAATATGTTTAACAGATTGTGCCAGCAGATCACCATAGAGTAGGGGTTTAAAATTAAGACACTTAGAGAAGGAAACAATGATAGATTCATCGCCATAGTTTGTAGAGGTATGAGAGCTAACTTTCAAATACAATCATAAAAGACTAGTTGGAGGAGGTTGAGATATCCTTTAGTTCGATCCGTGCTTGAAAGGAGCACCGAGTATCATTGACTGTGACGATGCTATGTGGGAAAGTGGGGTAGTGGAAGTTCTTGTTCCTTAGAGATCACGAGGAGTTGACAATATCATGGAAGGATTTCTGAGACTCATTTAGAGCTGAGTTTCATTATTTGACTGAAAAGGTGGCCAATCAACAAGAGCTTCTTACCCTTTGGTAGGGTAGATCCAGTGTGTCAGAGTTTGGGATCCATTTCAAGAACTATCTATGATATTCTTTTGACCTGTTGCTAGATGAGGAGGTTAGGGAGAGAAATTTCGAGGAGGAATTGCATTTAGATATCCAGTTACAGGTCACCATGTTTATACTGAAGATGTATCTCAAGGTGTTGATGAGTGAAGAGGTCATAAAGAGGATGTTATCAAGAACTAGATCATCACAATAAGTGATTTTTGAGGATTCCTCACGAAATAGAGCCATGGTCTGGGTTTCCTAGTTCTTAGGGAAAAAGTTCATCTGATTAGCTAGGGGTAAGTCTCATATCTCAATGTCTCATTTATCTAGGGGTAGTAAATCTCAGGCTAATGACAAGGGACCAAATGATATTTTTTCTTATGGCAGTTGAGGTCATTAGTAGAGAGAGTTCCCGACCTTTTTGTGTAGTTAGTGTGCGCCAATTGTTTCTCTCTAGGTTCCTCCACTAAGGATATTCTAGTCAAGACTGTAGGATCGAAATAATGATGTTGATGCTCAATTACAAGAGGGGGGGGGGTGAATTGTAATTTTAAAAACTTTCATTTTTAACCTTAATAAAATCTATGTTTAACAAAGTTAAACATGGTAGATTCACAAGGCCTATTTCAGTTATACTTAAACAAACATTCTAGGTTCTAGAAATATGATTCGAGAAATGAATCTTAAGGAAAGTTTACAATAAAAAGATTCTACCTAAAAGCATATAGAATCTTACTTATTAGAGTATAAAAAAGTATAAGAAAGTATAAGAAAGTTATACTCTCTTCCATTATCAAAATGAATCAAAAATAAATTTGAAACAAAACAAGTAAAAAGCATGAAATCTTTTAATCCAAAGTGTAGGGTATTAAACAAACTTATATAGAGGTCCCTTGATTTATACATTCAAGAAATTCTGTCTTACCCACACCAGGATAAGTCCTCGATTGAGATATCAGAATCTGTCTTGCTATCATCGCAAGCACTCAAAATTTAAGGTAGTCGACACCTCTATCTTCCTATCTTCGGAAGTCCGTGAACATTATGGTATTCAGAACCTCTATCTTCCTATTCCTAGAAGTCCTCGATTGTACTCAGAAACAATTAGAGTCACATGAAGAAATCTAAATAAGATGCTCAGAACCACACAAATAATGAGGGTCTATGACTCTAGAAATCACTTCAGAAGCATGTAATATCTTGGGTGATGGAACGTGTGTGAGATCATTCAAATGAGCTCCTATTTATGAGAACTTCTCCAATGGTCATCTCCCTCCTCCAATAGTCATATTTTTCCTTGAATCTTGGAGGGACCTGTACACGTGTCACTCAAATAACAGTTAGTTAGAAAAAGATTGTACGACATTATTTCATAACTATAAAAAGTGTAAGAAAAATATTGTTTCTTAACCAAATATATTTTTTGGAGTTTAAGGGAAAATAATGTTCAAAGACTAACCAAATAAATATTCAGAATCTATAAGACATAGATATTAGGATTCTATTTTCCAAAGAATTCGGAATCTGAATTATATAGTTTCTAGAGTCTGAATTTAAATGAATTAGGTATCTGAATTCTAAGGAATTAGAAGTTTGAATTCTGAGGAATTTGGAGTTAAAATTATGAGGAATTCAGAGTCTAAATTCTGAGGAATTCGGATTCATAATTTTTATGAATTGGGAGTCTGAATTCTGAGGAATTCAGAGTCCAAATCTTAGAGAATTTGGAACCTAAATTCAGATAATTTAGAGTCTGAATTTTAGAGAATTCAGAACCAGAATTCAGAAACTTCGGTACCTGACTTTAGAGAATTCAGAACATGAATTCAGAGAATTAAGAACCTAAATTCAAATAATTTTTAACTTGAATTCAGAAAATTCAGAGTATGGATTTTATAGAATTCGGAACCTGAATTCATATATTTTAGAACCTGAATTTAGAGAATTTGGAGTATAAATTTCAGAGAATTCAGAACCAAAATTCATAGAATTCGGAACCTAAATTTAGAGAATTCAGAATCTAAAAATAGAAGACTCAATATCCAAGGAATTATAGGATTCTGAGGTTTTATATGTGATACCAAATTTTATACTTAGTAATACAAATAGTTATATTTAGAGAGATTATAAAGAGAACAATGAAAAAAATAGTAAAGATAAAAATTTCCTTAGATAATGTAAATTTTCCTTAAGAAAAAAATCCATAGGGAAAATATATTTGGCCTTAAGATAAATTGTTTTTGATTTTCAATACAAAGAGAAATAAAAAATTCATACGGAAACTTTATTGACTCAATGATATTCTCCTTTTTGGAAAGCACAAACATCCTTACGAAAATGAATATAAGGACTAAGATTTTTGATTTATGAACTTAAAGGAAAAACTTATCTCCTTTTACATATGAATCATGGAGAATACAACTAACCCCCCATTAGGTTTTAAAATCCTTAATGATTTTATTCTTGATTTCCTTAAAGAGATTTTTCTTTTTCTTGCATAAGGAAATGTTCTTAGATAAAACTCCCTCTTAGATAAACTACCCCTTAGGAAATTTTCTTCTTTATTTAGAATTATTTTTTTCATTCCTTTAGTCCCCTTTTTGATTCTCAAAAAGGAATAAAGGAAATGGAAAAAATAGTACCTGAAGTATTAGTAGTATACAACAAAACTCATAAAGTACAACAAAAAATTTCATTACGATTGAAAGAATTTGTATAAGGAAGAAAATACAACAAAAGATTAAAGTTAAGGAAAATATCATCCTTATTTTTCCTTAGACATAAGATTCTTGACAATGGTATTAATATTTTTAAGCTCCTTATAATCCTCTTAAAAATGTTTAAGTAGTTGATCCTGATCCTTATTTTTCTTCTCTGGAACTTTGATCTTTTCTTTCTGAGCCTTAAGAATTTTTTTCTGAGTCTTGAAAAGCTATTATTTCTTAAATAACTTTTCTTAAAACTCAATTTTAAGATATCATTCTATTTTTAGATTCAAACCAATATAATTAAGTTTCCCATTCAGGTCTTTGTCTTCCTTCTTCCGAGCTATTTTTTCAAGATTCTTCTTTTCTATGAAACTTGTATTAAGCTCTTTGAACTTGTTTTCTTCGGTATCAAAAGCATCCTTGACATTGTCTTGAAAGTCATCAAGTATTCTTATCTCTTCAATTGCCTTCCTTGAACACTTTTTAATTTCCTTGCATGACCTCTTGTGAGCATCATATCCAATGATGAAAGATTTAAAATTGGCCTCAAGCCTGAAGAACTTATCCATAACATTGAAACAAAATCCAATTTTAGATTAAATGAATGATGAATCATCTGAAATCTCGATTCAATACTTGTAAACAAAGGAATTGTATCAACCAACTTTTTTAGGGATTGAACCAAAAAAATCATGACCAAAAGATGATGATTCTAAATTAGATTCCTCTATTTGTGAGGATTATTTCTTTATCTCCTTATCCTTTCTATTTGAAGATCCACCAAAATATTTCTTGGCCACCAAAATGATCTCTGCTACTTTTGGCGATTCATGTTCATTATTTGAAACTTGAATTATCTTTTCCTCCTCAATTTTTTCCTTTTCAACATCTACTACTAGATCACCTAGTTGAATCAGTTGATGATTTCTTCTCTCTTCTTTAGTTGGTTTGTTTACTTCTTCCTGATACTGATCAATTTTTCATAGGGAAGATAGTTTTGAAGATTCAGCCTAGGAAGTTTGGATCAAAATTTTTTCAGAAGGACACTCCTTCTGAAGATATTCATCAACCTGCCTTATGACATCATCGATGTCATCTCCTTCTTCCTCTAGTTCGTCTTCTTCTTCCACTTCCTCTTCCCGCACAATTTCTTCATCTTCTTATGGTTCCAAAATCTCCATTTTCTTTCCTGAAGTCACTGGAAGTGATTCTTTCCAAAATGATTCCAGTACCTTGATTTGTTCAGAGGATTTCACAGTGTCTTTGAGAAGAGATTGAACTATTTCAGCATCCGATATCTTCTTCCTCTACTTCTTTAGCTTTTCCTGCATCTCATGGTCCTTCGTAGTCTGAATCTTTAAATATTTTTCTTCAGTAGGGTCCAAGTGAAAACTAGGCTCCCCTTATTTCCTATTCTTCTTATATTTTCTCCACTTGGAAACCATTTAATCTATATAAGTATTTATCTTCTCAGATTTTGGACGTGTAGATTGGGTTTCCCGAACTGCAAGAGTTTTTTCTTTCACTTCCAATTCCTTCACCTTTCTCTTCTTCCCGCCTTTCTAGGAAGTATTTACCACTTTTAGATTCTTGGATAAGGCTTCGATCTTACTTTATGATAAATCATAAAATTATCATGATTTTTTATTTAATCCAACCTTCATCATTCTCAAGGTATCATCACTAAGCAACATAACCATGAAATTTCTTGGCTTAGAGCTATAAGGAATTTTGAAGGAATCAAGACAAAGAACTATGAGCTTAGAAAGAATATCCAGATACATAATAATATGAGATTTAATAGTTCCATTCTTGATATTTAAAAATTTAATCAATATATAATGCACTAGATTAATCTTCTTGAGATTCACAAAAAAATCCAGAATATAAGTGTCGCTTTTCATTAGGGTGTCCTCATCACCTTTTCTCAGAATGATAAATCCTTGAACCCATAACTCTATAATCTGAAATTTTTTATAAAGATGGTTTATTTTTGGTGTTTTCACCCCTGACAAACCAAGAAACTATATGGTATTCTCCTTATCAAAACATCTTGATACATCCTGTAGTTTGTGAGTACAAAAGTCAGATTCCCCCTCATAAGGAATTCCAATGATATTAGCTTCCATACTGAACAAAAGAGAAAATTTTGTTTCTATAACTCCTAAAATAAAACTTCTCTTTTCCATATTGAACAAAAAAAATTATGGTCTCATAAAATTATACCAGAAACTGTAGATACACTGAATCCTATCCCTTTGGTTTTGATACACATAGATTCTCCCCGCTATTCAATTTGATATTATTTTAAATAAGAGAATCATAGTTAGTAAATAATTTAGGATCTACTAACCTCTCCCTGTATATCTTCCATTCAGAAACTTACTTTACTCATAACATTTTCTTCTGAGGAGATACTTCCAAAGACATTCATATTTGAGAAAACCGAAAATACGGAATGACCCCTAAGAAGAGAAACATGGATTCAACATGCGAGAGCTTAAAAACTGATGTGGTACATGGTTAGAGGGGCCTTTATATAGGCTTTAAAGTGATAGTTGAAATTCCTGAAAATATCCAACTGTTGAAATAATCTTGATCTGATCTAACGGTTGAGATGAAAACCAATGAAGAAATTTGGTAAGTCCTGGTCTGTTGAGGTTTTTAATATAAAAAAATACATATTTAAGGAAAACTAAATCCAAAAAATTTGCTTAAAACAAGATAAAATACCAACAAGAAACAAATTTATTATAAAACCATTAATAAGGAAACATACCTTCCAGATTGCTTGGAAAATTAGCAGTAATGAGGAAAATTCCTCTTGAAGAACTTTAGATTTTAGAAAAATTTATTAAAGAAAGGAAAGAAGGAAAAAATTCTATTAGAGGATAAATTTTTTATAATGGAAAAATTTGGTTACAGAAAATTTTGGTTACAAAAAAATTTTGGTTATGAAAAATTTTGGTTATGAAACATTTTGGTTTAACAAGAAAATGTACTCCCCCTATGAAAAGGAGTTTCTTTCTATAAGGAGATAGGTTTCCAAAAAAAGTTAATATGTATGATTACCTTACAATAATCATTTATAACTACTTTTTAATGATTTAAAATCTATCGGAGGGTAAATATTTTGTGAAAATATCAGCAAGTTGATCTTCCATTATGATAAATTGAAGAATCATATCTTCATTAAGTGTGTGATCCCTATGAATGTGATATATAATATATATGTGTTTTACACGGGAGTGATATGTAGAGTTTTTACTTAGGGAAATGGAACTAGTGTTATCACATAGTATCTATGTTTTGGTAAAACTGAAGACAAAGTTTGTGAGTGTGTGTTGCATCCACAACACTTGAGCACAAAAAATTCCAGCTGCTACATATTCAAATTAAGTAGTGGAAAGTGCTATTGAGTGTTTCTTTTTTCATGATAAAAAAACTAATGAATGTCCTAAGAAATGACAAGTTCTGGATGTACTTTTCTTATCCATTCTATATCCAATAAAATCATCATCTGAAAATCTCTTTAAAACAAAATCATTTCCAGAAGTATAAAGGAGTCTTAAATCCACTGTTCCCTTTAAATAGAGAAAAATTATTTTTACTGCTTTTAAATGAGATTCCTTAGGATTAGATTAAAATATTCCACATAAGCATACATAAAACATTAAATCTGGATGAATAGCTATCAAATTTAGTAAACTTCTTATCGTTTCTCTAAATGATGTTTGATCTACTGGTTTCCCAACATCATCAAGATCAAAATAATTTGAGGTACCGATTGAAGTACTAATACTTTTAGTGCTATCATATCCATAATTTTTAATAATATCTTTAATATACTTATGTTGAGATATATAAGTTCCTTATGGTTTTTGAGAAATTCAAAAACCTAGGAAAAATGTTAACTCACCCATCATACTCATTTCAAAGTCAGATTTCATTAGATTCACAAATGAATCAGTTAACGATTGCTAATTTGAACCAAATATAAATTCATCAACATAAATTTGAACAATCAAAAACATTTTTCTTATCTTTATTTATAAAAGGGTTGGATCAACAGTTCCCTTAACATAATTGTTTTGTTGAAAAAATCATGTAAGTCTGCCATACTAGTCTCAAGGGTCTTGTTTAAGTCCATATAAAGCATTGTTATGTTTGAAAACATGTTCAAGATGTTTTGTGCCTTCAAAACAAATAGGTTGTTCAACAGAAACTTCCCCTTGAACATATCCATTAAGGAATGCACATTTTACATCCATTTGAAAAAGTTTGAAATTAAAGAATGTTGCAAAGGCAAGTAAAATATGAATAGATTCAATTATAGCTAATAGGGCAGAGGTTTATTCATTGTATATTACTTCTTGTTGATTATAGACTTTAGCAAATAATATAGCTTTATTTCTTAGCATGATTCCATTTTCATCAGACTTATTTCTGAATACCCATTTTACTCCAATAACAGAAGTTTTCTTAGGTATTTTAACCAAGGTCCAGACTTTGTTTCTTTCGAATTCATTTAGCTCCTCTTGCATGGACTTTATCCAATAATCATCACCTAGAGATTCATAAGTGCTTTATGGTTATAATTGGGAAAGTAATGCTTGATATTCTAATTCATTTCTTAAGGAACTTCTAGTCCTTATAGGTTGATTTACATCAACAATGATACTATCACTGGGATGATTCTTAAGAAACAACTGATTTAGGTTTTTTAAAACCTGTTCATCAACATATGGTAGAAAGTCTTCTAGGGTAAATTCTTCAGAAATATTTTCTTAAAAATTTTCCTTATAAGAAGGGTCTTCTATCAAGGGTTGATAATAAATTTTTGAAAAAACCTCTGATAATTTTTGATAGGATTCTTTAAAAATAAAAGGATCAGTTTCATAAAATTTAACATGTACTATTTCTTCAATAGTACAAGTATTTTTATTAAAAACTCTATAATACTTTGAAGTTGTTGAATATCCTATAAAAATTCCTTCATAATATTTTGGTGAAAATTTAGATAAATTATTTTTAGTTTTCAAGATAAATACTCTAAAACTAAATACCTTGAAGTAGGGAAGTCTAGGTTTTCTACCATTCCACAATTGATAAAAAATTTTATTAAGAAAAGGTCTAATAAAAACTTGATTGATAGTATAAAAATAAGTACTTACATCTTCAGCCCAAAATATTTTAGCTATAGAATATTCACTCAACATGGTTCTAGTTATCTCTTAAATAATTCAATTTCTTCTTTCAACAAAACTATTATATTGAGGGGTTATTGGTGTTGAGAAATTATGTGTAATGAAATTTTTACTACAAAAATTCTCAAAATAATAATTTTGAAATTCTCTTCCATGATCATTATGAATAGTTACCAATGGATGATTTTTCTCATTTTTAACTTGGGCTCTAAAATTTTTGAAATAATAAAAAGCTTCAAACTTATTTGTTATAAAATATACCCTTGTAAATCTAGTGTAATAATCAACTATGACAAATACATAATATTTTACTTTAATGCTTCCAGTTTCTGTTGGACCAAAAAAATCCTTATACACTAACTATAATGCATCAGAAGTTGTGACTTCACTAATTTATTTAAAACTTGATTTATGTTGCATTCCGTAACGATAAAAATCACAAACTTTTGAAAAATCAAATATAAGATTCTATTGATCCTTAAAAATTATTTTCTTTAAGTGTTTTTATAGGTTCTTAAGGTTACAGTGTCCTAACCTTGTATGATATAACCAAAAATGATCTTCCATTGCACTAAGGCATGGTAGATCTTGGCTCCTAAGGTCTTCTATATTTAGTGTGTATACATTCTCTTACCTATGGGAAGAATGAATAAACTCTTCCATGGAATTTTTTACTAAGAACTTATCATTCCTAAAATTCACAAGGTAACCTTTATCACATAATTGACTTATGATAATAAGGTTGTTCTTAAGACCTTTAATAAATAATATAATTAAAATCAATTTTCTTCCAATATGAACAATGTTACCTATGCCAACAATTTATCCCTAAGCGTTATATCTAAAATTTACTTTTCTTCCTTTCATCTTGATAATATTTTCAAAGAAATTTCTATTACCAGTCATATACTAGGAACATCCACTATCCATGTACCATGTATTTTGGTTGGTAATTTCTTTATTTTCCTAAAAATAAGTGTGTTAGACTTTTGGAATACAAAATTTCTTAGATCTATAAATTTCAGAAAGAAAGATTTTAGGTGTCCACATTTTTTTAGAAAAGAAATATTTATAAAAACCTAAAGACTGGGTTTTATTTAAAGAGCAATTTTTTGCACAATGTCCACCACACTTACATTTAGTGAAAAATGGAATACTTTGGGGAAAAAATAGTTATTACTAAAAATTGGTTTAGAATGAGTATAACCAAATCCAGAACAAATTTTTAATGGTCTAATTTGGGAATACATCTTATCCAAATTTTCCTTTCCAAGGGAAAAATTTGACAGGAATTATCTTAAGGAAAATATTTATAGCATAAGTTTAATAACTGAGTTTTTATCCTCATGCTTATTAGTTTTAGAATAGAATTATCCTTTAAAATATTTTTCTTAGAAATCACATTTTCAAGATCCTTAAAAAGTTTATTCTTCTCAGAATTTACTTCCTTAAGGTTTTAGGAAATAATTTTAAAATCAAAATTTTTCTTATCAAGATCTTTATAAAGATCTGTACTTCTTTGGTTAAAATATATAATCTAGAGTTTTCCTTATCAAGATTTTTCTTGAGTTTAAAATTTTCATTCTCTAAAAGTTTAGGAAACCTCGACACTTCTTTATAAGAGGGTAATGCATTATTTTCTGATGATAAAGATTCATCTTCTGAATATTCATAATATTTATCATCAGTATAATTTGAATTCAAGGAAAAATTAGTAATATATTTAGCATTGTGTACCTTAGCCATTATAAAATTATTTTCAATGGGTAGTATTACTATTAGACCAAGATTATTCTGACCAGAAGATTCATACTACGAGGATTAATCTAAAGATTCACCTCCACTGGCACTCCAGGTGTCATTGGATTTCAAGGCATTCTTGGAATTATCCATGTAATACTTCTTTCTATTTCTCTCATAATGCTTTTCCTTTATATCATTTTTCTTATGCATATGATAATCTATCCTCATATTGCATTATCTTTTTCATAAATAACAAGTGAATTCTGAGTCTCTCTTGTATTTTCTTTCCTTTTTCCTATATCTATACTAAAATTCTTTCTTCCCAATTATCTTATTCATCCTTCGAGCAAGATTAGCTATCTCATTCTCAGACTGCTCACATTCACTAGTCTTTAATAAAACAGTGACTTTCTTAGACTTAGATATTGTAACCCTTTCAGGATACTTTACTTTAGTAGTAGTAAAGGATACTATTCCATTGCCAGTCTTCTTCTTATTTATATCAACATCTCTCTTCATTCTTGTCTCTTGTTGAAGAAGAGTTCCAAAAATCTCATCAAGAGTAATTTTCGAAACCTTCCTATTCTCATCAATAGCTGTTCTCTTAGATTCCCACTCATTAGAGATATCTATAATCTTTTCCACAAGAGATTCATCATCAAGATCTTTCTCACACATTGATTTTATATTGTTATCAATTGTCATAAACCTTTGTTGTACCTTATATATTGGTTCTCCATAAGGAAACAGAAATCCATGATATTCTTCTCTAAGCATAGCTCTTCTAGTCTCTATAACTTTGGATGTACCAAAATGTGTAACTTCCAATTTCTTCCAGATACAATTAGAAGCTTCACAAGAAGAAATTTAACTATATATATTCCTAGTCATAGAACACAACAATGTATTAGGTACCTTGTAATTTAGTTGATATTATGACTTTTCTTAGTTGGTAATGGTTATGACTTCCTTATCTGAAATCTTGTAATCTCCAGTAATCATGAAAATGTTGTCTACTCAAGTATTAATAACAAAAGACTTAATTCTGTCTCTCCAGTACTCATAATTATTCCCATCAAATATAGGTGGTCTAGTTGGATTTAGATTGTCAATTGGACCAACATTCATTCCTGCCATTTTAAAAAATATATTTCCACAAAAACTTATTAATAGTAAATGTTTGTAAACAAATATAAAAAAATACCTAAGAAAGGAAAAATTTATAACAATGAAGAACTGAGAAAGAAACTTATAGTTGAATATAAGTATTTCAAAAACCTCCTTTGATACCAATTGTAGGATCGAAATAATGATGTAGATTCTCAATTACAAGAGGGAGGGGGGGGGGGGTGAATTGTAATTTTAAAACCTTTCATTTTTAACCTTAATAAAAGCTACAGTTAAGAAAGCTAAACAAGGTAGATTCACACGACTTATTTTAGTTATACTTAAACAGAATTTCTAGGTTCTGGAAATATGGTTTTAGAAATGAAACTTAAGGAAAGTTTACAAGAAATATATTCTACCTTAAATCATATAGAATATTACTTATCAAACTATAAAAAAGTACAAGGAAGTATAATAAATTTATAATCTCTTCCTTTATCAAAATGTAGCGAAAATAAACTCGAAACAAAACAAGTAACAAGTATGAAATCTTTTAACCCAAATAGTATGGTATCCAACAACCTTGGATAAAGGTCCCTTGATTTATACTTTCAAGAAAGTATGTCTGACCTATACTAGGGTAATCCCTCAATAGGAATATCGGAATCTGCCTTACTATCCCCACAAGCCCTCAAACTTTAAAGTAGTCGACACCTTTGTATTGTTATCCCCAGAAGTCCTCGAACTTTAAGGTAGTCGGCACCACTATCTTCCTATTCCTAAAAGTCCTCGATTGTACTCAACAATAATTGGAGTCGCACGAAGCAATCTGAACAAGATGTTCAGAACTACACAAAGCATGAGAGTATCTCTCTATAAATTACTTTAACAGCATGTAAACTCTAATGTGATGTAACGTGTGTGATCTCATTCAAATGATCTCATATTTATAAGCACTTTTCCAATGGTCGACTCCCTCCTATAATGGTCATATTTCTCCATAAATCTCGAAGGGACCTATAAACATGTCACTCAAACAACGGTTAGTTAGAAACAGATTGTACAAAATCATTTCATAACTATAACAATTATAAGAAAAATAAGGTTGCTTAACCAAATCTATTTTTGGATTTTAAGGAAAAATAATGTTCAGAGACTAACCTAATAAATATTTATAATCTATAAGACATGGATTTTCGGATTTTATTTTACAAAGAATTTGCAATCGGAATTTTATAGTTTATAGAGTCTGAATTTCAATGAATTTGGTATCTGAATTCAATGGGAATTCAGAGTCTGAATTATAATGAATTTGGAGTCTGAATTCTGATATATTGGGAGTCTAAATTCGTAGGAATTCAGAGTCTAAATTCTAAGGAATTCAGAGTGGAAATTCTGATGAATTCAGAGTCATAATTCTGAGGAATTCAAAGTCTGAATTCTGAGGAATTCAAAGTCTGAATTCTGAGGAATTCAGAGTCGAAATTATGAGGAATTTGGAGTCTCAATTTTGAGAAATTGAGATTCTGAATCTCAAAGAATTTGGAACCTGAATTACGAGAATTCCGAGTCTGAATTTTAGAGAATTTGAAACCTGAAATCAAAAAATTTGGAACCTAAATTCAGAGAATTCAGAACCTAAATTCAGATAATTTGGAACTTCAATTCAAATAATTCAGAACCTGAATTCAGAGAATTTGGAGTATGTGTTTCAAAGAATTCGTAACCTAAATCTAGAGAATTTGGAATCTGAATTTAGATAATTCATAGTATGAATTTAAAAGAATTTGGAACCTGAATTCAGAGAATTCAGAACCTGAATTCATAGAATTTAGAATCTGAAAATAGAACACTCTATATCCAAGGAATAATAGGATTCCATGGTTTTAGATGTTAAAACAAATTTTATACTCATTAATAAAAAGAGTTAGATTTAGAGGGTTTATAAAGAGAATAATGAAAATAAAGGTAATGATAAAAATTTCCTTAGAGAATGGAAATTTTACTTATGAAAAAAATACTTAGGGAAAATATTATATTCCTTAATATAAAGTTTTTGTGATTTTAAAAACATATATAAATGGAAAAGTCATAAGAAAACCTTATTGACTCAACAGAGACTGCAACAACAGGTTTCTCCAGTTTGGGATCATCAAAGTGTAGATGGGGAAGTCAGAGGAAAAACTCAAGATTCTCCCCGTCATCAAATAGGAGAGAGAGACTATGGAGGTGGTCATTAGTAGGGTAAGAGAGGCCATAGAGAAAGTCGTGGCCCGCTTCATTCTTTAGCATTTCCATCATCAGGCGAGATATATGTTGTTTGAGGTAACTATTTCTGGTATTCTAATTGGGTGAATTTCTTATTAGATCTAGGAGTGATTCAATCCTTCGTATCACCTTCCCTTGTCCATGTTGTGGGACTTGAGGTAGAAAGGATTCTTGTGCCCATGGCGTTGACTATGCCAGTTGGAGGTTGAGCTGACTATGTAGAAACTGTGAGCTAGTACCGGGGCATCACTACTCTTGGGGAGATTTCGTATATTTATGGATACAACCATATGAAATCATCCTCATCAATGATTTATTGTATTCTTTTTAGACCATAATGGATTTCTTTAGGTGACAGGTTGTGTTCTTCAATGCTGATAGAGATCCAGTAGTGTTTTTTGGAAAGTGAGTGTAGAGACCCAAAGCTTGACGTACATGGAAAATACATTACTTTTGCGGAATACTTAATACATAACAAAAACAGACACACAAGGATCGTAATAGTTTAGTGTCTTTGGAAACTCGGAATAAAATCTTCTAATCGTGGTGAAAGATCTTCAACATCTCCCAATAAAGATCATCCCCTTTTTTTCTTACCTAAAACCTTTCTTTATATCCTGGAGAAAAGAAAACATAAAATGGGTGAGCTCAAATGCCTAGTAAGGGTAAACATAGAGAACATAAAACAATCCACAAGCATTTGAATGCAAAAACATGAACATAAAATCTAAAATCAAAATCTTGAGCAAATACATGAATCTTGGAAGTACGTAAGGCATATATGATAAGGGAACATCAATCATGATAAAATAGCATGGGAATAAAACATGTAATTGTGGAAACCATTAAGCACATGATATGATTTCCATAGTAGAAAAGTCATTGTTGCCAATACCATCTTAGTGGACAAAGTCCCTTTCTGAATCGAGTTCACTCCTCGTTCCAGTCCTGTATTACTGAACCGGTTTAACTTTCCGTTCCAGCCATGTCTATCTCATTAGATATAAATCTTTACCCAATGCATTGGAGGGAGATATAGGTCCCACCCATCTCATAATGAAATCATTCTTACTTGTGCCACAAAATTAACATACATTATTCATAATAACCCAACAAATAAAATGGGTTTCCTAAACATCATCCCATCATCACATAATCCATATAAAAGAAATGGATATCATTTCATAATAAGAAAAGTGAAACCATGTAAATAATAGAGACATTATACTTGAAACATACACATATGAAATAATGTCACCTTAGATGGAAAATGGTTTTGATAAAACACTTGAAATGAATTCTTGAGGAAAATATCCTTTCTTTTTCAAAATCAATTTCTTTTCACAAAACATCATGAAATTTTAAAAGAAAAATATTTTGTTTAAAATAGTCATGAAATCTTTTGGAGTAAGCTTCATGAAAATAAGGCTTTATAAAATCGTAAAAATCCTTTCATTCCGTATAAGTTTTAAAAAAAACATTCTCCTCTTACTTTTGTCGGAAAAGTCAAAACGTACCTCGAAACGTAAAAAAAAGAAATATTCCTTACATACCATGTAGTAAAAGTAAAAATGGGTAAAAAGGGGTAAAAAGTACATTAAACATACATAAAAAAACACTTTTAGAAAACATGGACATGGATGATAACAATAACCTCAGTAAATACTTACGTATAAGCAATCTTGGATAAAAATAAGATTTGCAAAATTATCCCTTACCTTAGGTCCGATATGCTTAGTATGGATCCGAAAATCCTGTATAATGATTTAAATAATGTCATTTACTTAATAAATAATCATATTCATTGTTATTATATCATATATGTTTCACTTATGACTTTATATTACCTGTTCTTTTGTAAATTCCATGTTAAAGCAGCGTTTTGGGTAAAATCATTTCATTTATCGTATGTGTTTTGACTTGTCGTTCTTGATATTATTACTTATATCCTGATTTACATAATTACAGAATGTAAATCATGATTTATATATAATATATATTCATCATATACATATATATTATAGATCGATAAAAGGAATGAAATACACCGTTCATGGAGACGGGAGGTCGTACGTACGCATGAACGCTGTTTTCGTTTCCTTATTGAATTGAATGGAATTAAGTAGATGACATACATATATATACATAAATCTAGTATCATTATTATGTCATATATTTCATGATTACTTATTATATATACTTTATAATCATTAATGAATGGTTAACATGGAGAATAAATCTCATCGCGTCGTGGAGACAGTAGTCCGTACGTACGCATGAGCGATGATATCATTTCCATAATTATTGAATAGAATTGGAGTGGATGGTATAATATATCCGAATTAGTATGATGTTATAATAACTATGTATAGTTATTCTTCACACCATTATACCCATCCAAGTAAGGTGGTGTTGGAAAAACAGATTACACCACGGCGTGGAGACGGTATTCCGTACGTACGCACGCGCGGTGATTTCGTTTTCCATAGGATGGATAGAAGGTGAAATGGGGTTATTTCATATATATAATAACATATCAATATATTATTGATACTGATGTTATTACTTTATAATGAAACAACTAAAGAATAAGAGGTTGAAGAAGAAAGAAGCTTGAAAGAATCGGTAGAAGAGATTATCTCTTCTTCGACGCACCTCCTTTAAACTTATTCTTAGGGCACTAGGGTTAGTCTTTTGAGAAGAACAGTACCTCTATAAGGTTTCTATGGAAGTGGGTAAGTGAAATGGTCAGAGTTTGGCCGAGATTCAAGTCTCAAAATGGTGTGAGGAAGAGAGGGAGGAGGTTCCCTTTTATAAGGGAGGAGAGGGACACCTTTGGAAATCTTAAAAATATTAATTTATAATAAATATAACCCCACTTAAAAACCTACAAAAATGACTCATATTCGAATATTAGATGATATAGGGTTGTAATAGCATAAAAAATAAAATTTAGACATGTTAGGAATTTATTTTAAACATTATCAACTTGATTTATCCTTATTTAATCAATTTAATTTTATTTATGGTAATAACATTATAAATTTTATATTATAACAAATAATTACTTATTTGTCGTGAATTTTCCATAATTGGATACTTTATAACATTTTAGACAATATAAATATAAATTTATAATTTGTAAATTTTTTTTGTTATTTTTAAACAATTTTATAATATGTTATTTTTATAAAATTACAATAGTGTCAATTTTGACACTATTCATTTATTTGAATTTAAATAAAATATATACAGAAGATATGTTCGAACTAAAAGCATTAATAGATTCATAAAATATCATATGTGTCTATAAAAGTAGTTTAGAACATTAAATAGTTCATATAATATTTATTTTAATTTTTGTAAAACCATTTATTTAGTTTATCTCTTAAACAAATAATTACTACAATATTTTTGTATAATTATTTAATATAATTATTTGTTTCATAAGAATTAAAAATAAAATCCTATGATGAAGATAAATATATTAAATTTTACAATAATACTTTTACTAGAATTTATCATCTTAAAATAACAATATTTAAATTGGTATATTTATTAAATTATGAAGCTGACAACTTTCGCATCATTTAAAATAAAATAATATAAGTGTCATAATCGCTTTTATAAGGCTCCAAATGGTCAAATATTATACCATTGGATGATTATGGTTTAAATATACACGACCAATAAGTTTTGGTCAGGTTTTTGGGACTTTTATGGTCACTATTATTTTAATAAATACTATATTCTTGATTTTTCACTAGATAAACAATTTCTGCATCACTATTGTGTCAAAATTAATGATAATTATTTAATCCCTAAAAATTATAAATAAATTCATCTGATGTAGATAATTTTATTATCCTTCTGTAGACTATTCATGTTCAAAGTTTCATTAAGTTTATCACTAAATTAAAATTATTATACTTATAAGATTTAAGAAAGTGACATATTGTCACTTTCATTGGTTTTAATAATAATTAAATTATTTTCATGGAAAAAAGTCCATTAAATGATTCTAATCCGACCCTTAGGTGATATGGGTTGACTTTTAGTCATAAAATAGGATTTTGGCAGGTGTTAGGGTAATTTTATAATCTTATATTTACCCTTAATTACCCGATTCACCTTTAACTATAGTAAATAAAATTTACCGTAGTTACTATTCATAATGACAAAAAAAGTAGCTTATTAACATAATTTGGACCCACTGAATCCAAATATGGAATCCATTTTTCCATATTCAATACACAAAAGTTTCATAAATTAAATTAAAATTAATCCCGTTGTTGAAAGAAAACGGGTTTTTGTTTAAAACATTGCAAAAGATTGAATTGATTTAACCTACGAATTCAATGTAAAATAAATGCTAATGACATAAATTATATTAAATGGTAAAAATATATTCTATTTATATTTTACAACCATTAAATATTATAATTTAACCACATAAATTATTACGATGAAAAAAGTTGTTTTTAATTAAAATATAGCGTGTTTTTACTATTCATTAAAATATGAAAGTTATCAGAAAAATATCAAAACTTTATCCGATGTAAATTTTTATATCCTAATTCAAAAGAAGAAGTTTATTTTGAAAAATTAAACTTATAAACATGTAAAAAACTATATTTAAAGTGGGTGCTCCATCAAAAGGCGGAAAAACTGCATTTTTTGAAAAATACTTATTTTACCTGAAATATTTATTTTGTTATCTTAACATGTTCTAGAAAATGTGTAAGATGAATAATAGTGTTATAAAATTCAAAATTTAGTTAATAATATTCATAACGTATAGTCCATAATATAACAATATATCATTGTTTAGTGAAACCCGGTATTGCGTACAATACACGCTATCGAGGAAGGTCGCGATTGCGTGTAATGCAAGCCAAGTCAGGGTTGCATGTAGTGCAAGACTCCTTTGTTCTTTTTTATAACATAATCCAACCATATTTCATTTATACATTGAATATATATATATATATACATATATATATATACATTCAATGTTGCGAACTTGAAATTGTGTGTAACAAGATCCAAGAATAGTGTTGCGTATACTGCAAGCTAATACGGTGTTGCGTATAGTACAAGCTAATCTTAGTGTAGTGTACAGTCAAAGGAATTAGAAAGAATATATCTCATAAAATCTCGGGGTGTTACAGTGATACCCTTGAATGAGTCATAGGTGTATTTTATCCTTCTTATACTTGATGGTTGAGATGATTCTAAGTTTTTTAAAGGTTCAACAGTCATAATTTCATAGGGTTAAGGGACAATACCAAAATGTATTTCTAGAGAAGGTTGTAGCATTACCCCCTCGATGATAGATTGAGTTCGGGATCAAACTATAACAAACTGTTTCTCCTATATAAATGTATCCATATAGGATGAAACCTTTTGAGTTGAAATATTTGTGTATATAGATTGATGGTCTGTTAAAATGTGTTTTGTTTCAGCCAATTGTGTCACCATGGGGTGCACCCGTCCTGTTCGTAAAGAAGGCTAACATCAGTTTGCAGTTGTGTATCAATTATCATCTCTTGAACCAAGTGACAGTGAAGAACTTCAAACCCATTCTGAAGATTTATGATTTATTCGATCAATTGAAGGGTGAAAGTTTGTTCTTGAAGATCGATTTATGGTCAGAATATCATTTGATGCATGTGAAGGATGAGGTTATCCTTAAGATGAGTTTCCATTGTCTCCATAAGAATTATGAGTTTTTTTTGTGATTCCCTTTTGGTGTGATGAATGATGCAAATGTGTTTATGGGGTTGATAAATTATGTGTTCTGTGAGTTCATAGATAATTTCATAGTGGTTTTCATTGACGAAATACTTGTGTACTCTATGTCCTAGGTGGAGCAAGAAGAGCATCTGCATGCTATTTTTGGAGTTCTTTATCATGATGAAATTTTTGGGAAGTTTTCCAAGTGCAAGTTTTGCTTCTGAGAAGTCCATTTCTTTGGGAATTTTATATCCCAGCAGGGAGTAGATATTGATCCATCAAAGGTAAAATCAATTGTGACTTGGGTATCCCCCAAGACAGTGGTAGAGGTGTAAACTTTCCTTGGTCTTGTATGCTATTACAGGAGGTTCATAGCCAATTTGTTTTGGGTTAAGACTCCTATGACAGTGTTGACCCAAAAGGATCATGAAATTGTGTGTAATGAAAAATGAAAGATAGATTTTGACAATCTGAATGAGATGTTGGTCAGTTCTCCAGTTCTTTATCTTCAATAGAAAGAGTTAAGTTTGAGGTTTTCTATGATTCTTCACATCTAGGATTGGGCTGTGTTCTGATGCAGTAGTGGTCAATCATTTATTATGGGTCTCAAAAGTTTTTCCCACATGATTGTAACTATGCCACCCAGGTTCTTTAGTTGGTGGAGGTAGTGTTTTCCCTGAAGTTGTGGTGACATTACCACACTGTCAAGCATTTTGTGGTCCTCACATATCATAAGAGCATGAGGTATGTTTTCTCCCAATGTGACTTGAACTGGTGTCAATGTTCGTGGATGGAGTTATTATAGGATTACAAAGTTGAGATTTTGTGTACACCTATAAAGGGGAATTTTTTGACTGATGTGTTGAAAAATAAGTTGCGTAGTGATTCAGTGTGCAAATTAGGTGATTCATCGATAGTGATGAAAGAACATTTCACATTGCATCTAGATATGAGAGAAGTTAGGGGAAGAGGTTTTATTTTTTAGATGATGGTGCAGTCATCTCTCGTACAACAGATAGAGGAATTCCATTTTAGGGATCGGGATGTGGAGGTCTCGAGAGACTGCGTTGTTTATGGTGAGGACCCTGATGGTTGGTCTGATGATGAAAAACACCAGGTGTTGTTAAATTAAAGGCTTTTAGTTCCTTTGGAGGTGAATGAGATGGTTCCCATAGAGTTCAATAGTTTAAATTTGACACATCTTGGTGTAAAAGAGATGTATTGATCTTTGAGATGTCAGTTTTGGTGTCTTGGGTTAAATCTTATAGTTGCAGAGTTGGTGTCTTTATATTTGGTCTTCCAGAAGTTGAAGGCCGAGAACCATGTTCCCAATGGTTTTATCCAGCCATTAGATGTTCCTCAATAGAAGTGTGAGGACATATCGATGTACTTTGATACCAGTTTACCACAAGATCATAGAGGCTATGATTCTTTATGGTTTGTAGTGGATCCTTTTATGAAATTGGCCCACTTTATAGTGATCAAGGAGTCGATCTCAGTGGAGTTTTTTTTGAGGCAGTATCTAGAGGAGGTGGTGAGACTTAACAGGGTCCTGAGGATGATCATTTTCAATTGAGATACTTGTTTTAACTCCATGGTTTGGAGAGGTCTCCAAGATGATTCAGATTCTTAGTTATGCCTTATCACTACTTCTAATACATAGATAAATGCATAGACATAGCAGACCATTCGGACTCTTCGAGACATGTTGTTCTCTTGTGTCTTGAATTTTGGACATTCATGGATGAACTTCCCTTTTAAGAGTTCTCTTACAATAGTAGTCTTCACTCCACCATCATTATAGACCCGTTTGGATCCTTGTATGCCCAAACTTTCCATTCTCTGTTGTTCTAGACTGGGTTTGGAGAGTCAAAAATTATCAGACTGAAACTGGTATAGAATACAAAAAAGATGGTTTAGGTGATTTTTGACAGGATAAAATTAGCACAGGATCATAAAAAAATACTATTATGATCATATGAGGATACCTTTGGAGTTTGAATTTAGGGATAATGTGTTTATAAAGGTGACTCCCCATAAGTGAATGTTTGGTCATGGGAGTAAGATTTATCCTTGGTTTTTTGGGCCTTTAGAGTTGTTGGATCATGTTGGAGTAGTGGAATATCAAATAATGCTTCCCCCATAGATGAACTGGATACATGATGTTTTTCACATGTACCGGTTCTATCATTATCTCCATTGTGACTCTCATGTCCTATAATAGGGTTAGATTGATGTTGATGATGATGTGAACTTCTAGGAGTAGCCTGTAGAGATCCAGGATTTCCATGAGAAGGTGTTGTGCGGGCGTGATATCCCCTTGGTTTGTTTCTTGTGGTGAAATGGTTGAATGTAGGAGCGTACCTAGAAACGTGAGCCACAAATAGATGCTCATTACCCCGATCTATTTTATTTGTATCTATTATCTTATAACACTATTGTTTTTTCGGTTTTATACCTTTTATAGTTTGAGAGATGGATTTATCTTACTGTTTGTTGTAGCTTAATCTCTTTCCATGGGAGGCAAAGATGCATGAGGTATGCCATGAGCTTTCTATGTTTAGCCTTATGTGGTGGTATGAGTCTACTCTCTTTATATATGTGGTAAGGACTCGATGGGTAGTTCATTTACTCATCGTGTCGAGCCCCTTGTTCTTGGGTGAAGTGGTTGAGGTCCTATGGTGATGAGAACCTTGAGAGGTATCTCACAGGGTGGCTGTTTAGATGATCCTTTTATGTTTCCTCTTTGGATTGGTTTTGGATTATCGAGGACAAGAAGTTTTTGAGAGGTATTTAATATAAGGTCCTATATCAATATGGATTGACCATTTTCGTGTTTCCGAAGACCGAGGAGCATAGAGGAGGCTAAAAGGATGTTTGGAAGAGTATGGCTACCAAAAGATGGAATCAGGGAGATTTCACACTTTGTATACCTTTTAAAAAAAGTGAAAGTGGATTTTAAAAAATGTAATGAACCAGGGTTAGAAAAAAAATGAAAAGGTGATGCTTTCTTGAGTGAGAAATGAGCCCTAAGCATTACACAACTTGAAAGTGGATTACAGGTCATGTAAATCCTTAATGCTCTAAGTTTTAAATATTTTCAGCTGCTTGGGTTGTAAAACCCTATGGATGCAACACCCCTCTCTCTCTTTCCTGGTAAACCAAACGCCCCATATTTGAAATTTTTGGGATTCCTTCATAAATAATCGATCCCTAGCTACCCTCCTTTGATCTGTATTCCATACAAGGTATGTTGTACCTCCTTTCTTATGGTTTATTCGATCTGTTACATGTTCTTCCACTTTTACATGTGTTAGAACTTGATCTCCATGTTTCTAATATATATTTGTAGGATGTTTGTTGGTGTGTTAGTGATGCAGTGTCCTCAGGTGGATGCAGTTATTGTTGGAGAGGTGATCAGGATCTGCAGCGTTGGTTTACTCTCATGCGAAGAATATTGATACCCTTGTGAGGTAGGGTATTTGTTTCTTCTATATTTATTTATCTAAAATAAAAAAGTTAGCATGATTTATCCCCTTGGATTACAATGAAATTAACCTAATAATTACTTGAACTAGATTAAAGAATTGGTATCGATCACATGGTGATGTTGTTATTTGTACTGTGACAATGCGTTTTCTATTTATTTTCTATATAGTGTGATTTCTATGTTGTTCTAGTTGTTCTTAGTCTAGCTCATTAAACTGGTAAATAATGAAAATATTAAATTAATAGAAAATTTATTGGCTAAAAGATTAAAGAGACATATTCAATGAGTCTGGTTGTTGTTGTTGTAATTCGATTATAATAAATTGATTAAAGTATGAATGTTTAATTGAATTGGTTAATGAACCTAAAGCATGATGATTCTTTTTGATAAAATAATTAATGTCATGTTAAATTAATTGTTAAATTAATTTGGGAAATATTGTGATGGATTTTTTCTTAGGTTTCTCATAGTTATAACCTATGAATAATGAATCAGTTAATTAAAGATTGAATAAGAATCAGTTGGGTGATCAAAGATAATGCCTTTGTTGAGCCTAGGATTCCCGCTTTCTTATAAAGGTCGAGTGCCTTGTGATTTAGATATGTGATATTTCATTGTGTGTGAAGGATAAATTCCTTACTTTTGGGCCAAGATCCTTGTTTCTATGTTCGTTTCTTACTACTTGTGATGTGACATGAGTTTGGGATGGTTGAGCCTAGAGGGTTGATATGGTATGAGGGGCGGGAAGGCCTAGTATTTGTGGTAGAAGTTGATAACTGGAGTGGTGAGATGCATCATGATATGCATGTGGGTGTTGAGGAGGATACCATAGATGACATAATGGGTTGAATTTGGGCTTAAACATTAATATGAAAGTTGGATTCTTGTTTGAATCTATTGTTTGTCCTATGGATAGGTTGTTTGTTTTTCTTCTTTCTTTTCCCCCCACTGTTGGAGGCAGATGTATGTTCTTGGTTGTATACTTTTATTGGTATCTTAGGATGTTTTCCTAGAGTAAATGGTAATATGTTAAGTAATGATATTAATAAATGGACAAATTTTTAACCCATGGGGTTGGATCTTACTCAGATTCAATGCTAAGGTTATAATTTGGAGAATCAATGGCCTCAGTTTTCTCATGCTTAGAGGGCACAAAACATTGTTATAATGCTAATGTAATGCAACATATAGGTGTTAATGGTTAATTAATGGATAAAGAATGAATTAATGTAAAGTGAAACTTATGAAAATTAATGAAGTAATTTAAAATATCTCTTTAAATGGTTGTTTACATATAGAATATATAGTCTTAGCAGTGGTAGCCAAGAGTCCGAGAGATGTTAGCTGTAGTTTAGTCTAAGACTAGGTTATTCCCATAGTGTGGTTTTCAGATATATTATATCATTTACTTTTTTATATATATGATAATCCACCCTATTAGTTAGGGTGAATGACAACTTGGGGATTCTAAGCCCTGGGGGGTTTTCCCCAATATTTCGACGGGAGGATGGATGGCTGACTACCACCTTTGTCCCCGCTCTCTTCTCTTGGTAGTTATTTATGATAGTGTAAATGGTAGTTCGTTTTTTACATATATGTGTTTAGTGTGATGTAAAATATTGTGGTTATTTCACACACATGTATTTTGGATATGGTTTCCTAAGGACTGCTATAGGAAAAACATGTATAGGTTGTGATGTCTTGAGGATCCTTACTCGGTGTATCAGATGTAATGGTTGAGTTATAATTCATGATGTATGATACAAGTTATACAAGATGTGGTAGTTCTTGTAAAATACATGGTTACTTATGGTTACATGGATGTAGTGGTATGTTGCATAAGCTTCATTTTGTGGTGCTTTACCCAGGTGTTTGCAGGCTTGCCTTTTTGGAGAGAGATGCTCAGGATGTACGATGTAGGGGCATAGCAGAAAACTAACAGGGAAGAAGTAGCAGGGTAACCTTGATATTATTTATTATATTATGTACTTTTATTTTCAATACATGGTGAGAGTATATATGGTGAGATTAGAAACTTATTATACAAGTTTAGGTGACAATCTAGTTTCACTTGTTGTTCATAGTGCATTAACATGCTTTATTTACCTTTTTCATGAGAGACTACAGGGAGGATCCTATTGAGTATACTGTTATACTCACCCTATGTATATAAATACTATTTTTCAGGTTAGTTGGATTTGGTTAGAGATTAAGCTGGTTACTACTAGCTTGTGGTTTAACAGGAGCTTCTTGGGCTTCGTGGTTGCTTCCATCTTTACTTTTCTTTTGGTATTTGTAGTTTTCCTCTCAGTTATTGTAGTTCTTGCATGAAAATACATATTTGAATTTTGGATTTTATTCTATATTTGAGTCTGATCATGAATTGGTTGATGTCTATATTATCTCTCTCTTTAGCATGTGTTCTCTTAGAGGGTATTTCCACCCATATGTGTGTTTACTACACCATTGGTGCTAATCGCCATCCCTAGGCCTATTGGAGGTGAGACTCATGTGTCACTTTCTCCCTTATCCCATTTGTAGCAGAGGAGGGGTAAACCTTGTAAGGAGGGGGTCATGACATCAGATCCTATTATGATCTTATATGATCCTGGAAAGGGATATGTAATTTATTTTGATGCTTCTGGTGTTGGACTAGGGTGCGTTCTTATATAGGATGTTCATGTGGTGGAGTATAGTTCTCATTATCTTTGGACACATGATAAGAATTATCCCATACATTAATTATAACTCACCACTATTATTCATTATCTATAGTGTTGGAAAAAAATATTTTTAGGGAGAGTTTCATGGTCTATTATGATCACAAGATATTAAGTTATATATTCTCTCAAAAGGACCAGAACCTCCTGCAGATGCGATGGGTGGAGTAACTCAAAATATTTTACTTTGACATCACCTAAACCCCCGGGAAGGGGAATGTTGTTTATTATACTCTTAATAAGAAATTTCCTTCTTAGTCCATCATGGAAGTTAAGGAGGAGTGAAATATTGTGGGGATTTTCACTCAGTTACATCTTGATACATAGAAAGATATTTCTAGTATGGTTCGGATTATTATTCCATTTTACGCATATATAATCGAGTTAATTATATGGTAATTTTAATAGGATTATGAGTTAAGAGGATTTAGATAATCCTTATATAGTGGGTAGACTACCCCTAGTTGATCCCTCCCCTCTAAAATAAATATTTACGATAGAAATTAATTTGTACTCCCTTTATTTTCTTGAAATTTGTTGATGCATGATTTTAATAGTTATTCAATGTATATTCATCCTAGAAATAAGAATATATATTATTACATGAGATATAATTTTTGGTGGTCCGGTATGAAGTGTGACATTACTAATTATGTGTCTCACTGTTATACCTACTAATAGATTATGATATCGTACCTAAATCCTTCTGGTTTACTTAAACCTATTTCGATTCTGGTATTGAAATTGGAAAAGGTATATATAGACTTCATAGTTGTATTACCATGAAATACCTGAGGAAATAATTCTATCTTGATGGTGTTTGATCAGTTGATGAATTCGACTTATTTCATTCTGATTAGGGGACCCACTAAGCTTGAAAATATACGTAAGTTGTATGAATAAGAAATTGTGAGGTTTCAAGGGGTTACCTTTTCCATTATCTCCGATAGGGATGCCAATATTACTTCCTAGTTTGGCAACGGTCTCTAAGAGGTGATGGGGATTCTTGTCAGGTTGATTACAACTTATCATCCACAAAAAGATGGCCATATAGAGTTTTCTATTTAGATTCTAGTGGATATGCTCTATGCCTATGTTTTGTATTTTTTAGAATCTTGGGATATCCATTTGGGACTAAATGATTTTTCTTATAATAACAGTTACTAGTCATCTATATGAATGGATCATTTTGAGGCTTTGTATGTTCACCTATTTAGGTAACCTCTTTTTTGGTCAAAGGTGTGATAGACCTCTTTAATGGGACCAAGTATTTCCCAAGAGATATCAATGAAGATCCAGGTTTTACATCAATTCTTGGTGATAACTCAAAGTTGATATAAATATTATAATAATTATTGGGATCATCCTTTTAAATTATCTATTTGTGACTAGATCTTCTAGAATGTATCACCTCAGTTGGATCACTATTTGATTGGGAGGAAGGGTAAGTTGTCTTCAAGATATGTTAGACCATTTGAGATCACTGAGAAAATTGGATACGCAGCTTATCCCTTGTAATTACTAGCTTAGTTGGTAGGAATTCATAATGTTTTCGACATATCTCAACCCAAGAAGTATCATCCTAACTCCTCCCATATTTTAAATTGGGAGGAAGTGGTTTTAAAACTATATGAATTAGTTTTCATGGAGCTAGTGTAAATCATTGAATCTCAAGTGAAATTTATGCATGGGAAGTTGATTCTATTGGTCAAATTTTTATGGTGGAATGGATTATATTATCACGATACATGAGAGTGTGAATCATTAATTATAGATCAATGGAATCATATATTTTTAGTTTCTCATTATTATTGGAGAAGTAATGGGGATAGAATGTGCTATGGTGGGAAGTTTGTCTCATCTTGGCCTGAGGTATGTTCAATTTTGAGCTTTGGGATGCTTCCTTGTAGGTTTTAGATGTTTTGGTTAGTTTTAGTGGCTTATTAAAGATTGTTTGGAACTTCTTAATGCAAAAATGTGCTAGTCCATGTTGTGCTCCAAGAAAATTTTCTTCTGGGTAGTACCTATACACCAGAACCAGAGCCAGCATGAAAACTGTAGGGTGTGGTTCTGAACATGGAACATGGGTGGTCTCCTTATACTCCATGACTAATAAGGCCTCACAAAAACTATTATGGAGGTCATGGACTATCCCAAATGAACTAGGTTTTAGAGTTACACTATGTTGGGTGGGTGGATCAAGCTCCATGGTGGGAGGTGATCGAGACCACCACAGTTTTGGTGAATATCCACCACGTCATAGTGTTATCTATTTTTATAAATAAAATGGATGAATTGAATGCCTGATTTTTAGGAATGAATTAAGCCAAATTTTATAAACAAAAAGGGTCTTTATGAGGGTATTTTTAATGCAATATTCAATTGGTTTTCCTTTTATTAAACCACTAATTTTTATTTCATTTATAGGTTTTCCATTATATCCAATTATAGAGAAGATTTTTAGAGGACCCTTATGCATTATATATTATATAATAGGATATTTGGTTCCTATAAATCAATTTATTATACTACCTTGTTGGGAGATAATTATAAGGGAGATATAGGTTTGATTTCCTTGATCATTGTGTGATAATTGTTGTGGTAATATTTTTTTTCTAATTTGATATCAATAATTTTGAATTATGGTTTGGTGATATAAAATCCTTCACTTAGAACCTCCCCATACTACTGTTGGATCCCTATTTCTTAATGGTTGTGGATTCTTCCCAATGTTTTGGAAAATTATAAGTGTCTCAAGGTAGGTGGTTCCATATCTAGTATTTTTTAGTGAACTTCACATTCTATAGTTTTCTATTTTTTTCTCAATGATACTTGATTTTATTGATATGAATTCATAATTATTTTTGATAAAATATGAGGTTTCCCCTTGTTTTCATAAATGAACGAATTTTTAAAATAACAATGAAGTAATTTACAAATTTGTTTCCAAAGAATGTTTTTTATTTAAAAAGGTTGTTTGGAATTTTTTTATGAAATGAGATGATCCATTGGAAAGATTTTGACATGCATAACACATGGGATCATTGTATACCTAGGAGGGGTTTATAGCATTGGGCCTTTTCCTTTCTTTTATAATAGTTCACTCATGGGGTGCTCCTCTATTATATTGGCCCTGTTATTCTAGGGACATGATTCTTTGACACCGTAGTGGGTTCATCCATGGTGTGTTTCTTCTAGTCCCTAGGTCCCATTGTTTTAAGAAATATTTTTAGTGAACACTAATTCTTGACATTATTTTTGAGGTATGAGATATCTAGTTAGGTTGGACATATATTATCCTAAAGGTTATCTATAATGTATTTGTTTATATTTGAATTTTATTTTGTTAATGGCCTTGATGTTAAAAATTTTGCGTGATTTGATAAACAGTTTATTCCAAAATGTGATTTGACTTGTGCTATATGACATCTACTTTAGAACTATAAAATATGGAAATGTTTTTACCATGAATTTTATATAAACGTGAAAAAACTATAAATCAGTTTTTTTTCATATTTTGAGCATATTAGGATTGTTTAACATAGACTTTCTATGGAACACTTGAGAGGAATCCAATAGGGATCATTTTTATCACACCCTATATATACCACCAGGAATGTATAGACCTTGTTTTTTTTTGAATGAGGAAAGGGAAATGAATTAAAGTGAGGTGGTGGGTTTCATGGTTATATGGTGGTTAGATGATGGGATGTTTCCCATGTATCACACAGAGTAGTCGTCGGTAGTTTGGACTGCCATTGGTTATGTTCTTGGACATGTACCTGTGTTCTGGCTTGTTTCATTAGTTGTGTTGCTACCATTGTTGGTTTTATTAGTATGTAATATCTCCTTTAATATTATATTTCTCTACATATATGAAATCTTTGTTGTTTTAGGTTGGGAAAATCATTCCCTTTAGTTATTGTTTGATGCCTGGGTGTTATTCGCTAGCCCATGGGGATCAAGAATGCCATTCTGGTTTTTTCACAGTATGGTTCTGAGCCTAGTTTAATTTCATTTCTGAATCAGGTTGTGAAAAATCCCTTTTTTGTATTAATAAAAATTATGTAAAAGTGATTAAGGGATAAACTATTTCATTATTGGATACTCAAATAAATTAACCCTGAAATTTGACCATTATAATATAGCCATTTATATTATGAGTATAAATAGAAATAATCACATTTTAAAATTTATATAGAATAAAGAATATATGAAATAAATTAGTATAATTAATTCATAAGAGACTCATTTTTATAATATTTGGAAGGATATACATAATTAGGGTTTTCTCTTGACCAAGCATAAGATGAAGTTTAAAAATTATAGATTAATAAAAATAATTTTCATGTGATGTTCAAGGTTGTGCAATTCACAACATGATCCATTCTAACTAAATCATCACCCATGAATACAAAAATTACTTATTCAACTATTATGGATCATTTGGAGGCATTTAGGGATTTTTTATATATAAGTTAGGATGTTATCCACATGTACTTATTAATTTGACAAATTTCATTTTTTTAAAAATGTATTTTATTATAAGAACTATTATGTGTTTTTTATATGTTATCTATTTTTATTAAATATATCACTTGTAAATAATATTTTTATTAAAAATATTTATTTATATATATTAAAAAATTAATTAATGGTTATTAATTTCTAAGTAATATGAATAAAATCATTGAATTTTTAAAAGATATTTATTTTAAAATAAATTGTTTATATATTTATTATATTTTTTTAAAAGCTAAATTTCACATATTTTGAGTTTGAATTTAAAAAAATGGATCCAAAATTTAGAATCATCACATAAAAATTTGTTAATAGGGTATATATTTTAAATTTAAAAAAAATTATTACCATGATAAATAGTAAAATAAAATAAAATGAGGTATAAATGGGTACAATGACATGAAAACATGTAAAACAATTACATTTATATTTAAACATTCTTAATGTTTTTTGTTTGGTATGGGAGTAAATATTACTATTTTAACCAACATTTACCCACCAAACTGAACTAATTCCCATGTGATTTCATATTTTCCATTTACCCACCACAAGTTTCCAAATAAATATCCCTCATATTATTCAATAAAAAAACCCTATCCACCCACTCAAAATCACAACTCTCAATAAGTTTCAACTAAAATGTTTTCAGAAATTTTCTTTCTAACAAGTATCTCTATAATTTTAAAGTCTATTTCCTCAATAATAATCCCCAAATCCTGTAAAAACTAAAGTAGGTTTCCAAAGGTGGTCAAGTTTATAGTTAATAAGTACCAACTCCTTTTAATTTTTTTATATCTTCATCCTTTACTTGATTAAATATTATTTAAATAGACTATATGACATAACTAATATCATTATTATTCTATTATAATGGTATTATAATGAAATAAGATCATACCAATTAATTAAATTATAGCGTGTTCTAGTTTAGGAAAATTTACTACCTACATGAACATTGTTATAATATTTTCATTATAGATGACTGTAAAAACCTAACTCTATGTAATATTTATAATTCATTATGAATGAAATTTATTATTTCAGTTCTCTAATGGTAATATATATAAGTATATTTTTTAATAAAATGAATTCTTTTTACCAATTCAATAATTTCCAAAGGGAAAAAATTCTAGTTGTTCATTATGAATTGTTATCGTAACATCTATGAAATAATCATAGAAATATAGACATTCATAAAAAATATCTTTATCGTTTACATGAATTTTTTTTGGAAATGAAAACATGAGAAAGTTACTAAAACTAATACTGCTATATTGATAATGGTGTGGAATAAATGGAATATCCAAACACCTAATGATTAATATTGATTATTAATTATTATTAAATGGGTACTAAACAAACATAAATAGTTTACATTAATTAAAATAAATATAAATAAGATTCTGATTTATATGGATAATTGATATATATTAATTATATATAGAATTATAGGGTGTTTTAGCTATCATGAACCCAAGGTAAGGGGGTTTCTTTTGACCTCTCATATTATTCCAAATCTTATATATAAAATATCCATTTGAATTTTTAATCTATTTATCAGCTAAAATATACCACCATTTTTCTTATTTTAATTTTTGGATATTTTGTACAAATACTTTTCTATCTCATTTAATTTATGATTTATATTTATATTATGATGTTTGTAAGGGATTCTCATTTCAATATATTTTCTTTGAGACATGTTACATATTATCAACCTATTTTTATATGGTTTATAAAATTACCCATAGAAACTTTTCTTCATAATTTGTATTTTACTCTTGGGACTTGCGATTTAATTTCATGTTTCCTTTTTTAATTACATTTGATTCAAATAATTCTAAATTCATAATATATTTTTTATTCAATATCATTTCATTGTCTTATACTCTTTCATGTTTAGTTACTTTCCTAAATACTAGTTATATGAAACCATTTGAATTTATTATATTTTTTTTCATCTTTTTTCTATAAAGATTAAATTAACTTATGTTAATCATCTTTTTGACTGATTTGAATCACATAAAAAAAATATCAGAATATATACTTTCCCCCAACTATTTAGAGTATTTTTATTCCATATACATGTTATTTATTAAAAAATATCTTAATTTTTCTTATTTTTATAGTTAAATATTCCTTATATTCTATACCTTTTATATTAATTTTTTATTTTTATTCAAAAAGAAATTTTATATCCTATTTATTGATGTGGGTTAATTCAAAATTGTTAAATTTTTTATAAATTATTTAGTTATACTTTCATATAATTGTTTATGTTTCACTCCATGTTTCTTATACATTAATTTTTTTTTTATGATTCATTATTAAAACTTTTATTATTTTTTTTTAAAGTATTTACCTTTTTAAAAGAAATTAAATGTGAATTATATTATCATTTTTACTTCAAAAGAATGTTTTTTTGTAATATTTATAGCATGAACACATTTTTTTTCTATAATATCCATTATTTGTTATCAATGTTACTATAAAATTTTATGTGGGTTTTTTAAATAATTTCTTATTACCTTTGTTTTGGGAATTTGTAGCTAAAAAATGTTTTCAAAAGAAAATTTTATTTTCTCCATGTTTATGAGATAACTGGAAGTGATTTTTCTTAATTCCAATTTTTTCAGTTTTATGATGGAAATGAAGGAATTGAGGTGTTTTTATCTTAATATGATTCTTATAAATTTAACATAATGATGAAATTAATGATAGATAGGTTACTCCAAAGAGATATGTATATATTGATTGGGTTCATTTAATCCGTCCAACTCATTGGGTAAAGTGATATAGTCAACGAGAATTAAGTCACCCCTAAGGGATATTTAGGAAGTAACCGTGATGGATATTACTTTTTAAAGGTTATTATAAGGGTTGATTTAAGTATAATTTATCAAGATACTAAAATTATTTTTAAATTATTTCTATGGGATTTAAAGAAAATATTTTGACTTTATAAGGTAATAAAATGAACTCATGATGAAAGGAAAGTTTATGAAATTTAAAAAGGTAACATGTTTGTTTTCATAAGTCCTCATATTTTACTATGTAACTTTCAAGATTATGATTATTAAATTATTCTTGATTATAAAATGTTTTATGAAAAATTTGGGCTTTGAAGTTTATTTCATGATTAAGTAATGATTATTTTGAGTTCAATGGTAATTATATAATAATGGAAATTTATTTATGGGTTTTCATGAATTTTCAAAACTAATAACAAGTTTCCTTTATTTTTATATCCCTTACCGAGATATTGTTTTTATCATCACACGTTTTCAAATGTTTTTTATAGTCCTTGTGTAGGGATTATATCAAGTTCAATAGTGAAACATCTTGAATAAGGAAATTTTGTTTTGAATGAAACAATATTTTAAACATAAGAACATGTTTTTGTGGGAAAAAATGTTCACTGCATAGAAATGACCACATTGTTATGTAATTGTTTTCCTAATTATATGAATCTAAAAACTAAAAAGATACACAGAATGTAAGAAAGGGAAAACCTAATTACATATAATATAAATATGAATTTATTAAGTTATGAGTCCTTATAGCATAAACCTCATTCCTTCACCATATGTATGTTTTATTCATGTAACCACCTCACCACCTCATCATAACATAACTACCACAAAACCAAATATCATAACCTTATACCATCATATCCTATACTATGATTAAAATAAAGGGAAGGTAAGGGGGAGTACTCACATATCTATATCACCCTCATCATAGATGTTAGGGGTATATTTGGAACTCAAAAAATCATAGGGCATTGATTGTAATACCTGAATCAAGTAGTGGTGTGTAAGAAGAAACATAAACTAAAATAGATATAGAATAACACATTGTACCAAAATTAAGGGTCTAATATTTTATGAAGAACCTTTAAAACCACAAATATTACCTCATCACTATCACATCACATAAATTGATGCCTACTTTATCAATAAATAAACCATTCATAGATCACACACCAACTAAGAAAGTTCACCTCATTTTAAATTCCATCACTAATTCCATAAAAATCATTTACCAATCATATCATAATAATTATTCAAATTTAGATTCCAGAAAAATTAATTTCATAAACAATTTCACTCTCACATCATCAATCCTATTTACCATATACAAATTATTAACAAATAAATTATTATTTTATTTATTTCAATATTATTCCATATTCTAGGTGTCTAACCCACACAAAATCACACCATACTCTCTACACTTCCATAACAACATCCACACAACCATATATTCCCCATACACCATAATAGGTCATCCACCATAAGGCTACCGCCACTTACATAGTGATAATACCAGTAATATAGATATAAAAAACTACCACTAAAAACATAAAATCAATAATAACATGGAAAATACAGTATATAAAAAAATCCCATTCTTACCATCTAATCCTCACTGGAACAAAAAATAAAAAATGAAAACAATAATGATTTATATATTTTCATCCCTTCTTTTCATTAGAAACATTAATTTATTTATCTAATTAAAAACCCTTAAAAATTACACAATTACAGGGAATCCCTTCAACAAAAATAATTCACAGTAACAAAGAATAATCCAGATTCTTATGCTTTATCATTTAATTAACAATTCATGATAACAACACCAAAAAGTATATTTTATTTTCTATTCCTTTTCCCCATTAAAAAATTTAAGTTATTTATCAAATTCCAACATGATAAAATCATCAAATTCAACTAAAATTATAATATAAATGTTCTTCAAAAATTAAAAATATCAAACAATTATAACATGAAAATAATGATAAAAGAATCATTTCCTGATAAAAAAAATATTACCATAAATTTATTTATATATGATTGTTTATCATCATTAGAATAATTCTAAATCATTCTCTAAGAAAATTGAAGGAATAATAATTCTATATTTAACCAAAAAATAATAGAATCCATTACGTTGATTAAATATTTAACAACCACATCCCAAATAAATAGGATAAATTTATGATTAAACATGGATAAACTTGTCAGAGACCTTAAATGACCTATACTTGACCCCCACTATCAAGAAAGTGACAAATAGATTCCCAAAATATATACAAAAAACACTAAAATAATCTACCTTAAGAGAATATACAAGAAATAATAGAAGAAAGAGGGGAGAAAGAGAACCATGGATTGAAAGGATTGACTGAAAAAAGGAAAGGATTAATGATTGATCATATATTTCTAGGATCACCTAGAAGAGAACCCATGATTATTTAGGGTTTGAAGGATGTAAAACAAATTGAACAAAGAGAATTCGGATGGATGAGTTTATAATAAAATTTTGAGTGATCAAATTATAACATGGAAAGGGATGAATAGGTTATAGTGATCCTCCATTAAATAACATCCAAAATTCATAGCCTTTGAAATGATCATATCTCCCATTTTCACTTTAAAATCTGGGTTCACTATCACCTAGAAATATCATATTCGACCAAATTCATTTCACCCTTAAACTCTAACTTGAACCAAAAACTACTATGACATAGTGTAAGTTAAACTCACCATTTCCACCTATCTCCATGACTCCACCATAACATAGATCTTGCATGAACATGTTTTAGTATACTAATACTTCTTAAATGATCACTTCACCCTTCCTTGTGGCTTACAAGGGTTTCCCAAAAGACTACACCTTCTAAAATGACCATATCCATGGAATTTACTTCACCATATAATAACCCATGATTAAAATTACCTTTGAATATTAAAACTACACAAACCATTAAAATTGTCTTATCCACCATGTCTACAACTGGACCATGACATCCCCTAAGGCATAATAGAATTCTCTATTCGTCTTTTGACCCCAAAACATTACTTTTTAAACTTATATCCCTCTACCGAACTCAAGTATTCCTCCTAGAACATCAAATATCCCAATGAATAAATGTATATGATCTTGAGAATCTTAAACATCTATATCAGATACCTCTCAAATAATTATTATTCTCAAGAATCAATAAAAGCATGGAAAAACTATAGCTTATAGAATGTTTATAAAGGATAAAGAAGAAGAAATAAATAAGGTAAATTCCCCGAATTTGGTTTGACTATAGAGGAGTCAAATATACTTGTCTAGGGAGATATCTTGATGAAGTTAGAGAAGAAAAAATGAAGTGGTAAAACTCCCAAATTGATGTCAATTTTCTATAATTTTCACCTTCACCATATGAAATTGAGACTTATCAGTGTTAGAATATTTTATGGATACAAATATTTATGGATACATCCAATGTCACTCTAAATGTGATATCAGGGATTTATCTTGGAATCACTAGGACTACCCCATTGGGCTTCCCATTTAGTGATTCTTGTGGTGGGTCGGTTCCCAGTTGTTTGTTATCATTTTTATTTCTTTCTAGATGTTTTTTTGTTAGGTTTCCTGCTAAACCACTTAAAATGGTATTTATTGAAAGTAAATATTTTTATTTAGATAGATGAAAAAAATATGTAATGGAGAAATAGAATCCTAAAAAATAAAACACTCCTTGAGATGATTCTCAAATAATAATATTATGCTCTTTAAGGCACAAAAACAACACAATAGTATAATTTTTTAATTATATCAATATAAAATAAATATTAAAATTTTAAAAAATAAAGGTTCGAAACATCCCTGGATACTGAATATGTATTTTAAAATCATTCTAAAATGTACACACCTCCATCCCAACATGACTCTATAAATTTGAACTAAAGGAATACAACACTCACACAACACCTTCTCATAGAGGTCTTGAATCTTTACACAATACTCCATTAACATCACATCCCCATAAATATCTAGATCTCATAAATCAATAACACGGGAGTAATCATGAAGATTCTATTGAAGTTGTGATACATAGAAAACATCATGGATATGATCTATATATGGATGAAAAGTTAATCAATACACCACATCACTGAAATGATTCAACACCTCAAAATTCTTGATAAAATAAGGAGAAATATTACTGCCATAACCAAACATATTCTTACCATAATAAGGGGAAATCTATAGGAACACATGATCACTAATCTCAAATAATATAGGTCTCATCATTTGATCAATATAATATTTATAATGATACTAGAATACCTCCATCCATTAATGGATAAATTATATCCTCTTTATCATTATGTGAACTAAATATGGTCCAAGAATCACTAAACTATGACCATGGTCCAAAAAAGGAGATGAACATGGAAACCCATACAATACCGAAAATGGATCCATAACAATGAAAAAATGATAACTATTGTTACAGGAAAAATTGAACAAAGGAAAATGATTCACCAAATAGTTATCAAAATCATAAACACATCAATTTAACATGTAATTTATCATATGGATCATCTTTTAAATCTATTCATCCATTTGAGTATGAATAATAGTGAGAAGTTATAGTTGATACCCAAAAAATCATTGAACACTCTTCTACACTTATGAGATAAAATAAGGATAATGATTTAAGATTATCATCCTTGTAACCCAATTAAGTCACACCACTATATCCTTATATATCCTTTCTAAATAATTAAGAATACTCAATATAGAGACCCTAACATTTCTTACATTACTATTACATCATTTTAAAGATTAAAAACATAATATTATTACACATATAGGATCCAATGTTTTAGTGTCTTGGGAAAACTAGGACCATACATAACAATTACAACATTAAGCATAAAGATTTATTTAATTTCTTCTTCTCTAGCTTCTTATTGGAACTTTTCCTCTCCTTAGTACATGTAGCCACCTGAGGTTATACATGAAAAGGGTTGATCTAGAATCCTAGTAAGAGGATAGGTAATAAAAATATATCATGGGGTGAGAATAATCATAACATGGGAAAAATATCATGAACACGAGAGGAAGCATAAATATAAGACTTGAAATGTGGCAATGCATAAAAATGAAACATCAAGTCTTAGTGTTTAACTACCACACATAATTTTGAACCAAGCTAGCATCTTGTTCACACATTATTTCACATTTACTCATTAGATTCATCACTTTACCCAATGAATTGGAGCGCTGTATAATTCCAGGCGCACTTGTCTCATTGAAACATTCATATTGTGCTATATAATTCCGGGCGCAGTCGTCGATCATAACATTATCATTATCATGCTTTCCACATAGAACACATATAAAAAGTATACATACTAACCCATGGAAAGGAATGTGTTTCATCTCATAAGAACACATTCATAAACTTTGGGTTCCCAAAAGAAAGAGGGAATAACATACATGTTACAAGAACCGTCCACTTTGAGTGAGAAGTAAAAGGCATGTTCTTAAAAGAAGGTTTCTTTTGGAAAACAATTTTTTTTGACATAAAAACCAGTTAAAAACATGTATATACTATAAATGGAAAGAAAATGATGAAAAAATTATTTTTAAGGAGTAACCATATCAAAAATGGAGTGAAAGAGGGAGAACTCGAAGGATGAAAGTTGGGTTCGAGAATTTCCCCTTACCTTGTATCTGAATGCTTCCTTCTCTTTAATGTCCTGTATAATGACATTATATTAATTAATTAGAAATAAAGAACCTTGTGTAAATTCATATGGTTCATTATGGTTTTATGAAGTTATTTTATGTGCCATTGGATGAGTTATATAGTTTTAAAACATTCTTTGGGGATGTTTGTTTTTATGGTTTTCTTGAGTGGTTCACTTGTATTATTAAATTGAAGTTCGGGTAGAACATGGGTAAACAACCAGAAATAATATTACATGTTATTAATGATATTACAGGAGTTTGAATGATCTTATAATGAATTATATTAGATCCATGTGGATGAATCATTAGATAAGAATTAAATGATGATTGTTTGGGTTAATTTGAGCGATTTTTCGATCATAATGAACTTGTTTTATTTTATCACAAGAAATATGGTCATAAGTTAGTTCCAAAAAAAAGGAAATAATAAATATAAAAAATTCTGTTTCAACCATAAAAAAATGGTTTCATGACCAGATCTGAAGGTATAAATGGAAGAAGAAAACTTGTCGTTCTTGAAGGTGATAAAGTAACACCTCACGAACAACGTTCTCTTTAATAAAATAAAATGAAGAGGGAAATGGGTTTGGATAATATAATATCCCATTAGCATCATAAAATTACATTAAATGTATAATACTGGAGTTAAAATACCATTTGGATGAAGATAGGTGGTGAGAGATCAAGAAATGAACTTGAAATTGAAAGGAAATTAAAGGAGAAGAGGGAGAGAAATTACCTCTTAAATCTTCCTCTTGAGATCCTCCTTAAGGAATCTAGGCTTGGTCTTTTGATGAGACCATAAGCTCTTGAACGTGGGAGTGGGGATATGTAAGATGTTTGGGCAGAGTTTAGAGAAGTTTTGGAGCTTTAGAGGTGTGAGGAAATGAGGGTGTGAAGGGTGGTTTTTATAGTGGAGGGGAGACGAGTTTCCTTAATATAAAATTCATTAGTTTATTAATTTCCCATAAGACAAGGAATAATGAGTCTTGAATGAAAAATAATAGTACTTTTATCATGTGATCTCGAACCAAGTGGACTTACATCAGAATAACATCACACATGACTCTATAATTAGCTTATTTAGCTTATTTTGTAAATTATGGTATTTCAATATTCATAAAAAATTCATGTATCTCAGAAAAATTCCAAAAATTTACCCCTACCATTTTTTGACATGTATAATCAAAAAATTAAGTCCATTTTTCAAAAATATATTTTTAAATATTATTAATTTAATATTTAATTAAAATCATAATTTACTTAAAAAACTATTTTTAAAATTAAAACTAATTTTATAGTGCTTTCAAAAATTATGTAGGGTCTTATAAAATTATCAAAAAACTATAAGACATTTATTTGATAATAAATGAACACATTTTATGAAAATGAATTTTCTTTTAAATTAATTAATTAATTATAATTAATTATCTATGGCTTACAGAATACCAAAACGTTTACTAAGGTCAAATTGTCACTTGCTAAGATGTAAAAATTTTATTTAATTATTTATGGGTAAGGTTACTCTTATGTTGGATGATTTAATATTCATAAGGGTCATTTTTCTATTCATAATGGTATGTTACTATTCACCAAAAAATATTTTTGTTTTATTAGACTCCAAAAATCATCTTGAACACAAACGTGTATGTCAGATTTCCAAAATTCCCAATACAGAAGTGAAAAAATTATGTTTTAAGGTCACTTAGAACTTAGTAGTTCATTATGTTGTGTTTTCATGTGATTTTATGGAATAATTATATGAAGGGAATTTCCATTGAAAAACTTTGGGTCGTTACATTCTTCCCCCCTTAAGAAATTTTGCCCCTAAAATTTCACTTTACACAAACAGGTGAGGGTGTTTCTCCTTCGTTGCCTCTTCTGGTTCCCAAGTTGCTTCCTAAAACTTATGGTTCCTCCACAACACTTTGACAAGATGGGTTGTCTTGTTGCGTATAACCTTATCTCTCCGATCTAGAATCTTTTCTGGCTGCTCCTCATAGGAGAGATCATCTTCCAGCTGCACCACCTCTGAGTTTAATACATGTGAGGGGTCTGGTATGTACTTCCTCAGTAGTGATACATGAAACACATCATGAACTTGAGCCATATTCAGTGGAAGTTCAAGAAGATAGGCCACGACTCCTATGCGGTCAAGGATCTCAAAGGGGCCAATGTACCTTTGGGTTAGCTTCCCTTTCTTCCCAAATCGCATGAATCTATTCCATGGAGATATTCGAAGGATGAATTTATCTCCAACGTTGAACTCCAAGTCCCTTCGACGGTTGTCATCATAGATCTTTTGTCGACTCTGAGCAGCTTGGAGGTGTTTCTAGATGACTTGAACATTATTGTCATCTCTTAAACAAGATCAGGTCCAAGTATCTTTCTTTCTACAACTTCATCCCAATAGGTTGGAGTTATACGTCGCTTTCCATATATATCTTCATATGGAGACATCTGAATACTCGAGTGGAAGCTATTTTTGTATGAGAACTCAACCAATGAGAGATGCTGATCCCATCAACCTTTGTATTATAGAGAGCAGGCTCTTAGAATATCTTCAAGCATCTGAATAGTCCTTTCAGATTGTCCATCAGTTTGGGGGTGATAGGTCGTGCTGAAATTTAATTCAATAGTAAAGCATGTTGAAGGCTCCTCCAGAATTTAGATGTGAACCTTGGATCACGGTTAGAGACAATTGAGAGTGGAACACCATGCAGTCTCACCACTTCCTTCACATATATCTTTGAAAGTTGTTCAAGAGAGAGATCTTCCCAAATAGTGATAAAATGGGAACTCATGGTGATTCGGTCAACCACAACCCATATCGAAATATTTCCCTTTGACATCTTAAGAAGACCCATGAAAAAGTCCATAGTAACATTATCACATTTCCACATGGGTATAGGTAATGACTGCATCATAACTTTGGACTTTTTTCGCTCAGCTTTAGCTTGCTGACATACCAAGCACCTTGATATATATTACACAATCTCATTCTTCATGTTATCCCACCAAAAGTGTTCTCGAAGATCACGGTACATCTTGGTACTCCCAGGATGGATAGAGAAATTTGAGCTTTGTGCATTTTCCAATAGCTCCTTCTTTATCCCGAGTGATGAAGGAACATAAATCCGTGTTCCAAACCGAATCACACATATAAACCATCAATTCAACAGGCGCTTGGGAACCCTAGGCCGAGGGTCTTCCTCTATCGGTGGCGACAGAAGCTCCCACGCCGGTCCCTCCCCCCTATGCGGGGGAGGGATCTTCGTCAGCCATCAGGAAAGAAGTATCCCCATTTCTCCCCTACTCTAATCCCACCTTCCTTCCTCCATCTCTGAAATATTCACTGAGGCCTCAAGTCCCGGAGCTCATTGATGGTTTTATGAATCTTCAGATTTCAACCTCAGAGTTCACGGAGATCTCTGCGCTCTTGAATCTCACCTTGGTTACTTGGTTCAAGCATCGAAGGCCTTTGGTGGATTCCTTTGAAAGATTTGTCTTCGACTCCTATGACCTCTGTGAAAGGGTGACAGTAGGATTGCTTGAAAATCATCACATCATGATCAGAGGAGGACCTGATTAGCGCCTTGTCGAGGGCCCCCCAGTGCTGCAATGGTTTCAGGTTCATTTTATTTCGACAGTTTTTTGAATTTCATATGAAGCGTGACCCACCTTCTTCCACGATTTGTTTCATCTTCCCTAACCTTCCTCTCCCTTTTCAAAATCCCTCTGTCTTAAAAATGCTCACAAACTTTATAGGTAGATATCTTTTTTTTGGACAGTCACACAGAAGCTGTTTGTCACCCGGTGAATCCGCGGGTGTGTGATGAGATGGATGTTTATAATCCCATTTGATTATGTATGGATAACAATTGGTGAAGAGTATAGGTGTAAAATGCGTGTGGTTTATGAGACTTATCCCGATTTTTTATCGGCTTGTAGGCGATTGGGATATCTCTCCGATGTATGTCGATGGGGGTTTACAAAGCCGGTGGTTAGGGGTACGGGTCACCGGGGTGTCCAGATGGCGATCACGATGGTGGGTAGCGAGGAACAATTGGAAGTGGGTAGAGATAATAGTGAAGAAGAACCCCAGTTGTTGCGGTCGATGGAGAAAGAATGATGCGACAACGCTTCAGCCGAATGAGATGCAAGTGTTGAGGTTGCTTTAGGTTCCGAGGTGGGGAAGAAGTCTATGGAACATCAGCTGAACCCGCGGGTATTCGAGGATTTTAGCAGGCTTAGGGATGATATCTGGGGTCCTTCCAACCATAGTGTGCAGAGAGAAAAGGAAAGGTCTCGGTCTGAAGATTTCTGAGTAGAAATTCAGAAGAATGAGAGGGATTTGGCCCTTGAATAGACGACGTGCAGTGTGCATGTGGTTTCAACTACTTTGTGTGTAGAGGAGTTAGGGATGAGCAGTGGGGCTATGATTAAGGGGAAGCAGAGACTAGCTACGGGAATGACTATTTCTAATAGAGGAGAAGATGCTGGAGTTTTTGGTTTTCTAAAATGGACTCCAGTCCACTTGAGCAACATGTTCGAAGGACTCCCAGAGGCGGATGTTCGATCTGATTCAGATATCCTTGAGAAGAGAGGCGAGGGATGTAGGAAAGAACTCATTAGGGTAGAACCCGAACTCTAGGAAGATGAATCTTTAAGCCTGAGGAGTAGCAGGAGTGTTAGGAGAAGAAAGGGGAAGAAGGATTACTCCTCACTCCCTCCTCCTTTATAGACTCGGATGGAAAAAAAGTTAAATGGAATTAAATTTTACAGTGAGAACCAACTTCCTCAAAGAATAGGGGACCAAGATGATTAATCTTTGGACTTGATTTTAAGTTCCAATGAGGAAGCGCTCGAGCAGGTATTGGTTCTAAATGAAAATGAAGAGTAGGTAGCAAAGATGATGGGGAGGTCCCTAAAAGTTTCTCTTAATGAGGAGCAATACTCTTTGATTGACTAACAAGATCTCATATTGGTTGGGGGTTTCAATAAAAGTCTGATCAGTATGGAAGATTATATCCAGTCCTGGGATCACCTAGCTTCGGATGTCGAAAAGATGATGACTAAGGTACCAAACACTCAGGTTTCATCTTTATCATGGAAAATGTTCAGTTAAGCGGGCTCTGGCGATCTTAAGTTAATCTTTTATGATTCTATTTAGGTTGGCTTGCTGAGTTTGGCTGGTTTGGTGGACTGTTGTGCATACTGTACCTGAGTTAGGTTCAATTATCTAGTTTGTTATACTAAAAATATTTTTCTTTAAATAATCCCTTCAGGTAGGTTTTCTCCAGATGGGAATTAGAGCATGGAGTCTTCATCGGAGCTTGCCTTTCAAATTTGGTCATTGAGAAGGTATGCCTTCGATCGTGCTCGCGCTTGCGACGATGGCCTAGATCAGTGATGACCAAGGCTCTAGCCCCCTCCTCCCCAGTAGGGGGAGGAGGGACCCTTTCCTCATTGGCTCATCCTTTCATCCCCTTTACCAACCCGACCTACCTTCCTCCCTTTCCGTCGATTTCGCTTAGCCTTAAGGTTCCTGATATCCATGAAGGTTCACCTCAGCTTGCACTCTCACTTAAGGAGTTCAATATAGCTACGGATCTCCACATATTGATGCTGGTGGCTCGATTCAGAGGTCATCATCCATCGGTCGATGCTTTCGATAGATTTGTCTTTGATTCTTGGGGGCTTCAAAACCGAGTGGTGGTAGGTCTGCTCAACCAGCGTCAATTGGTGGTTCTCTTCGCATCGGAGGAGGATTTGGTCGTTTCCTAGTTCAGTTCTTTTCAGGTGTTCGATGGATGCAGATTCTTCCTCCTGCATTGGTCGTTTGATTTCAACTTGAATCACGTTCTGTCTTCGGCCGCGGTATGGGTTAGTTTTCCGGATTTGCCTCTACATTGCCAAAAAACATCTATTTTTTGTACGATTGGGAATTTAGTTGGTCGTTTTTTGTTCTCTAATGATAGAACCACTGCGGTTTGTCATCCTATCCCACCCCACACATGTATTAAGGTTGATGTTTCAAAACCTCCAACCGAGTGGCTGTGGATTTTGTTTGGAGAAGAGCTAAGGTGGAAGCAGTGAGTGGTGTTCGATTCTTGGCCCGCATTCTGTCCAGTATGCTATAGGCTTGGTCATGTGGCCTCTAGGTGTTGTCGCACGAACTGAGAGAGGGCATCAGTGGATTGGGTGGTTCCAGTGGTGGAACAACAGTCGCGTGGTGTTGAGGTTTTGGGGGAGCATGAGGGGGCTCACATGGAGGTTCTAGGGGAGATGTCTTTGGTCAGTATCTAGAATTCGAATGCGGCAGAGTCCAGTTACTAGGAACATCAGAAGTAGTGGCCTCCCCTAATTTATTCGAGGACGGTGAAGTATAGGCAGCCCAAGGAGGCAGGCTCGAGGGTGGCTGATATTTTTGGCTAGCTGAACAAATATCTAGGTGTTTATGGTGTTGGCTTGGAAAGTACCTTAGTAGTGGCTATGGTGAAACCTTCAGATTCATCTCTCTCGACTGAGGACGGTGAGGGAAGATTATTAGGGAGTGAGGTTTAAGGTCTCGGTGGATCCTAATGGAGAGGCTGGGTGGACACTAACAAGAAACCGTAGTTCATGGGTCGTGGATATGATCAATCCACATGATCAGTATTGGTTCATGGGAAATATTTCATGTCGACTGCAACATCTTTCAGTGTACAAGAGGAGTTGGCCAAAGTGAATGTCTTGAATCCCTTAGATCCAAACTCCCTCAGTGCTTCCCATCTAAAGGTTGGGTATGGGAGGAAAAGAAAAGGCATGGAAAAAAAGGCAGATAAATAGCATATAATATGAAAGTCGAGTCACTGCAATGAAGGCACACAGTTATATCTGGGGAATTGTTTTGATGTCTTGGAAGTTCATGAGCCTCCATTGTATCAGTAGGATGAGTCTTTATCTGATGACGACTATAGTATTTCTTCAGTGGGTAGTTAGGACCGGTGTAAAGGGAAAGGTCCTCACAACCCTCGACAGAAGAAAGTTAAAAAAGGCATTAGAGATTCAGGAAAATGCATTGTGGTTCAGGGGAAGAATTCTAAGGGGTGCAAGGATTATTTTCATATGCCAAAACCAATGAAGACCAGATCATCCCAGAAGGTAAGGAATAAAGAAAGCACAACTATAAAGGAAGGGGAAAGTGAAGGTCCAAGTAGCCTTATGAGTGACAAAGAAGAGGAGGATGGGGAGTGTTTGAAACTTATCCTGCACTCCAAGGAGGAAATGCTGGAGCAAGCTATACATTCCAATGTTTCAGAAGAGGAGCTCAGAAAAATTTATTAATGAAGGCTTCAAGTTGATTCCACAAAAGAGAAATAAGTGTGGTTGGATAAAAAATATAGAATACTATCTTGAGGATTCAATAAACATAGAATAAACTCAGGGGAATTTGTTCAGACAGTGGAAAGAATGATTACCCACCTTGAAGAGTTTATCAGAGAGGATCCTGACCTCCAGGTTGGTATGCTGCACTGGGAACTTTATAGAGTAGCCGAGTCAACAAATATTAGCCTTGTGTTGAACCATTTTGTAAGTTCTTTTAGCACGTAGTGGTGAACTATTAGTGTACTCTGGTTTTTCCATTTTTCCTAAAATGGAATAATATATTTTTTTTAATTTGGATGGAGAGGGTACGGATTCACCATCAGTTCGGTGCCCATGAATTCACACGGGACTGCTCGTCGAAGGTTCATCCTCGGATGAAGGCTGTGAAATGGTGCAACTGTTGGGGAGGAGCCTATTCTGCGTTTGTTCTTTTTTGTTTTGGTTGCTTTGTGGTTGGTGTTGGATCCCACAGTTTCTCACTTTTCCTTAAAAGTGTTTTATAATAAAAAATTAATTTTCAGTCATTCAAACCGAATCGCACCATCATCGTCGATATGGAACTCTTACAGCTTCCCTTATTTTACTACATTCACCCTCTTTTGTATCTGCACATCATCTCTTTTTTTCTTTCTTAATCTTCTCCAAGATGGATGGTTGCACAATCATTTGGGCTAGGTAAGATGTATCCCCTACCCTAATGATTAAAAAATCCATTATTTTAATATCCAAGAAGATACAATCTTTCTCAATCTGCAGCATGGATAGAGTAGCAGGTTCTTTTCTACTAAGAGCATCAACTACCTTGTTTGCCTTTCCAAGATGATAGTGAATAGAGAAATCATAATTCTTGATTAGTTCTAACCATCTCCTTTGACGCATGTTGAGATTATTTTGTGTGAATATATACTTTAGGCTCCTATGGTCGGTGTATATGTCACACTTCTCTCTATAAAGGTAGTGCCGCAATATTTTCAATGCAAAAAATCATGGTTGTCAGCTCTAGATCATGTGTTAGGTAGTTCTGCTTAAAGATCTTCAACTGTTGTGAGGCATAGGCTATCACATTATCATTTTGCATCAGTACACAACCCAAGAATTTCTTTGAATCATCTCTGTATATCACAAAACGTTCTCCACTTTTTGGTAGTGTGAATACAGGTGCAGTGATCAGCCTTCTCTTTATCTCCTTGAAGCTCTCCTCACATTCTTCCATCTAGACATACTTTACCACTTTCTTTGTTAACTTAGTTAGCAGGCTTGACAATCATGAGAATTTTCTTACAAAACGTCTGTATTACCTAGATAATCCAAGAAAACTATGGATTTTTGTGACACTAGAGGGCCTGGTCCATTCCTCAATCACCTTTGTTGTTGAAGGATCCACAGAAATTCCCTCACCCGTGATCACATGTACCAAGAATGTGACTTTCTTAATCCAAAAGTCACACTAGATGTACTTGGTGTACAACTTCTCCTTTCTTAATGTCTCCAACACAAGTCTTAGATGTTCTTCATGTTCCTCCTTGATCTTGTAGTAGATGAGAATATCATCAATAAACACCACCATAAATTTTTCTAGGTATTGTCTAAATACTATATTCATCAAATCCATGAAGATTTCAGGGGAATTAGTAAGTCTGAAGGGCATCACCAAAAACTCATAGTGCCCATACCTTGTTCAAAAGGCAGTCTTTTGAATATCTTCCTTCTTCACCTTTACCTGATGATATCCAGAATGAAGATTCACCTTTGAGAAGTATTGAACTCCTCTTAACTGATTGAAAAAGTCATCAATCCTCAGGAGAGGATACTTTTTATTTATAGTGATCTTGTCGAGTTCCTGATAATCGATACACAGCCACATTGTTCCATCCTTCTTCTTCACAAAGAGCACTGGTCCACCCCCAATGTGACGCACTAGGGCGTATGAACCCTTTGTCCAGATGCTCTTGCAGCTACTTCTTTAACTCCTCTAGTATGATAGGATACATCCTATAGGGACACTTTGAGATAGGAGTAGTTCTGGGTATGAGTTCAATTGAGAACTCAACCTCACGATCCGGGGGAATTCCGGTTAACTCTTCGGGAAATACATCGTCGTATTCCATCATGATGGGAATTTCATCAAGGTTGGTACTTTCCTTTAACTCAACCATTTGGGTGAGGTATGCTTCATCATAGGGAATCAACACCCACACCATTGATGGTTTTTTCAAAGGAGATTCATGATCTTCCTTGCATTTGTAGAGGAGCATGGGATGGTTTGAAATATGAAATGATATTTCTTTTTCCAAATAGTTGATATGTTCTATATATAACGAGAGCCAATCCATTCCCATTATAGCATCAAATTCCATGAAGGGAAGTATTACGAGATTTTTTGGAAGAATCTTCCCACATATGCCAACAGGAGAAGAGTCAAACACATGGTTTGTAATGATTGCACCACTTGGTTTTTTTATAGATATCTCTACTTCAAGGTTTTGGGGCTTCGATTCTATAGTTCTAACAAACTTACAAGATATTAAGGAATGTGTAGAACTAAAATAAAATAAGACTTTTTCCATCATTGAGTGAATAGGAAGTGTACCTTGTATGAATTCATTATATTTCTCCAGTTCCATAGTAGTGATGGAATAAGACTTTTATTGTTCCTTTGGCTTCGGTTCCTACTAATGCTGATTACCCTCAAGAACTCGAGGTTTAGAGCATGGTTTTCATAGTGCCTTAGCTCCCTATAGTTGTAGCATTAAACCATGAGTGGTTCTCTCCTTTCATTAGCTACATTCTCCTTCCTTTTTATTTCTTTTTTAAACTCTTGAGAATGATGTCCTTCTTTCCCACACTTGAAGAATTTCCCCATCCCTTTGAGGCAGTTCCCATGGTGTAACTTTCCACATTTTTGGCATGTGGGTTGTTGAATTTTCTTCCCACCTTGATCATTATATCTTCCTTCTTGAAACTCCATCTTTCGTTTCTTATCACCACAGTCGTGGGACCATTCTCCAAACTAAATCTCCACTTTGAGAGCACACTGAACAACTTCTTCATAACTCCCAATGTCTTGAATTTCAAGAGCCTTTCTAAGGTGTGGTTTTAATCCAAAAAAGAATATATCAATTTTTCTATCATTGTTGATAACAAAACCCGAAGAGTACCTTGAAAGCCTTGTGAAATTCTATTCATAGGTTGTGACAGATTCTCCTTCTTTATTCTTGAGCTCTATGAATTCTCTCTCCATATTTGTACGAAGAGTTATTGGGAAATACTTGTTAAGAAACATTATCTTAAAGACTTCCCATTCCATCTCTTTAATTTCCACCATTTTCTTGGTGTTCTTAATCAAAGCCCACAATTGATCGGCTTCTCCATCTAGATGATAAAAATATAAGGTCACCTTCTCCATCTTAGAACAGTGAAGAACAGAAAAGATCATCTCCATGAAGTTGACCCAGTGTTCCGCAACTAGTGGATCAGAAGATCCACTAAACGTCGGTGGTCGTTGCCGCATAAAACATTAGATAGCCAGTTTCTCCCTCTTTGGTGAAGGAGGATGTTCCCCATTATTATGGTTAATGTTCATAACCTGAGATAATTGGGTAAGCATCACCATGAAGTTTTGAACTCCACCTCCCAAATCATTGGGGATGTCATTCGGGAAATCATTGCATTGGCCCTCGCACGAGTTGTTGGCCTGATTTCTCTTGGTTCCCAGCATTTTCTAAAATAGAAAAGGTTATAAAAAAACATAATTAAACAAGTCTTGAATAACTTATTCATTTAAACAACATATGGTATCCCTAAGTAAATATTCTTGTCTGCATATTTGTACTTAGTCTCATGCTATAGGCATTCTCTAGGGTTCACTAATACTAATTCCCAAATTAACTAAACCTTGCCTTTGATACCAACTATAGAGACCCTGCCTTTTCTTACATTATTATTAAATAATTTTAAAGATAAAAAACAAAATAGTATTACACATAGAAGAACCAAAGGTTTAGTGTCTTGGGAAAACTAGGACCATACATAAAAATTACAACATTAAGCATAAAAATTTATTTAATTTATTCTTCTCTAGCTTCTTATTGGAAATTGTCCTCTCCTTAGTACATGTAGACACCTGAGGATATACATAAAAAGGGGTGAGCTAGAATCCCATTAAGAGGATTGTTAAGAATAATATAGCATGGGGTGAGCATAATCATAATATGGGAAAAAGATCATGAACATGATAGGAAGCATAAATATAAGACTTGAAATGTGGCAATGCATAAAAATGAAACATCATGTCTTAGTGGTTAACTTCCACACATACTTGTGAACAAATCTAGCATCTTGTTCACACATCATTTCACATTTACTCATGAGATTAATTACTTTACCCAATTCATTGGAGTTCTGTATAATTCCAGGCACACCCATCTCATTGAAACATTCATATTGCGCTATATAATTCCGGGCGCACCCGTCACATCATAACATTATCATTATCATGCATTCTACATAGAACACATATAAAAAATTTACATAACTAACCCATGTAAAGGAATGGGTTTAATCTCATAATAACACATTCATAAACTTTGGGTTCCCAAAAGAAAGATGGAATAACATACATGTTACAAGAACCGTCCACTTTCAGTGAGAAGTAAAAGGCGTGTTATTAAAAGAAGAGTTATTTTGGAAAACATTTTGTTTGACATAAAAACGAGTGAAAAACATATATATACCTAAAATTTAAAGACAATGATGAACAAATTATCTTTAAGGAGTAACCATATCAAAAATGGAGTGAAAGAGGGAGAACCCGAAGGATGAAAGTTGGGTTCGAGAATTTCCCCTTACCTTGTATAAGAATGCTTCCTTCTCTTTCATGTAATCTATAATTACATTGTATTGATTAATTAGAAATAGAGAACAATTTTTACATTAATATTGTTCATTATGGTTTTATTAAGTTATTTTATGTTCATTTGGATGAGTTATAGAGTTTTAAAACATTGTTCGAGAATGTTTGTTTTTATGGTTTTCTTGAGTGGTTCACTTGTATTATTAAATTGAAATTTGGGTAGAACATTGGTAAACATCTAGAACTGATATTACATGTTATTAATGATATTATAGGAGTTTTAATTATCTTATAAAGAATTTTATTAGATCCATGTGGATGAATCATTAGATAATAATTAAATGATGATTGTTTGGGTTAATTTGAGCGATTTTTTGATCATAATGAACTTGTTTTATTTTATCACTAGAAATATGGTCATAAGTTAGTTATAGAACATTAAATAGGAAAAAATAAATAGAAAATATTCTGGTTAACCATAAAGAAATGGTTTTATGACCAGATCTAAAGGTAGAAATGGAATTAGAAAACTTTTCATTCTTGAAGGTGATAAATTAACACCTCATGAACAACGTTCTCTTTAATAAAATAAAAGGAAGAGGGAAAGAGGGTTGGATAATATAATATCACATTAGAATCATAACATTCTAGTACACGTATAATACTGGAGTTACAATACCATTTTGATGAATATAGGTGGCGAGAGATCAAGAAATGAACTTGAAATTGAAAGAAAATTAAAGGAGAAGAGGGAGAGAAATTACCTCTTAAATCTTCCTCTTGAGATCCTCCTAAAGAAAGATAGGATTGGTCTTCTGATGAGACCAGCAGTGCTTAAACGTGGAATAGAGGCTAGGGAATATGTTTGGGTAGAGTTTAGAGAAGGCTTGGAGCTTGAGAGGTGTGAGGAAATGAGGGTGTGAAGGGTGGTTTTTATTGTGAAGGGGAGAGGGGTTTCCTTAATATAAAATTCATTAGCTTATTAATTTCCCCTAAGACAATGAATAATAAGTCTTGAATGAACATGAATAGTAATTTTATCATGTGATCCCAAACCAAGTGGTTTTACATCAGCATAACATCACACATGACTCTGTAATTAGCTTACATAGCTATTTTGAAAATTATGGTATTTCACTATTCATAAAAAATTCAAGTATCTTAGAAAAATCCCAAAAATTACCCCTACCATATTTCAAAGTGTAGAATCCAAAAATGAAGTCCATTTTTCAAAAATAATTTTTTAAAGATTATTAATTTAATATTTAATTAAAATCATAATTTACTTAAAAAACAGTTTTTAAAATTAAAACTAATTTTATAGTGCCTTCAAAAATTACGTAGGGTATTATAAAATTATCCAAAAACTATAAGACATTGATTTTATAATTAATGAAGACATTTTAAGAAAATAATTTTTCTTTTAGATTGATTAATTAATTATAATTAATTATTTATGACTTATAGAATACCAAAACGTTTACTAAGGTCAACTTTTCACTTTCTAAGATGTCTATTTTTTTTTGATTATTCATGGGTAAGGTTACTCTTATGTTCAATGATTTACTATTCATAAGGGTCATTTTACTATTCATAAGGGTATAATACTATTCACAAAAAAAATTATTTTTGTTTTATTAGACTCTAAAAATCATCTTTAACACAACTGTGTATGTCAGATTTCCAAAATTCCCAATACAGAAGTGAAAAACTTATGTTTAAAGGTAACTTAGAACTTACTAGTTCATTATGCTATGTTTTCATATGATTTAATGACATAATTATAAGAAGGGAATTTCCATTGAAAAACTTTGGGTCGTTAAACTGAACTTTTTGATCACTAAGAAATTATATAAATTCCTCAACTATTCTAAAATCACCCAAATAGAATCATATCCAACTTGATCTTGAGGAAACATAGTAATAAAATTCATTGAAATGGAATCCTAGTTCAATATAGGAACCTTTAATGGATAAAATGAACTTGTAAAAACTTGATGCTCAGTTTTCATCCTCTAAAACGTCTTTCTTCCCACCCACCCAAACAAGTCTCTTAATGTATGATATATCATAGATATAATTGAATATACTACTTTAGGGGAGTTATAAACTCACATAAATCTACCACTCATACCACCAATAGAACAATGATCTTACCCTAAAAAATCTTAATGTTGATCATCCTCTGACCACCCCTCAAGAGTATCCCTAATGATGATGTGATCTCTTCACACCTTTACCTCGTGATCTCTAAGATGAGAGTACTCCAATAGTTTTACCAAGGTGGAATATATTGTTATATGATATAGGAAAACTACATGACTAATTTAATCTATATTGAGATGTTAGGATAAAAACTCCTCCATCATCCTCCATGGATTCCAGAATCATGATCAGCATCACCATGTGATTTCTTAATCAATACATCAACTACCACATTCATCTTCATTTAAGTATATGTGATCTTTAAGTTATAATCCAAAAAAAACTTCACCTACCTCTATTTATGTAGATTAAAATTTCACTGAGAGATGAAATACTATAAAATATTGTGATATGTAAATACCACAAAGAATTCACTAGTATGATAATACCATAACATATTAATAGAAACATTACTATATCCAACTCAAGATCCTAAGTAGCGTAGTTATGTTCATGGGTATATAACTATTGATACCCATAGAATATTACTAGTCTATATAGAATCAAAATACAGCCTAATCCAAGACCATAAACTCCACATAAGAAAAAAAAATGAATCCTTCCTTTGGAAATTGATGAACATGAACACTTATCAACTTATCTTTTAGGTACTCAAACAATTTATAATAATGATTTTTCTATATGAAATCTTGATCCTTCCCAGTCATTTCTATAAAGGAGAAACAATTTTAGAGAAATTTGATATGGACCTCTTATAATAGTCTTTAATACCAAGTGAATTGGAAGCCACTAAAAATTTCATTGTATCTAAATAAAAAAACCACCTTAATCTTCAAAGGATTTAATAATATAGCTCATTGAGATGCAATTTTCCCAAGGATACACTCTTCATGGACCTAGAGAATTTACTTAGTAATCTTTCCATAGATATGGTGGTGATGAAGGGCTTCCAAATATCCCTCAAATTATCAACATGATCCTCTAGTGATGTGAAATATTGAAGAATATTTTCAATGAAAAATATAATAAATTGGTCTAGAAACTCACAAAACAATGAGTTCAGTGGTACCATAAAATATGTTGTCATGTTTATGTCACCACATGGAATAAACGCAAAAATAAAGGTACCCATAACAATAATTGAAGGAATTATTTAGGATATTTTCCTTCGTTACCCACATATGATGACACATAGAGAGTAGAGAGATCTTAAAAAACTAGTTATCCACTTTAACTAATCTAATTGTTCATCAATCCATACAAGGGGATTTCATTTCTTCATCCTTGATTGATTTAATGGATATAACTCAATGTGAATTCAAAAAATCTCATCCAAATTATTCATAAAAAACACTATACTACCCCAAGGTGATAAACTAATCTAGATGAAACCCTTATGTTACCTATTTTCAATTCAAATTTGCAAATCTCACAACTATAATGCTAATATATGATAAGGATATGTAGATATCAGAGAGACTGTAGGTTGTAACTTTATCCCAAACTTTATATCATGTTAAGGGGGTAGTGACATTACTTATTTATGGAAAAAATATTGAAATTTCTCCACAAATATAGGAAACCCCACCGTATGAAATTCCAATTAACTCAATAATAACTCTACATACTAATTAAAAAGAGTATTCAGATGCCTAAGATCCATCCAATGATCTTACTCAATAATGAACAATACATAATCTTCTTTCAAATCAATGAAAAAATATCTCATTTAAAATAAACCAACAATAGTGCGTACAAAATACAACTAATCCATTCCAAGTATGGCATTGTATGATTATATCTATTGTGAAAAAGAAATTTTTTGATGACTAATTAGTCATCTATAGGACATTATTACTTCCCTATGGCCAACTAAAAGTTTAGAAATTTATATTTCTCCCAACCCATAGCTAACTACTAAGGAATAGAATCGTTGAAATTCAGGTTTGATCCCATGAAGAATAAGGAAACCTAATGAAAACTCTAAAATAAATGTCAGATCACCATAATATTATAATATAATAGCTGATGTCAACCCATAATGTCACCAGATATAACTTTACACAAGGCCTGGACCACATTCCTAATCACCACATTCTAGCGACAATCACCTTGGTATAAATCAAAGAGAATAAAAGAGTAATTTCACCCTCAACAAACAAATGATAAGATAAAAACAATCAAATTGTCTCAACAAATATCAAAAATAGATAATATCTCAAAAAAACCAACCCATAAAGGTTACATCCAATAACAGTATAACAAAATTTAATGAACAAATTGAAAGAATATAAACATGGAACCTGAAGAAATCCATGGGTCTATCTCATAATGACCATATGTCACAACTATCCCAAACCACAGGAATACAACATGATCAGGAAAATTCATCCTCTTTATGAAGTTATTTCCTTAACCTATATGCCACAAAACTATGTATACAATCCCACAAAGGAAAAATTAGTGTTCGATAACTAAATCTTTGTGGGATACCACTAATGAATATAAAAAATGTCTATCCTTGTGCATATTTTAATCCTTGTATAAAATAGATTTCAAAACATTTCAAGAGAAATCATTTTCAAAAAAAAAAATCCTTTGGATTTCCTTTAAAAAATGTTCAATATTAAAATAAAAAAATATGACATTCCATATGCCCAATTGGAATAAGTAGAAAAATTAAAAAGTATTCAGGTATCAATATCCATATCAAGATCAATTTGGTGAATATTCATATAAAAAATATTCATGTAATGTATTTACAAAGCACCAAAGGATAATCTATGACACAAGGGTATACACAACTAATAAAAATGAAAGGAATGATAGCTAAAATAAGTGAATCCAAAAGTTTTAGAACCTATATCCCATAGAAAGTATGCCTACTAGAAACCATGGTATCATGGGAACCTCCCTTAATGATATTTTACTCCAATAATGTAATGAATTGAGTTTTGACCCAAAATACTTTGGATTATTTTGAAGAATATTTCTGAAGCTGGGTATTGAGTTAGCACGGGAAGCCAGAGGCTCGGGGAGCCTCAGTGTGGTGATATTAAAAATATTAAATATATTTTTTCACGCATGTGCAATGTCCCTTGAAACATAAATAAATCATGTGTGGAGTCTCATATTGGATTTCTAAGAACGCGATTGAGTTTGAAACATTGTGTTTACCTTAGGCGCAACCTAAAGTCATCCGTGCCAGGAGTTTCGATCTGGGGAATTTTGGTGATGTGGAATTGGAAGGGGAATTAATTAAATTAATTTAATTAAAACTAATTCCTCACACCAACCCTATAGAACATGAAAAAAGGAGGAATTCACCTCCTATTCTCCCCCTCCTCTCATATATTTGGACAACATACGAAAACAAGCCAAATCAATGAAGTAAGGTGATGTCGATCCCTGTTTTTGACATAGATCATCATCAGATTGAGGATCATCATGATCTAATCAATGTTCTTCATCCAACTATTTTTCATTTTTTCATCTAGGTAGGTGGATTTGAGTTTCAATCCTAATCCCTTACATTATGCATTTTTTAAGTTTTTAGAGAACAAATGCAATTGCTATTCATCCCTACTAGGTAGATATTTGGGTTTTGTGGAATAACAGGATGAATAAGGAAATTTTGAAGGAAATTACCGACTGGAATTACTTCCAACATGGTTTCTAGTTTAGTGAAACACACCATGTAGTCAATCCTATTCAGGGAAGATGAACTTTTGGGACTACACGACGTGTATCAGGGTTACATGTCGTGTAGTGACCCAAAATGTGTGACTATGGGACATGTATTGGGTTAGCTATGTCAAACTACATGGCTACATACTAAAACACATACAAGGTATATGTACATGGGTTCTGGTACATAGATGTGGGAAAAATAGATGGGCAGGTGGCAGTTTATCTTGAAAATGTTGTGTAGTATGAGATACAGAAAATGTAAGGGACATGATTGGCCGGTCCCCGTAGAAGTGGAACACGGCCAAGGGCCGAGTGAAGAGGTAAATGACATGTACCACCTTTAAACACCATGTTCCCATACATGGGTTGGTAAACCATGTAGATAAGATACATGACCAAGTGCTCGGGTGGGCTAACATGTCGTGTGGGCCCTAGTGAATGTGGTGTACTCCTAGAAGATACTCTTGAGATCGTCCACCTTCTGTATCTCTTTATATGAGGCTCAGATTCAGGATTTTGAGTTGTATATCTGGATAATTTTTCCATGTAGAATTAGATGGTGGCCTATATTACAACATATGATATATGAGGTTGGTTAAATCGAGAAAGACACTTGTGAATATGTGCTCAGCTGATGTTGTAGATCAGTGTGGTTCATGAAGGGAGATGCTGGGACTGGTACTACCCTATATCTTTAGGGCATGGGTTCCCCTACCTCACTAATTAGGTAGAGATGGGTCTCCCCAAGTTTTGGGTGAGAGTTCATTACCTTTGTGTAGTTTCCTCTATGGGTGTTACCCCTTGATGGACTAGGGTGCAGGTTTTCCCATGATGTTTGTAAACAAGGATGGTGATCCCCTACTATGTCAGGGAATGGGTCCTACATAATCATTGTAAGGTAGAGTTAGTACTCCCCTATCAATACAGGGAGTGTGTCCTCTAGCATGGGGTTGGTACTCCCCTGCTGCATCAGGGTACAGGTCCCCCATATTGAATGAGCTAGAAGAGTCGATACTCCCCTGCCATACGAGGGTGTCAGTCCTTTAGCTACTGAGTGGTACTCCCCTACCGAGTTAGGGTGAGAGTCCTCAATCTATGGAGTTTTACTACCATTTATCATTAAGATGTGGGTCCTACATTTTCTAAGTGGTACTACAGTATTGTTCTAGGGTGTGAGTCCTCACTTACAGAGCAATACTCTCCCGCCTCTGAGTAACAGTGGGTAGTGGGTCCTCCTTTGGAGTTTGTGCTCACTCAGCTGTTGGATATGGTTATGAGGAGCGGTCCCCTCTACTTGATATGAATGATGCCTAGTTAGGATTTGGTTCTCCCTCAAAATACTAATGTGTTAACCACTCCACACAAGATTGAAAAATATTTTGCGGGTTAGTTAGGATCACTACTCCATCGACTGAAGGTCAGTGGTGAGGTGTGGGTCCCTCCATTTCTCTCATTTGATAGGATGCATGTAGTTCATATCCTCGAGCAGTGCTCCCTCAAATATATGTGGTGGTGAGGGGTAGGCCTCTTTACATGGGTTTCCTTAGCTTGTGCTGAGAACAAGCTAATGGTGAAAGGACTTCTGGTGATGGGCACTATAGCTAGACCTAGTAGGTTGTTCCTGATGCAGCATGTTCTCTCGGATGTACCATTAAGAATAGTAGGGTTGTTCCCAATGGAGTGTATCTATAAGACATGTTCTATCTGATATGGATGATCTTGGGGAGTGTGTTCTCCTAGTTTTATGTGTTTCCTTTAGATCCTTGGGTAGAAATCCTATTGATGGATATGAGTTCCTAACCTCATGAGACTTGGAGTTTGAGATGAGTATTTCTAGGTGATTTCTAGGAGTCCTTATGGTGTTGTAACATGTTGGGTCTGACACCCCCTATAGACAAAGCCGACAACTCATGTAAAAACCCGATGTTTCTCAATGGAAATTAACTTCTCATAAGTATTTCATAAAATCCAATGAAAACGCAACATAATGAACTAATAAGTTCTAAGTGTACTTTAAACATAGGTTTTTCACTTCTGTGTTTGGAATTTCAAAAATCTGACATACACGGTTGTGCCCAGTAAGTTATTTGGAGTCTGATAAGAAAAAAATAATTTTTGGTTAATAAAAACCTACCCTTAGGAATATTAACATACCCTTATGAATAGTGATATACCCTAATGAATAGTAACCTTATCTATGATAGTATTAAAATAATATTCAAGTGAAATTATGATGTACCTGTATTTTAGAATAAGTAAACGAATGTTTTAAAACTAGGTTTCAATAATAAATTATGATTTTAGTTAAATATTAAATTAATCATATTTAGATTTTTTTTTTGAAAAATAGACTTCATTTTTGGATTCTACACGTCGAAGAATGTTTAGGGTGAACTTTTGGGATGTTTCTAAAATACTGAAATTTTTTATGAATAGTAAAATCCGATAATTCACAATAAATGCTAAATAATGGATTAATTGAGTCATTGATGATGATCTTATGATGTAAGACCAATTGGTTCTAAGTCACATGCATTTATTAATTTTATTGGTCATGAAATATTTATTATTCCTTGTATTGTGAATAAATAATAAACTAATGATTAAAACATTAAGAAAACCCTCCACCCCTCCACTATAAATAACACCCATTATTACCTCTTCTCTTCACTCCACTAAAGCCCTGTTACTTGACAATATTCTGCCCAAATTTCTTCCCAAGATTCTCCCCCACGTCCAAAATACCCTAGCCTCTTCAAAATACCAAAACCTCTCCCCTTAAGAGGTTCTCAAAGGAGGAAGTTTCAGAAGGTAAATTCCTCTTTCCAATTCTTTCTTTTCTTTTATGTTCTTTTTTGTTTCTTTCCTCACCTCCCTTCAACCAAATAGTATGATAAATCTAGTGACATAAATGTACTATAAATTTTTTATGGTAATGGGATATTTCATTATCTTCTCACTGACCCCACCATTTATTTGAAAGGAATGAAAACACCATTTGAGATGTGCTAATTTAGAACATTCAAGGACAACGATTTATTAATTTCTATCATCATCATTAAATCTGACCATGAAACCATTTTTGTTATAGTTGAACCAGATTATATATATGTAATATATCCAATTTTTATTTTTTAATCTTTTTGTACAAATGGTATTAAGTTATAAATCAAAACATGTTCTTTGTAGTCAGACCCACAAATTAACAAAAACAGTTGTCACTTTGGTTTTATATAATATTTTGACTTCACTATAAGTAACCAAATTAAATTTAAAACCATTTAATATTATATATGTAAAATAATATAATATAACTTCAATTATTTACAACCACGTTCATCTTACATGTTTATCCAAACATAAATATAAGTGAACAGGTCATTAAAATCAAGTAAATAAACGAGCCCGAAAAATGAAATTGATCCTCATAACCAATCAAAACGGTTATGAATGAACATAAAATGATTATACTAAACCAATTACATATATAAGCTTTTATGTAATTATTAATTAATAAACCTAATTTGTTTATTCAGGTCTTTAATAACAAGTGGAGAACACCAACAGATTTAAGGTAAGGGATCCTCCCCATTTCACTTTTATTTCAAGATTGTCTTATATGTTATTCCATTTTATGTGTGATCCCTAATGATAGGGTATTATTTTTGACCTTCAACATACTTTATATCATGATTTATAAGTTATTAGAAACCCCATTCTCTCTCAACAAATCCCTTTTAGGTACACCCGATACCATGCCAATAATCCGTAATAAATTCTACTAGAACCTCCTTTACTCCTTCGGGTTTCCCAATATTTATTTTTACCCTAATGAAGTTGTATTTTATTTTCATGTACAACTTATACATACTGTTTATATGCTCCAAACTCATTTTCCATAATCCATCCCTCATTCTCTTTTGGGGATATAAATGTTTTTTACTGATTCCCACCTCGATACCCCCGATAAGAAATCATGTTTTAAGGAAACTTCCCGAATTCTTACCTGGTTTCAAGTGCACTCTATCTTATATTTTAATCCACCATTGTATTTATAAAATCTGTATTTTTGTTATGAAAACCTTCTTGGTTCACTTATGGTTTTATATAAAAGATTTTTCCCTTTTCTATTTTAAAAGCTCTATAGTATTTTCCTTAAAACTGCACAAAAATGTTTTAATGCTAAAATTTCTCAAATACATTTCTTACAAGTTGTCACTCCTATTTGACATAACATACCATGATATGTGTCTATTGAATGTCTATGTGTATTTCCTTTATTTCATGGACACTTTCATGATACGCCCCTTGGTTATGATTTATGTCATGGTTGTGGTACCTAATTCTTTCCACGGGTACCCTTATGTTTATGTATGGTTGATTATGTATGATTATTGGTGTGGAAAGATTATTTATGTGGAAAGAATATTTATGAAAATGTTGATATGGGTGCACCCAGATAGTGATCCAATGCATTAGGTAAAGTTAAGTCTCATGAGATGTGATGTGAAACGATATTGACAGTTAGCCTTGACCTGTACTAAAATGGGAAACAGGATTGGTGGTTAGACTTGACCCATACTAAAGAAATGTCTTATGATTTTGCCATATTTATATGATCTCATGCTTATATGATATGATTTCATATGTTCCATTCATTTTTATCATTATTTCATGCCTCCTAACTCATGTGTTTAAGATGTATCGTTATGTTCATTACCTTACTAGACTTTTTAGCTCATCCCTTTGTTCATGTCTTCCCCAGGGTACCCTATGCAGATTTAAGGGATCAAAGGAAGTTAGGAGCTCTTTGTGGAGATTAAATAAAGAAATGTTTTTTAGCCCCATGTTTTATTTTTTTATGTACCTAGTCACCCAATACACTAGACTTAACGATCCTTGGCTTGTACTCAGATGTATAATTATGCTTAAAATCATGTAATGTTATATATAAAAGGCTTGGGTATCAATAGATGGTATCATAGGATGTTCTAGTTATTTTTAGAGATTTGGAATAGATAACCATAGTGAGAACCATAAGGATGAGATGAAGTATAATAAAAAATCCCTAAATTTTGGTAAGTATAGAGTAAGTGGTTTATCAAGAAAATACATCCATGTCTGGATACGAGCAAGTATAGGTGACTCTGGAACATATGAACATAGGAGTGAAAACTCTTACAAGAATTTTTGGGCTTGACCTGGGGAATCCCGGTACACGACAACATGCCTTACTGCACTCTTGGTTATGACACTCCTGGGGGATATACTTTGGTATATTCATGAGCTTAGTACATACCATTATTAAGAGACAAAAAAATCTCATAAGAATATAAGTCAAGAAATAGATCGAGGATAACCTAGATTTAAACCTATGTAATAACAAGTTAGGTTGTACTTCTTATTTATAAGTTCATTATTTTATGTTCAAAGTTTCCTTTTTATGATAAATAGATATGTATTAAATACCTCTAATTATATGATATTTTTCTTAGATAATGGCGGGAAATAGAAGAACACCCTCCAAAAACCAATGTGATAGGAAATTTCAAGATTGCTCTAATGATATGCCTGATACGACAGGAGTGGGTGCTGAAAACATCCTGACAGTACTTGCTCAGCTGGCTTGAGTAATGAATAATAACATGAATCATGTTGAATAACCTCCTCCTCCAAGGAAAGAGAATGTTTCTGTAGAATATTTCATGCGGAAAAGGCCTCCCATGTTTAGCAGATCCTATGATCCCCTCCTCATGGAACAATGGATTAACTCAATTGAAATGATATTCTCTATCCTTTAGTGCTCGGAAGAAGAGAAGGTTGTGCTGGTAGTCTATTGTTTTGATGGGGAAGATGATCAGTGGTGGACACTGATAAACAATACAAAGTCCCAAGAGGAAATTGATTCTTGGGATTGGTAGGAATTCAAGAGGACGTTTTCAACAAATATTTTCCTCGAACCCTTTACCTCAAGATGGAAAGAGAGTTCCTCGGAATCAAGAAGAATGAATATGAGTTCATCGGGGTGTATGGAGCAAAGTTTACAAGGCTTTCAAGGTACTCCTCTATATTTTTCATGTACACTGAAAGCAAGGTGGATCGCTTCTTTAGTAGACTAATGCCGAGTCTATGAAATGTATCAGTGATTCGAGACTTAGATAGCTATGAGGATATTGTCTATTTTCTCCTCAAGGTTGAAATGGAGATTAGAGACACTCAGTGGTCTCGTGGGCCCAGTGACAAGAAGAGGAAAATGGAGAACAACATGGGTGATTTATCAAACAAATCCCATGATGGAAATAAGCCAGAATTTTCCCCTTGCAAAAATTATGGGAGGAAGCATCTTGGTAAATGTCTGAAGGGAACCAAGAATTGATTAAAATGTGGAAAGCTTGGTCATCTGGCCAAGAACATATGAAGGGATATGAAAAGTCCCACTAATGTTGAATAATAAGAAAGGAATGTTCAGATCAACACCCAGCTAGTAGTGCAGTGTTAGAACTATAAGGATCATGGGCATTATGCGAACAATTTCTCTAAGTCGAGGGTTGTCAGTGGCAATCAACAAAAACCTCCAAGGAAACAAGGAAGATTGTATGCTATCACTACTACTGAGGTGGAGCTGGAAAATGATGTAGTGATAGGTACACTAGTTATTCATTCAATAATAGTGAACATATTATTTGATTTTGGTTCTATGTATTCTTTCATATCTAGAAAGTTTAGTAGAACTATTCAAACACCACCTCAAAATTTGGAGGAAAATTTATCTGTGAGAACATAAAATGGGGAAATCATTTCATCCATGGTTTATAACTCCACCTCGGTTAATGTTTGTGGACTGAACCTCCCATAAAATCTTTTCACACATTCTTTAGTGGAGTTCGACGCTATCTTGGGTATGGATTGGATATCTTTATACAGGACCAACATCAACTGTCGAGAAAGGGAGATTACTATTCACATCTCGAAGCATCCTATGATTCTTTACAAGTGTAAGGAGGAAAATGAGTCTCCTTTAGAATCTTCGTCTCAAGGATATTGTTGCCTTATGAGCAGGCATTTCAATCTCAAATGATGGAGACAAAGGATAGAATCATGCTTAAAGACATGCCCATTGTGAGGGATTAAACTGATGTATTCCTTGAAGAGTTGCCTTGTCTTCCTCCTGACCGAGAGGTTGAGTTCTCAATTGAACTTATTCTTGGAACTTTTCCTATATCAAAGACACCTTAGAGAATGGCCACCATAGAGATAGAATAAATGAAAAAGAAGCTACATGAAAATATAGAGAAGGGTTTTATACACCAATGTTCCTCACCTTGGGGTGCACCAGTCCTATTTATCAAGAAGAAGGATGGATCAATATTCCTCTACATTGATTATCGTGAGCTCAATAAAATCACCATAAAGAACAAGTATCCCCTACCAAAAATAGATGACTTGTTCAATCAGCTTTGTGGGGCCAGTTATTTCTCTAAGGTGGACCTTCAGTTAAGATATCATCAATTAAAGGCGGGGAATGAAGATATTTCCAAGACTTCCTTTTGAATGAGGTATGGACACTTTGAGTTCATAGTGATTCACTTCAGACTCACTAATGCTCCAAAAATTTTCATGGATTTAATGAATAGAGTATTTAGATATTACCTGGACAAATTTGTGGCAGTCTTTATTGATGATATTTTGATAAACTCTAAGAGCAAGGAGAAACATGAGGAGCCTTTGAATACCATGTTAAATACTTTTTGAAGGGAGAATTTGTATGAAAAGTACAGTAAATGCGAGTTCTAGATGGGGGAAGTATCATTTTTGGGGCATGTTATCACTACCAAAGGGATATCTGTGGACCCTTCCAAGATGGAGGAAATTGACGAGTGGTCCAGACCAACTTTCGTAACAGAGATCTATAGCTTTTTGGGTCTAGATGGGTATTATCGATGATTTGTGAAGAAATTTTCATGATTGTCAAACCCAATGACCAAGCTGACATGGAAGGGGGTAAAGCTTTTTTGGACTAAAAAATGTGAGGTAAGATTCAAAGAGTTTAAGAGGAGGATGATCACTGCACATTTAATCACATTATCAAAAAGTGGAGAACGTTTTGTGATATACAAAAATGCTTCAAGGAAAGTCTCGGGTTGTGTACTCATGCGAAATGATAATGTGATACCCTATGCCTAATGGCAGTTGAAGATCCATGAGCAGAACTAACCGACACATACTCTTGAGCTGGAAGTCTTGATTTTTTTTCTTGAAGATTTGGCGGAACTACCTTTATGGTGAGAAGTGTGACATATACATCGACCAAAAGAGCCTAAAGTATATATTCACACAAATGGATCTAAACATGAATCAAAGGAGATGGTTATAGCTAATCAAATATTACGATTGCTCTATTCACTGTCATCTTGGAAATGCAAACAAGGTAGTTGATGCTCTAAGCAGAAAAGAACCTGCTACTCTATCCATGTTACGGATTGAGAAAGACCCTATCTTCTTGGATATGCATAGGATGGATTTAGAAATCATAAGGATAGGGGATACACCCTACCTTACCCAAATAATTGCACAACCATCCATTCAAGAGAAGATTAAGGAAGAAAAAAGGGATGATGTGAAGTTACAAAAGAGGTTGAATGCAGTAAAGGAAGGGAAGCTGCAAGAGTTTCATATAAACGATGATGGTGTGATTTGGTTTGGAATGTGGCTCTGTGTTCCTTTATCACCCGGGATAAGGAAGGAGCTATTAGAAAATGAACATAGATCAACATTCTCTATCTATCCTGGGAGTACCAAGATGTATCGTGATCTCCGAGAACACTTCTGGTGGGATAACAAGAATAAGGAGATTGTGGAATATATATCAAGGTGCTTGGTATGGTAGCAAGTTAAAGGAGAGTGACAAAAGTCCAAAGGGATGCTAAAACAATTTTCTATACCCATGTGGAAATGGGAGAATGTTACTATGGACTTTGTCACGGGTCTCCTGAAGACATCATGGGGAAATAATGCGATATGAGTTTTGGTTGACCGACACCCCAAAAATTCCTATTTTACCGCTATTCAAGAAGATCTCTCGCTTGAAAAACTTGAAAAAATATATGTGAAGGATGTGGTTAGACTGGATAGTGTTCCACTCTCAATTGTCTCTAATCATGATCTAATGTTCACATCTAAATTCTGGAGGAGTATTCAACATGCTTTGAGCACTGAATTAAATTTCCGCACGACCTATCATCCCAAATTGATGGCCAATCTGAAAGGACTATTCAGATGCATGAAGATATTCTAAGAGCCCACTCTCTAGAATTTAAAGGTGGATGGGATCAACATCTCTCATTGGTTGAGTTCTCATATAAAAATAGTTTCCAATCAAGTATTCAGATGTGTCTTTATGAAGCTCTATAGGAAAGCGATGTAGAACTCCAACCTGTTGGGATGAAGTTAGAGAACGAAAGTTACTTGGAATCCATCTTGTACAAGAGATGTCAGAGAATGTTCACGTCATCTAGAAAAACATCAAAGCTGCTTAGAGTCGAAAGAAGAGCTATGCTGACAACCGTTGAAGGGACTTGGAGTTTTACATTGGAGATAAATTATTCCTTCGAATATCACCATAGAAGAGAGTCAATAAATGGAAGCTAAGCCCAAGGTACATTGGCCCCTTTGAGATATTTGACCACATATGAGTCATGGCCTATCAGCTTGCACTTCCACTGAATATGGCTTGAGTTCATGATGTGTTTCACGTATCACTCTTGAGGAAGTACATACCTGATCCCTCACATGTACTGAACTCATAGGTGGTGAAGCTAGAAGATGATCTCCCATATGAGGAGCAGCCAGTGAAGATTCTAGACTGAAGAGATAAGGTTCTACGCAATAAGACAACCCACCTTGTCAAAGTGTTGTGGAGGAACCAAAATTTTGGAGAAGCTACTTGGGAAACAGAGGAGGCAATAAAGGAGAAGTACCCTCACATGTTTATAACATAGAATGTAAAACGAAATTTTAAAGGGAGAAATTTCATAATGGGGGAAGAATATAACGACCCAATGTTTTTCAATGGAAATTCCCTTCTCATAAGTATGTCATAAAATCCAATAAAAACAAAACATAATGAACTAGTATGTGCTAAGTGACCTTTAAACATAGGTTTTCCACTTATGTGTTTGGAATTTCAAAAATCTGACATACACGGTTGTGACTAGTAAGTTATTTGGAGTCCAATAAGGAAAACTTAATTTTTGGTGAATAGTAACCTACCCTTATGAATAGTAACATACCCTTATGAATAGTGATACAACTTAATGAATATTAACCTTACCTATGATAGTGTTAAAATAATATTCAAGTGAAATTATGATGTACCTGTATTTTAGAATAATTAAACAAATGTTTTAAAACAGGGTTTTAATAATAAATTATAATTTTAATTAAATATTAAATTAATCATATTTATAAAATTATTTTTGAAATATGGACTTCATTTTTTGATTCTACATGTCAAAAAATGGTTATGGTGAATTTTTGGGATTTTTCTGAAATACTGAAATTTTTGATGAATAGTAAAATCTTATAATTCACAATAAATGGTAAATAATGTATTAATTGAGTAATTGATGATGATATACTGATGTAAGACCAATTGGTTTGAATTAACATCAATTTATTACTATTCTTGGTTATGTAATACTTATTGTTCCTTGTCTTGTGATGAAATAATAAACCAATGATTAAATGTTTTTGAAAACCCTCCTCCCCTCCACTATAAATACGACCCATTCTTACCTCTTCTCTTCACTCCTCTCAAGACTTGTGCATTTACAATATTTGGCACAAATATCTCCCCAAGCTCCTCCCCCACATTCAAAAGCCTCTTTCCTCTTCAAAATACCAAAACCTCTCCCCTTAAGAGGTTCTCAAAGGAGGAAGTTTCAAGAGGTAAATTCCTCTTTCCAATTCCTTCTTTTCTTTTATGTTCTTTTCTTTTTGTTTCTTTCCTCACCTCCCTTAACCCAAATAGTATTATAACTCTAGTAACTTACATGTAATGTAATTTTTTTATTATAATGTTATATTTCATTATTTTCTCTCTTTTCGCCACATTTTATTTGAAAGGAATGAAAGCACCGTTTGAGATGTTCTAATTTAGAACATTCGAGGACAACAAATTATCAATTTCTATTATCGAATTTAAATATGGTCATGAAACCATTTTTGTTATGGTTGTACCAGATTACATATATTTAATATATCCTATTTTTATTCTGTAATATTTTTTTACAAATGATATTAAGTTATAAATCAAAATATGTTCTTTATAATCAAACCCACCAATTAACAAAAACGGTTGTCACTTTGGTTTTATATAATAGTTTGAATTTACTCTAAGTAAGCAAATTAAATTTAAAACCATGTAATATCTTAGATGTTCACTAATATAATATAACTTCAATTATGGAAAACCTTTTTCATCTTACAAGTATATCCAAACATAAATATAAGTGAACCAGTCATTAAAATCAAGTAAACAAATGAGCCCAAACAATGAAATTGAACCTCATAACCAATCAAAACGGTTATGAATGAAATTGAAAATATTATACTAAACCAATTACATATATAAGGTTTTATGTAATTATTAATTAATAAACCTAATTTATTAATTCAGGTCTTTAATAACAAGTGGATAACACCAGTGAATTTAAAGTAAGGGATCCTCCCCATTTCAGTTTTATTTCAAGATTGTCCTATATGTTATTCGATTTTTTGTGTGATCCCTAATGACGGGGTATTATTTTTCACCTTCCCCATACTTCACTCATGATTTATAAGTTATTATAAACCCAATTATCTCTCAAAAAATCACTTTTAGGTACACCCAATACCATGCTCATAATCCGTAATGAATTCTAGCCGAACCTCCATTACTCCTTCGGGTTTCTCTATATTTCATTTTACCCAAATAAATTTGTCTTTTATTTTTATGTAAAACTTATAAATAATTTTTATATTCTCCAAAATCATGTTCCAAGATCCATCCCTCATTCTATTTTGGGTATGTACATGTTTTTTTAGTGATTCCCACCTCGATACCCCCTAGATATGCAATCATGTTTTAAGGGATCTTCCCGAATTATTACTCGATTTCAAGTGCACTATATATTCTATTTTAAGACACCATAGTATTTATAAAATCACAATTTTTATTATGAAAACCATCTTGGTTCACTTCGGTTTTTTTATAAAATATTGTTCACTTTTCTATTTTAAAATCTATTTAGTATTTTCCTTAAAACCGCACAAAATGTTTTAATGCTAAAATTTCCCAAATACATTTCTTACAAGTTGTCACTCCTTTTTGACATCACGTACCATGAAATATGACTATTTAATGTCCATGTATAATTCCTTTCATTCATGGACACTTTCATGATACGCCCATTGGTTATGATTTATGTCATGGTTGTGTTACCAAATTCTTTCCATGGGTACCCTTATGTTAATGTATGGTTGATTATATTTGATTATTGGTGTGGCAAGATTATTTATGTGTCAAGAATATTCATAAAAATTTTGAGATGGGTGCACCTAGATAGCACTCCAATTAATTGGGTAAAGTTAAGTCTCATGAGATGCGATGTGAAATGGGATTGTAGGTTAGCCTTGACCCATACTAAAATGGGAAACAAGATTGATGGTCAACCTTGACCCATATTAAAGAAATGTCTTATTATCCACAACACTTTTACAATTTCCCTTTTCAGGGAACAGTGGAATCGGTGACCCTTGGTTAATAGTTCCAATGGTAGACAGTTGTGAACAGTGGCATCGGTGACCCTCGGTGAACAGTTCCAATGGTAGGCAGTTGTGAACAGTGCATCAGTGACCTTCTGTGAACAGTGCCAATGGTGAGGTCCAATGGTAACCTCTCTTTTCTTTTCCAAATTTCCAATTCTGTGAAAAGTTCCATCGGTGAATAGTTTTATCTGTAACCTCTAACAGTAACCTCTCTTTCCTTTTCCAAATTTTTAATTCTGTGAACAGTTCTATCGGTGAATAGTTCTATCAGTAACCTCTCTTTCCTTTTCCAAATTTCCAATTCTGTGAACAGTTCCATCAGTGAACAGTTTTATCGATAACCTCTAATAGTAACCTCTCTTTCCTTTTCCAAATTTCCAATTCTGTGAAGAATTCAACCAGTGAACAGTTCTATCGGTAACCTCTCTTTCCTTTTCCAAATTTCCAATTCTATGAACAATTCCATTGGTGAACTGTTCTATCAGTAACCTCTAATGGTAACCTCTCTTTCCTTTTCCAAATTTCCAATTCTGTGAACAGTTCCATCGGTGAACAGTTTATCAGTAACATCTAATGGTAACCTCTCTTTCCTTTTCCAAATTTCCAATTCTATGAACAGTTCCATCGGTGAACAGTTCTATCAGTGAGGTCTATCAGTAACCTCTATCAGTAACCTCTATTTCCTTTGCCAAATTTTGAGTCCTATGAAGAGTTTTTCCAGAACGGTGAGGTCTAACGGGGACCTATTCTTTCCTTTTCCAAATTTTGAGTTCGTGAATAGTGTTTCTAGAATGGTGAGGTCTAATGGTGACCTTTTCTTTCCTTTTCAAAATTTTGAGTTCATGAATAGTGTTTCTAGAACGGTGAGGGCTAAGGGTGACCTTTTCTTTCCTTTTCCAAATTTTGAGTTCATGAACAATGTTTCCTTAACGGTGAGGTCTAACGATGAACTTTTCTTACCTTTTCCAAATTTTGAGTTCATGAACTGTGTTTCCAGAATGAAGAGGTCTAATTGTAACCTCAATTTCCTTTTCCAAATTTTGAGTTCATGAACAGTGTTTCTAGAATGGTGAGGTCTAATGGTGACCTTTTATTTCCTTTGCCAAATTTTGAGTTTGTGAACAGTGTTTCCAGCTTCCTATAGTTTCGTCCCTTTGAAAATTCCTTTGATTTAAAATGAATTTAATGCCTTTTTAAGGACTTTAAGGCCTATTCAAAGGCCATAACTCCTATATTAAATTCTCCTATTTCTCAGGATGTTTTTACTAGGTCAAACCATGTGGTTTAATGTGATCCTCTTTTAATGGGAAATCAAGCGCAGCTCCTTTAAATATTCTAAAGGTATGGGATATCTTCCTCCCTAATTCATTCTCCTTGTTATCTTTTGTGAGACACTCGAACCTTTAATTTCTTTTCATAAGAGTTGCACAATCAAACTTTCCTCCCCGGATTGGTTTCGCTCTGTTTTGATGCAACCAAGTTGTATCGATCAATCTTTGATAGAAGTTATGTTTTATCATTGTTCTTTTGTGGTTCATATTATCCTGTTTCTCCTTTCCATATTATAGAATGTAATCTCCATTCTTCTAATGGAGTTTTCTTGTGGTTCGGTTGGTGCGGTCATACCATAGAATCCTTGGGTGGATGCAGTTGTCATGAGAGGAGGACCGTGACCCGTTGTGTGGATAAATAATGTCAATATCTATTTGAGGTAGGGGATTCATTGCTTAATTTTTTCTTATATGGGCAACTGTAGAGTTATAATGTTTTATCCCACTAGATGGAAATGGAATTTACATAATAAATATTTGAACCAGATAAATAAATTGATATCGATCGTGTGTTATTGCCTCTGATTTTTCTAGAAAATGTGATATTTATGATTGTTCTTGATGGAAATTGGTAAAGAATGTAAATATGGAATTAATTCATAATCAGTTGGCTAAATATAAAGAGGCTTGTGAAGGAATCCAATTGATGTTGTTGTAATTTGATGTTAATCAAATTGGTGCAGTAATAACATTTATTTATTTATTTATGATAGCTTACTGGTTAGGTTTCTCGAATTTGTAACCAACAAATAATAAATTGGTTAATCGAAGATGGATTAGGGAACTGGTGATTTGTTAAAAGATAATTACATATAGGGTTCTGAGTTACCCACTTGTTTGTTTAAGGGCCAAGAGACAATTGATGCGATGTTGTTTTCCTATTGTTTGTGTTGTGACGTGAGCCTGGATGGCAGTTTTGATATGTGGGGGCAGAGAGGCCTATTTGTTGTGGTAGTAGTTGATGCCTAGGGTGGTGAGATATATCAGTGTATGCATGTGGGTGTCGGGGAGGACACTAGGGATGATGAAATGGTATAGATGTGATTGTTAGATGCTTAATGTTTCTTATTGGTTGATTATCTGATTTACTTTTCCCCACTACTCAAGGCAGTTGGTATTACATAACCTTTTTTCATAAAGGGGTAAAGATGCATGGGGTATTCCACGTGCTTTCTGTGTTTAGCTTCTCAAGAGAGAATGGGTCTATGCTCTTACTATAGGAGGAAATGAATCGACAGGTAGTTTATCTACTCACCATGTTGACACCCCCTATGTTTAGTGGCATATAATGTTTTTCTAGAATGCCTAGGAATATGGGAATGTAATTCTGTAAGGAATAATTGAATAAATGGTGTTAACCCATGAGGATGGAGTTTGCAGGAACATAATGATGAGGTTGTAATTTTTAAAATGATAGTGGACATTGGGTATGATGCTAATGAAATTTAATGTGGAAATTGTCATTGGTTAATTAATGTTTAAAGAATTAATTAACATAATGTTAAACTAATAAAAAGTTAATGAAATAATTTATTAAATTTCTTTAAGTGGTCGTGTGCTTATAGGATACATAGTCTTAGAAGTAGCAGCCTGGAGTCTAAGAGACGTTAGCTGCAGTTTTGTCTAAGACTAGGTTATGTCCATAGTGTGGTTGTGAGATAATGTATATTCTATACTTTTTTGTGTTTTTATATGCTACTCCACCTTTTAAATAAGGGAAACTGACACCCTAGGGATTATGAGCCCTAGGGGGTGTTCTCCCCAACATTCTGGTGGTAGGATGGATGGCTGACTACCCCATTTGGCCCTGCTCTCTTCTCTTGGTAGTTACTTGTGCTGGCTGGAACATTGGTTAGTTTTCCCCATATATGTGTGTAGAGGGCTGTAATGGCTTGTCGTTATTCACACACATATATCCTGAATATATTATTCTATGGACTACTATAGGTGTAACGTGTATAGTTTGTGATGGCTTGAGGATCCTTACTCGGTGTATGGGCTATAATGGATTGAGGTATAATACCCGATGTATGATACCCATTATGTGAGCTGTGGTGGCTCTCAAAAACTACCTGGTTACTTTTTTACGTGGACATGGTTGTTTTATTGAATGGGGTTCATATTTTGGTACTTCGCCCAGGAGTTTGCGGGCAAGCATTTTTGGAGAGAGATTCTTAGGATGTGAAATGTTGGGGAAAAGCGGCAAACCAGTGGGGAAGTAGTAGCGAGGTACCCTTGATATTCTTTATTATATGATATATTCTTGTATGCGTTACTTAGTTAGAGTTTCCATTGTGAGGCTGGGAACTTAGTATACCTGTTTAAGTAATGAGTTAGTTTCACTTGTTGTTCACTGTGCTTTAGAACACTTTCTTTACTTTTTCATGAGAGGCTTCGGGGAGGATCCTACTAAGTATAATATTATACTCACCATATGTATATATAAAATATTTTTCAGGTCACTTGGAGTAGGTTGGAGATCAAGCTGGTTTCTACTAGCTTGGGGTTCTAGGAGCTGTTCGGGCTTGTGGTTGCTGCTGTTTTATATTCTTTTGGGTACTTGCATTTTTTCCCCTTTCAGTTGTGGTAGTTTTGCATAACATTTCATATGTGTACATGGGATTTCTTTTATCTTACTGGTTGAGTTAGAGTTTTTTGGTGTCTATCTTATCTCTCTCTTCCGCAAGTGTTCTCTTAGAGGGTAATTCCTCTCATTTGGGTGTTCTTTTACCATTGGTGCTAGTCGCCAACCCGGGGCCTACTGGAGGTGGGACTCAGGGGTCATTATCTCCCATCTCACATTGCCGGCCTAGGAGGGGAACTCTTTGTGGGGAGGGGTCATGACATGTAAGATCTATCATCTATAGATCTTGATTTCTAGAATTACGAAAGGAAAAAATATATAAAAATAAAATAAATAAAATATTATTTATTCCTGAAAATATAATAATATCATATTTTTAGTGTCTTTGATTGTTCATTTCATGTGTGAATGAAATAGATCATGAAACAAACCAATTATTTGCCCAAATAATTTCACTTCTCCTATATGAAAATTATGTGATCCCATGAAACAAATATATGAGGATTATCTTATAAATATAAAAAATATTTCATCTCCTCTACTTTCAAAATAATTGAATGATAGTAGGAACTCATTACCATGAACAACTCCTTATAACACTATTTACACTATATGTATCCTCCTGGATAGGACACTCATGATCCACAACACAATTGATATCCATTATAAGAAAATATCTTGCATGTAGCACTATCTTAGTAACCATGACCGTGAAAAAATGTATAATGGGCTGAAGAACTCACTTTTGGATAAAATAACCTTTAGAATCTATCAAATATCCCCATGTATTGTACATAATGGTATAAATCATCATAACATGATGCAAACTACAAACTCTATAATCCCATAAAGGAAATTTCTTATGAACTATCCACATAACAATTACTCTTACAAACTCTTCCAAAGACTCTTATAAAATAGCCAATGAATCTTAAAAAAACTATATTGTGGCATTAAACCCTTATTCATGGTGAAAATACTTTATAAACATCTTGTTTTACTTCATCATTGAATGGTAATCCTAGGAATGATATGAAATAGTTCCATGAAGTCTCATTCTATCGATGAATATAGGAAGAAACTATAAATTGTGAACATTATTATGTTATGTTTCAATTGTTTCAACCTTAATGAACCTTAGAGAGGCATATAATTTTAAGAATGATATCCATATTTGATATAATATTGGTTAACTCATTCATATGATCAATATGGGGATCATCCTCACAATTCAAAATCCTAACATTATGAAGAAGAGTACCAATGAAAATGTTTAATCCCACTTATACTAACTTCATTTAAGTTGAATAGTGAACAACAATGCGCTTGTCCCACATCATACTTAAGGTCTTCTTGGATACTTATATATTATATGTGATTTACTTTATACAACCACTTCTTCCAGTGTTTCCCACCCACTCTAAGACCATTGGTTACTACTTCCTCTTAGAGCCTTTTTATGCCATGGTATGATCCATGACACACCACTGACTGATGATGAGATTTTCCTTTTCTCATTAAAATATTTCATGGTTGGCTATGGTCAATAATGAATGGTTAGGACTTTCAAAAAATTTCTATGATTTCCTTCATTTTTCATTAATTTTTCCTTAGATTACACTAGATTTACATGAAAGTATAAAAAATTTTAAACAACATATGAATATAGTAATATCTTATTTTACACATAAAAATCAGGAAAACATATATAAAATTCAATGAAAACATAGATATAAAATATTGATATCAAAATTCCCCACACTCAAAACTTTTCTTATACTCAAGAAAAATATCAAAATTTAACACATAGTATCTATACCTTAGTAGGGTAAAATTTTAATTCCCCATGAACATAAATATAAAGTTTTGTATTAAAATTTTGAATGAAAATAATCACCAAACAAAGTGATCTAAATCATGCTTCATATTCAATTCTAAATTCAAGATATTTTCGCTTTAAAATCACATGATTAATCCTTTCATTAATATTCATGCCATTTAGAACATACCTTATAGAAAATATATTTCACTAATCACTCAAGAACATGTAATTGGAGTTATGATCAATATTAAGTATATTCACTGTATCCATAAGCTTTCAAGTAATCTACATATCCACTTAAAAATTAAACCAAAAAAGCAATGAATAATTTTCATTTATATTCAAATGTATCTAGAAGAATGGGTTGGTGGGTAATGATGTAAGGAATTAAACTCATATACCTGAAATGGAGGGATAATCTATTTAGAAACAATGAACACTATTTGATATAAAATTAAATGAAATAAATTCTACCCTCCATGTTCCAAAAAAAGGATAACATATCTATTTCCTTCCCTATTTATTATATGTCAAAAAACGAACTTTTAATAAAATAAAAGATTTTGGTTCATTTTTTTAGAATTTTCAAAATATTTTTGTTTTTTTTCAGAATTATTTTTTTACTTTTTATACTTTTTCTTTTTTTTAAATTGAGAAACTAAAATGTAAGAAGAATGAATAATTATTTTTGAACCCTTTATCCCCTAAATAATCAAGATATTCTTCCCTCATACTCAATCATGGAACACTCACCTACCAGTACTATGAAATACCCAAATCCAAATTTAGAGATAAATTAATAATAATTCAATTATAAAAAAATAAATATTTGTAGGGTGGATAAATAATATTATAATATGGATTCTTATCTAGGTATTCCATGGTTTATAGGGATTAATAATATATTATATGTAGGGTACGTCTTAAGATCAAATATGATAAATATTAATTAATAATTTCCCTTAATCATTTTAATTTATTTTAAAGTCATCATGCTTTGATAATAAAAATAAGAATGTTATAGTATTTATTTATATCCCAAGTTCACTAAAGAAATAAGGTATACATTTTTTTCGAAAATTATTAAAAACTTCTTTAAAAAATGATACAAAATATTGGTTAATAAATTTATGGTGTTAACACTAATAATTATTCAAAGAAATGTAATATTTTATGAATCAAATTCTTGAATAACAATAATATCTAAAATGACTTTATAAATAACTTATAATTGAAATAATAATGCGATGTTTATAAATTTAAAACTTTATATCTAACATTTATGATCAAAATGAATCAAAATTTTTAAAAATTAAAAATATATTTCCTAAATAATTTTTTTTATAGATTAGTGAGTTAAAGAAAAAAATTTCAAGCATTCCATGGATGAATTAAATTTATTTCATGTAAAAAATGAAACCTTTTTATTTAAAAAACATATAATGATAAAATGGAAAGTAAAATTATAATAATGTTTGAATAATACCCCCCTCACCATGAAAGTATTTATTGTGTTCTATTCTTCCTCAATTAAATAAATTTCTTCTCTTAAACCTAAAATGTAAAAAAAGTAAAACACGGTTTTATCCTATTTATCTTAAAAGGATAATGGAATCATCAACTTTTATGGTACTGTAGCAGACTGTAGTAGGTATTATAGCAGCGGAAGCACTGTAGCGGGGGATGGACTGTAGTAGGTAATGTAGAGGCAGTGGTACAGTAGCAGGTAGTATAGCAGCACGGGTACTGTAGCAGTACTGTTCACTGAGGGGTCCTTTGGGCCAAAAAATGGGCTTTCAAGCCTTGTTTACAGGACACTTGGCCTTGGGCCTTCAGGATATGTAATGGGTCTCCCTATACCCTGTCTAAAGAGGTATTTGCTTTAAATAATAATTTGAGGCTTCGACCCCAACCTTTAAAAAAATAAAGGAATCAACCACTATAAGTGTTAAAAAAATATGCTAATTTTATATAATAATTCATAGAAAATAGTAAAAATAGACTTATCTCATGAATCAGATTTTTTTAAGGTCATTTATCATGAACTTTTATTTGTTTCAAGTAATTAAATAATATATAAAGTTACATAGTCTAGAGATATAAATCACTTTAAATTATATTGGTCTTGATTAAATTAAATCATTCTCTTCCATTAATAATTATTAACACTAATTTATAGTGGACTCTAATTTTTAGAGAATTTTAATTAATAAACTATGAAATCAAACTCTCATAAGATTTTTATTATTCCTTGACCATTCATTCTATCTTTTACTATGTAAATTATATGATAAATGAAGGGATTTATATATCATTATCCTATTTTCCAAGTGTTGATGGTATTTCATCCACAATTACTTTAATAGAATCACTGAACTCATGGTCCTCCACTACTTCTCCTTATATCTCCTTTACAATTCTGGTTCTATATTTGGCCCAAGACTACTATAATTTCTTCACCAATATCACATCAATGAATTACATAATGTTCTCCTCCTATTCATCTTTTAAGTGTAGAATTGATGAATGTTATTCTTCTTAAATAATGTCATAAAGTTCAAATCACTCTTCCTTATGTCCCTCCTTTTCAACTTAAACTTCTTTGATATACTATTTCTTATTTCACTTTCTCATTCCTTACATCAGAATGTAAATGTTTATTTTTATAATGGGATATAAAAGTTTACAAATTATATATTTTTTTTCCATCTCCTCATTTTACTTGAGTTGTGACTCATGTTCTTCGATCTTCGCATCATTAATTTCAGTGTATTTTATAAGCATTTAAAATAGTCCTTCCCATGGATTCTATTCTTGAGGTAAATGAAAAATATAGAATTCTTGGTATATTTTCTCATTCTATTTTCCACATTGGATGTTTTTAAGGTTTTCATATCCTTCATATTAATGATACTAATAGGAGCCTTACATTATTTATTTTTGAATTGATCATATCCTTGAGAGTACAATAGGTCCCATCATTCTATTTTTTATTTAGAACCCTTACAATTATACAGTTTCTATGAAGTAGTATCCTCCTAGTAATATGTATAGTGTCAAATAATATCCTTGTATTATATAATCTGTCCTATATAAAAAAACCAATCATTTAAAAGGGTAAAAAAATAAAAACCTAAAATAAAATCAGTAAAAAAGGGGAAAAGAAATATTTTGACTTAATCAATAATTCTTTATTCATTTTCTAGTTTTTGATAATCTCTAAAATCAAAAACAAAGACTTAGTTAGAATTAAGTTTTCATGACATCCATGTGGATGATTAGAAGATTATAAATTTATAATTTCCTAGAACTAACACTAACTTCTAAGGTGTAGAAAATTAGAGGTCTGGGGTCTATCCCATAATGAACATGAAAGCCTAATGATAATTACAAACTAATTATCAGATCATTATTATCTTATAATTAGTATGACACAAAATCTAAACTATGCTGATCAAAAAAAAATGAAAAATGAAAAGTTGATAGAATGATGAATAGATAAATATTAATATCTAAGAGTGTTTGTCCTAAAATAATAACTCAACTTTACTTGAAAAATTACTATTATCAATAAATATTTGATTATAAATATAGTCAATATTAATTTGGTCAATTCATATAAAAACCACCTTAGTATCTCAATTACCCATCATTAGATGAACCAAAATAACTAGGGTTCATTAATTTTAAGTTTTATATGTAGAATAATAATTTAATATACTATTTAAGAATAAAAAATATTTACTGTTCGTGGTTTTTTCCATTATTAAATATATTTTCTCCATAATTCAATGATGAATAAAACAGAAAGATCAAGTTATAGAATAATAATAATTAATAGGATTATCCTATGATTAAATACAAATCAAGACATGATGTACACACCCTATTTAACTGAATCCACTCCCTCCTATGTGTTTAGAAACTACTATATGAATAATCTTCAAAACCATGGAAGTTACACTGATTATATGAGAGAATAAAAAATCTATGAAAAACACATGAATAAAACTAGAAAGATTACCAAAAAGATCAATAATCCATAGCGAAAAATTTATATAATTACTCAAGGAAGAAACTATTCAAAAAGAATGAAAAACTCTAGAAATAAATTCATAACTACCACTATCTTCCCCAAGTTGAAACCATAACAGTCCTCCCTATGGATGATAAATACTCTTCCAAGTTTCATAGTTTCTCTTTTAAATTCTTGAAAACCATTCATAAAACTTTATGGTCAAACACACATTATTTCCTCCATAATATTCAAAAAGCTTTTATTGTTAATATCTTTGAATATTCATGTTTTGTTGTTAAGGAAATAGATCACAAACCAAACAAATCCTTTATACAAATTATTTCATCATTTCTGTATGGACATGGCATGATCCCATGCATGAACTCCATGAGGATTTTACCAAAAATATTGAAAACTATACATATACACTACTTCCAAAATTATAATGTGATATTAGGAACTCAAGACCAGGAATAATCTCTCATCACTCTATCTACACAGTCTTCATCATCACAGTCACAAAACCTATGATCCATAGTGAAACAGAACCCCATTATCAGTAAAAATATAGTTTGTAGCACTATCTCAACCATCACAACCATAGAAACTTCCAACCATGGTGTAAAAATATCACATGAAACCAACATAACCTCAGGAAGCTATAATATATCCTCAAGTATTAGATATTGAGGAATGGATCATCATAATATATTGTGACTTCCAAACTCTATAATTCAACAAAGTCAATGCCTTCATAAACTCCCCCAATAATCACTCTTATGAACTCTTATGAAGAATATTACAACACCACCAATTAATCTGAAAAAAATCATCTCACAACATGAAACCCTTGGTCATGGTGGATTCACATCATACACATCATCTTCTACTTCACCATAATTTCAAAATCCTTGGTGAAATGTGAAAATACACCATACTATATCATACAATTAATAGACATCAAATATTTTTAAGTCTTAACATATTATTATCTTATGTATCTATTTTTAAATCTTTCATTGTATTTGAAGATGCATAAAATTATAAGCTTGATATCTATCTTAGATGTAATGGCATTTCACTGTTTCATAGTCATGATATAGGGATCACCTACATGGTGCATAACATTAACATGGGGAAGAAAATTACCAATAATTATGTTTCATCCCATTTTCATTTTCTTAATTTAAGTTCAATAGTACCGTTCACTGTGTATGTTCCACATCAAACTTTAGGTCACTATATATTATTTTTTATCATATGATATAAAACTCACACTACTATTTCTTACAATGGTTCTACCCTGAAATATGATTTTTTGTTACTACTTCTACCTATCATCTCCCTATGCTAGGATATGATCCCTTTCCTAGTTCTAACCCACTATAGGATTTTCCTCTACTCCCCTGTCTCTTCCTTAGATGGATTTGGTTGAGTTTGGTGACTATCTCACTGTGAAAATGTTAGAATGTTGTATCCAGATCTGTTTTGATGAAGTTGGGATGAAAACTAGAAGAATATACTATACACTAGACTGCAACTCTAACTAAACTTTATTAGAGCTGACCAAAAACATCGATAGGGCATTGTAGAAGTGAAAACATATTGTAGAACCACGTGACAGGACACTATAGTAGGTGGGATTTGGAGATAGCTATACTATAGCTCCATAAACTTTTAGCCATCAGTCACTATAGAATATTATACATGGTTGGTTGTGACCCATTTGTAGTGAGGACTTTCTATGTGGCCGGTGGCATAATTTAATCAACATGATTTATGGGATCATTAAATCTAGGGTTTCTGAATTCTTTTGAAAATTTTATTGTACCCTGTAATTCTACTCCCACTTATAGTGAATTAGTACCTCTCCATGGAAGTATGGATTTTTCATGAACCACATAAATCACTTTGTCCTATGATCTTATTCTCAATATTGTGTACTAGATTTTCTTCATCTGAAAACCATTTTTTCACTATGGCTCTTGACATTTATATAAAAAACATACCCTTTCTCTTAAATATGGTAAACGAAAACAAATTTTTATCCTCTATCATTAATTTTTCATTATTTTTTTATTTTAATTACCCAATATTTTCCTAAAATCATAAAAAATGTAAAACAACATAGTGAGATTGGAATATCCTCTTTTATAATTAAAACCCAAGGAAAACATATATAAAATCCAATGAAAAATATATATAATATTGATATTAATGATATTTCCCTATTATTAGCTCACAACCTCATCTCGCCTCAAACAAGCTAGACTAAACTCCAACTATTTTAGTAAACACCAAAAAAATTAATTTTCTATGTATCTTATATCCTAAATCATAGACTAAGGTTATAATAACCATTATTTTAGTGTGTATCATGTTTTCATAAAATTATATATTTTTCATTATAGATTATGTACATAGAATAAAAACTATGAAATAACACTAAATAAATGAATATTATCACAAAAAGTTACTTACCAAGGGAAAAATATTTTCTATAAGAGCATAAAAAGTACAATGGGACAATAGTAACAAGTGTACAAAATAATCACTAGGTTGTAAAATGAGACATCCTGATCTCCCATGAAGATGACTCAATCGAAGAAAATTATAGAAAGAAAGAAAATGAATGGAAATATAGAAACCATTTTTTGGTTGGAGCGGGAGGATAATATATGTCTATTTAAATAGGAATGTATGATATTTTAGGGTAATCAATATATATCCAATAAAGTAACAATTATGGGTAGTTAATATGAGATCCCTGAAAATAATAGATAATATATGATTATTTCAGTTGAGTAAACAAATTTAATATTCTATTAATATGTTTTATTAAATTTCATGTAATGAATTAAAAATTAAAAATAAATTTTAAGACCTAAAGGATGCTATATAATCAATTAGGTATCAATTATGCATTTGAAATTATTATTTTATTTTAATGGAAATATGGTTTAAAATTTTTATTTATTCAATAATAAGATATTTTTAATTATTATAATTTTGGAAATTTGGAATTATATAAGGATTGTTTAATAAACAATACATTATGGGTTTTTATTGTAGATTAATAAAAGAAGTTTTATTTAAAAGTACATTATTTTTAATTTATTAAAAGGATTTTTATTTTTGAATTTATATTCTAAGTTCCCCATATTTTATTTTTCTAATGTACAATATCTTACTTGAAATTCTTATATATCGGAAATTTGAAAAATAAAATGACCCATATTATCTATAATATCTCGGTGATTCTTATGTATCCATATAATAATCAAGTACTTTTCAGATTTTAGCCATATTATTACCTTTATTTATTCATTTAAAAATAAAATAAACATTATTTATTAAACAAATGACTCCTCTGTATGTATTATGAATAATGATGTTGTCATATTTTTAGTGAATTCTAAAGTACCCTTAATTTTTGAAGGACTTTACCAATTATCCAATCCCAACTTGATTAGTGTGACACTTGCGTATTGAGAAGAGTTAATTTTATGAATTCTCCATTTGTAGTTTTCCATTTTTTTATTTTCACTCACTAGTTACTCTTACATATATAAGAAATTTTCAGGTCGTTTATATATTTCCAGGAACTCTACTAATTCATGTGACTATCTTTCTCATGGTGTTATTGACTTATCATTATAATTATATGATATGTTTCATATTATAATTATGTTATAGGAAAAATTTTCAATTTTATTTCATGATTAATAATTAGATACCTTTATGTATCAACTTTGTTACATTTACATATTACAGGAAATTTCAACCCTTTTCTAATTATTACACTTCGAGTACCCTTACTTTTACTGTGATAAACCCTTAAAATATGGGGATATTGTATCTTTTGTTTCCTTGTAATTTAATATTTCCTTAACCAGTGACCCTTATATAATATTTTTTCACTCTTATAGTTCATGTATGATTTTTTTTATATACTTCAAAATGGGTATTAGAAAACATCTTCTGTGTGATTTGGAAGTATCTTATATAATGTGTAAGATCTATTCCTTTTCATATTATTGTATACACTTCTCAAATTATTAAATAATTAACTTTTGATCATATTTAACCTTAAATATCTATCACTTTATTAGTATTTATTTATGAAGCTCTTATACTCCATCCCATGTTTCAGATATTCAGTACTCACAAACTACATGGACTCAAATTCTAGTCTAATCTTCAACTTACATTATTATGAAATTATTGTAGGATTGGAACAAGTATCATCCACAATAAACTATATTTCAACAAATTTGTAGGTTATGTTATTAATTTCTGTTTATCTTAAAACTAAATTCTAGATATATTACATATTTCCCCATGATTTATTTTGATAGAAACAATCGAACAACAATTGAGTTATTTTTAATATGAACCACTTTTGGAAATACTAGTTTCAAAATTCATAGTTACCTTTTTGGATTTGACACATTATATATAATATTTATTTCTAGGTAAATATACTTAAAAAAGAATCCATAGATCATAAAAGTTAAGTATATATATATATGGCTATAAATTTTAATAGGATAAAGTCCAATTAAACGTATTTTAAAATAAAGAAATATTAGCATTGTATGAATTTTTAGATCATAATAAAAGTTAAATTATTTTATATTTGAAATTACTTTAAGTAATGTCATTGATAATATATGTAAGATAGGGGTATGAAAATTCATTTCCACACATCTTCTATAATCAAATTAACTATTTTGAAATATTTTTAAAGAATAAAATAGAGTTCATATTAAGTGATGATATTAGAAATATCTAAGAACCTTCGTGATATGAGAATTGTAAGGGATTATTTAAACAGGGGTTAATTATGAGATATTGATGAAATATTTATTAGAAAACTTTTTTAATCATAAAAAATGATTGTTTATTTTGGTATTAGGCGTAAATTGAGTGATTAGAATATATAAGGATACATGAACTATCACTATATGAAACCTAATAAAATTTAAATCCCATGCAGTATTGATTATGGAAGTGACACTAATTATTTTCTATAAAAGGGAACCTATTTCACCTAGTTCTAGGAATCTAAGGTTTGGTTTTCTACTCCACTAGTATAAAAAACATATCCTTCTGTTTTTGGTTTCTAGAAATATTCTGAATGTTTTTTTCATTAAATTTATCCTTAAATAAAAATTCAATTCAACTTCATTACACAATAAAACTTATTTCTTTCATTAAAAATTATAAATTTAAATTTCAATGTATTTTTTAAATTGTTTCCTTAAAATTATTCTATTTTAATTTTACTTCTCTAATAATCTTTAAAAATATTCTATTCCTAGTTAACCCATGATTTTGAATTCATTTTTATTTGAGTTTCCTGAAAATGATTATATTTATGGATCAAAATGTAAGGTTTTATGTGATTCAAGACCCACATGTACTATTTATTTTATAATATTTTATATGTTTTTTATTGTTTTTATACTCATGCGGCACACATATACAAGATATGTTAGGATGATGGGTGGGATAATAATTATGTTTCCCTCAAATTCATTGAGTAATGTGATATATCTCATGAGATGACATGTAAAGGAATGGGGAGTAAACCCAATCCACTATGGTACATTTTACACTTTTTTATAGGAATAGGGAATAAAAATAATCCACTATGGGACTCTATCAACTAAGTAAATATGACTTGAAGCCGATCCTTGACCTATAAATACAACGACATGTATTATATTTGTGCTATATATAATTTTATTTAACATTTACCATACTCATGTGATATTTTTGATGGGTTTAGAGGATCATCACATAATAATTGGAAGTGGAAAAAACCAATATATGGCCTAATTTATCTTCATAGAACATAATCAGAATGGGAATATTAAGAACATATCATACCTAAAATTCTCATGAAACAACCTCCTTAACAATAGAGAAATATTTATGATGATAACTAAATAATAAATCTAAATCAACCTATCTCCATAGATTATCCTACAAAATTTAGATATCATAATGCTTCGTAAGGATCACATACACTTAAAGGAGTGCTAAAACTATTATAATAAATAAAAAATAGATTAAAAAGAGGAAAAGATAGATTTTTAAGGCCTTTACACATTTAATTTTTCACAATAGGTGGGATAAAATCACATTATATAGTGATCCTTGAGACTCTTCATGCAATGAAGAGTTTTTAACAATGAACATATCATGTGATATATCATGGAACCTGTATGTTATATCCTATTAGTTCATTCATTGAAATTATTCAATGAATGTTCAAGCAATGAATGAACCAACCCTTTGGTTTATAACTAATGAAACTATTCAGGAATGAGGTGGCTGAATGTATGAACTATATTATCTAAGAAAACACTCTGTTGGATGAAACAATGTATGAGGTTGCATTACATGCACAACAAACTATGTTGACACCAAAACATACTTAGGCTTCTACTTAAGGATGCATTGGTGACAAGGTATCCTCAGTCCATGTGAATCATATGCATATAATTTTAGTAAACATATAATAATATCCCACTTTAACTAAAATCTATTAGGACTTTATAAAAAACACCACAACTCTTTATGAGTACTTATAAACCCTTTAAGATAAGGTTTTTGGAAACACTCTTTATTTCAGGACAAATACTTTATCTAAAAATTAATTATTATAAAAATCCATAAATATGTGACCCTAAATTCCATGGAATCATTTAAAACAAATAGAAAATATATATTCCATATATATAATCAAAGAGTATGTCCTAGAAAATCATCATTTCTAGTTAAGATACTATGGTGTTTGGTGTGATCTCCATAAAACATACTAATCTCGTAAGAAAATTTCCACCATAATATATATCATATATTTCATATATATATATATATATTCCGTTTTTTTCAAAAGATCGAGTGATCACTGGACATGGAGTAATGTCAATATAGTATAAGGCATATCATGTATTCTTTATTATCACAAAATGATTGACCATGTTGGTGAATACATCACATTTAATTCATCTAATAGATGAATACATCACATGTAACCCATCCAAGTATTTTAACACATTATACGTTACCCAAATAAGAATGGACATGCATTTTCTTAGTATAATTAAATCAAGGCATAGATTCCTTTACTCATCATATAAGTGCAGAAACCCCATCTTGGTTATGATCCAACCGACGATATGATCAACAACATTCCCATCCACCCATGATTATCTAAGTCTTAATGAATTACATAATTAAGGTATCAAAGTATAAAGAAAATAATGATTGATTTCTATCTAACCATTGTTAAGAATGATATGTGATAAATATACACCCCAAAGTATATCAATGACTATATGATATTCCCTAAGATATACATTTTGTGGGTCATCCCAAGTAATGATTATCTCCTTATTACCTCATGAATCTATTCTTTGTATCTCATATAAAACCCTTTATAATGAGTAAAAGGTTCTATTCATGATAATCATAACATTTTAGTACAACCCATCATAATCCATGATGATCATTTATTAGGGAAATCTCAAATTGACACTTTAAGGGGATATTATCATTCAAATATTCATGTAAAGTAAATTATAGTACACATGAATGAATGATAATTAGATATTAGCCTTATTATAAATACATGACAAATTATTAAATTGTTATATCATTCTCTTAATTATAGAATTCTGAGAGACTCTACATGAGTCTCATGAATTTTCTATGATAATTGTTTCATAAATAGATCCACTACATTATCATCTATAGCAATCCAATAGATCTTAACATCACCCAAATCAATGATATATTTTATTTGTGAAGGTTGTGATTAGTATATTGGTGAGACTAGGGTTCCTTTTATTTAGAGATAGATCCATTTTTATCACAATAAATATTAATTTCTACCTTGTTTCTAAGAACCACATCATGTTTATTAATAAACATTGTAATCCAAAAAATTTCCTTCATAGCATTTGATGCGACAATGTACTCGACCTCTATTGTCATGTTTTCTATAGTGACTTGTTAGGAACTCTTACAACTGATATCTCCATCATTTATGTAAAACATGAAACCAGATTGAGATTTAAAATCATCTCTATCAAATTGAAAACTTTCATCCATGTTATACTTTACATAGAGCTCATACTTTCCTTAAATGATCAAGAACATATGCATAGTCATTCTCAAGAACTTCAAGATGTTCTTTACAATAATCTAGTGGATCATACTAGGATTTTATTGGTATATTGAATCATTACAAAGAGAATAGGTAACTTCATATTGAGTAAACAAAATGAAATATATGATAGATCCTACAGAAGATTTATAGGGTATTATATCCATCCTTTCTAACTCCTTAGAATAATCTCGATTCATTATATGATTTTTTCCATGAAATACTGGTAAAGACCCATTATTTGAGTTTTCAATGCTAAATAGATTTATAAAATTACTATTATAAGTTTCCTGACTGAGTTAAATAAACCTTTTAGATGTATTTATATTTATATTAATACCTAGTATGTAGTTTAATTCACTTAAGTATTTTATTGAGGAGCACATACCCAATTGCATGTTCAATGTATAAAGTGTTGGATTTTTTTTTAATAATCATTATTTAATCTATATAAAATATAAAAAAATAAAATGAATCCAACTAATCATATTATATAAAATCAAATCATCTATTTTCTTAATGAATCAAAACTCTTTAGTTGTATTATCAAACCAAATATTTTATCTTGGAGAGGTTTTCATCATCTCATAAATGAAATATTATATCTTCCATAATTTAGAGGTATCATCAAGAACTTAAAAACCTTTGGGTTCTATAATATACACATATTTGACTAAATTATAGTTATGGAAATAAGTTTTTACATCCATTTGATACATCTCATAAGAAAATTAAGCTACCATAAAGAGAAATATCTTAATGGAATTTATCATTGTAACATGTGAAATGGTTTCTTCATAGTCAATACCCTAAATTTGATTGTAACCATTTGAAACTAATTATTATTAATAGGTAGAAACTCTACCTTGTATGTCATTTTTCTTTGGGACAACCCACTTTCATGCTATGGTTCTCACCCCTTCAAGCACATACACCAAGTTCCAAACATGGTAAGTTCACATGGGGACCCTTTCAAATTCCATTGATTTTAACCATTTCTCAAAATAAGAACTCTATTTGGACTCTTGATTAGTTGTAGGTTCATCTCCCATGACCATTACCTCAGTATCATCATATATAAGAAATCCATATATCATGAAATCTTGATGAATCCTATGAGAACTTTGAGGTTCTTATGCGATTTTAGTCTGTTCTTCTTCCACAACTCATTGTGGAACTAAATCAACCTCTATAATAGGAAAAAATCTAATTTGATGGTATTTAATATCACCAAGTTTAACTTTCTCCCATTGAATCCAAGAATTATATATTCATTCTTTAAGAGTACACTAGTTTTAGATACCAACAATTTGTGTTCAATAGGATTATAGAAATAAGATTCTATTATTTCTTTAGGATAACCAAAAAATAATAAATTTTATGATTCAGGTATAATATTATTAGAAGAAAAATTTAATACGAGTACTTTGTAACCCCAAGAATTAATAAAATACTTCTTCGGGACATTTCTTAGTTATATATCATTTGATGTCTTTAAGAATAATTTAGATAGGCTATAGTTTAGTAAGAATATATCAATCTATAGAGAATAACCCCATAATGTTATAAGAAGGTCACACTGACTCATTATCAATCAAACCATACCTGACAAGGTATGATTCCTCATCTCAGACACATCATTCCATTGTGGTGTTCTAGGAGGAGTGAGTTGTGAAAAAATTTCGTAATCACTCTGATGAAAAATGAATTCCTAACTCAACTATTCACCACCCCGATATAATAGGATAATCTTAATACATTTTTTCAGTTGATTATATAATTTTTTACAAAACTATTTTATATTTTCAAAGGTTTCATACTTGTGTCTCATCAGATACCCATATCCAAATTTATTAAATTCATCTTTTAAGGTAATGAAGTACCAAAAACTATCACTATATTGTGTACTCACTGGTCTACATATATCATTATGTATGAGATCCAAAAACACACTAGTTATTTTATATTTTCTTCTAAAAGGCCACTTGGTTACGTTTCTTGATGAATATGATTCACATATATCAAGCACTTAATAATTGAATGAGTCTAACAACCCTTCTCTATGGAATATTTGAATGCGTTTCTCATTTATATGTCTAAGTGAATAATTCCAAAGGTATGTGGGATTAGAATAGATCCTGAACATATTAAATTGAATACTATAAATAGGACTATCCATATCTAGAATATAAAAATAATTTACCATATTACTAACTCTATAAAATATTTCATTATTATATATAAAACAAATATTTTTCATAATAATGAATGAAAATATTATAACATCCAAATAAGATATAGAAATAAAATTTATATTTATCATGGGGATATAATAATAATTTTCTATTTCTAGGAATAATACACTAGTTATAAATGGATTATAATTACTAATATATAATATAGAAATTATTTATCTATTAACAGCATAAAGATCAACTTTTGTCTTTTTTTTTAATTCCCACATATTTCCGAGTTTGTGTTTATTAGAAAAAATGTATGATGTACACCCAACATCTGACACCCATGAGTTAGAGTTAGTGAAATTAACCTCAATAATATTCACATTCAGATTTTATGTGTGATTTTAATGTATTATATATTTTCATATATGAATCTTAAATAAATTTATTCCATTAAAAATGATGAGGCCATACATCATAACTATTTAGTGATACAAGATCCATATTTCATTATGACTTACACTAGTTTGAGCATGTAAATAATCCATGTCTATACCTGGTAGACAAAAAATTGTGAACTATATCAAATATGATTGTTAGATAGAAGAGTGGGAAAATATTTATCCAAATCCATCATGTATATTCACCCAAATCTATTCCTCAATCATCTTAATTGTTAGAGTTTCCCATCTTGTGTAACATAATTAAAATACTAAAAAAATCATGCAAACCATTAGTGACCTTATTAATTTATTACCTTCCTCAAGATAATTCATTGGAACCTAACCTTTAGGGTCACCCATACTGAATGATCATGGTCTTGATAAGTTCCACTCTAGTAGGAATCAAACACTTATTATTTAAATCATCCCCTCTTAAATGTATCAAATATTTAATAAACATCTCACAGATATAAAACATACTACATATCATGCATTCATTATTTTCTATTGTTTAATCCATTTATGTGTGAATTATTCTAAAAATTTATTTTTTGAATACATATTATTTATAAAAAATTAATATGTTCAGACCACATTAATGTGAAACTCTTTTTAGGAACAATACAACTTTTGAAATTGGGTATTCTGGTGAATGTAATAATTGATGTAAAGAATTTTTTTAAATAATGAAGTTATTATTAGGTCATGGTTGTCAAAATATTATTTTTTATTATAGAAATGAAGAATTACAGGAAAAGAAAACTTTTTATCTTGTTTAAAAATAATTTATGATCTTAAAGAGTAGGAAACAATAATCTTTTTAATTGTTTTACTTAGGGAATTAAAATTTGGAGGACATAATTTATTTTATGGAGGAGAATGCAACCACCTATGATTTATAATATTTTATCTTCTCAAAAAATTATATGTTTATTATTATAAATTCTATAAATAAAATAATAAATATGAAATTAAAAAAGGAATTAATATTATTATAAAACATCACCCACTAAGGGAAAATATATTCCATAAGAACATAACAAGATCATTGGGACAATAGTAACAAATTTACAAATGAACTACAAGTCTACAATATAAATCACCATGATCTCACATAAAGATTAATCCAATGAATATGATGAAATATATAAGGAAAATAAGTGGAAATATGGAAAAAATTGGGGTTAGAGTGGGTGGATTGGATGTGTGGTTATTTAAAGAGTAAAATATGACCATTGCGTTTAGTTTTTATATATCCCTTAAAGTATCAATTTTGGGTTATTATTATGGGATACCTAGAAAGAGAAGATAATATATGATTAATTATATTGGGTGAATTAATTTAATTTTTTATTAAGATATTTTATTAATGATCATATTATGAATTAAAAATTAAAAATTAATTTTATGAAGTAAAAAATATTATATAATCAATTAGATACCAATTATGAATTTGAAATTATTATGTTATTTTAAGTTTAAAAGGATATAAAATTTTGATTTATTAATTATAATATATTTTATATTATGATAATTTTAGAAAAAAAGTTATCGATTTCTAAAAGAAATTGTTTGTAATTGTAACGTCCCGGTTCCAGGTGCCACCCAAAGGTTCTCAAAACCCAGTTGGTCACATAACCTCAAGTGCATTTCCCCAAACACCAGAAGATGCCGACTAGAAGAGAGGGACAAGGTAAGACATTGGGAAAACTATTCCCTCATTGGAAGAGTATACATGGAGGAATAATAAATGATAAACAATAGCAGAAGTAGTAATACCATACAATAGAAGTAAATAACATAAGATTGATAGTATAAATAACTACAACATATATAGACAAATGATGCAGGTCACATGTATCTAGGAAAGAAGCCAAACAAGTCACAATGCTGGAAATATAATACTAAAACCAAATTACAGAAGACTGTAAACTCCAATAGCATCGTAAGACTCAACTTGGTCCCATGCTCTCTAGATCTAATAGAAATCGAGTACTTGATGAAGAAGGGTTCTTGAAATTATTTATACCTGCAACCATATAATCTGTTTGGGCCCAAAAGCATGACCCAAATAGGGTGTGAGATAAATTCTAGTAGGTAACCACCAAAAGATCGGTTCCTATCTTTAATTGAATATATATAGCATGAAATATGAAAAATGAAGCTATACACTATAATGTAATCAAAACAAAACAATCCTACAATTTCCATTATTCATTTACATTTATTAGTTACTTAAACTATTGAATAATATAACCACGAGATCCAGCCTAAGATTTGTATCCCCCTATATAATAGTAAAAACATACATCTCAGAAGACCATCAAAATAAACAAGTAAGACCGAGTCCAAGCTTGTGCTTTGGTTTGGCAGACTCGTCACAATTATTCAATTATTCACAAAAACCCTATGGGAAAGCTCTCATGATCTAACACCTTTGGTTTAACATAGCACTAATCGAAAGAAAATGACCACCTGGCTAGATCTCATGGTCAATTCCACTGGGTACACATGGAATCAAAAAATTATACATGACCTCTGAGTACCTCTCACGGTAAATACCCCCTAGGTCAACATAGTATAAATAATCATAAAATACCTCCTTGGTAGTTCTCACAGTCAATACCCTTGGGTCAAAGTCTACACTAGGGATCTCATAGTCCTGTGTAAATATTCATGGAAACCCCTACAATTTTCTTGGTCTAATTCTCTCACGTTCCATTGGAAGATCAGTACACATACAACATTTTTAAAGGATATAAGTGAAATCCAAACTATTACAGGGCTCAAAATTAATCAAGGAACATTATCAGGATTAAAGTCTCCGCATGAAATTGAAACTATCTCATGGCTCAACTTTATTCAAAACATAAAAAATGGAATCACATGTAACCAATCAACTCCATCCCAAAAAACTCAAGGCATGGAAATACGACATGTAACATAGGCAACCTAGGCCAAAAAACTAATAACAGTCAAACAAGGGAACAAACCCATGGGGTGTCCCATAAAAAAGGGTATAAAATCTTATTCATAGGCAACAACCCTTAATCAAACAACCAAACCATAGTAGGTATTTTATAGGGTCAAAAATCCAAAATACGCAATACCCCAAACATGGGTATTCAACACTTTAAGCATATATAATCCAAAAAAAATTGAGGAAAGGAACAAACCACCTACCTTGATGTTGTATGAAGAACAATTTTCAACTTCGGACCTTGAATCAGCCTAGAACGATATAGATCTAAAAAAGGTTAAAAATCGCTCAACATTGGATAACTCAAGAGAGAGGAGAAATCATGAAGAGATGCTCTAGGGGAAGAGAGAATTCGCCGGTGGGAATCCAACACACCCGGTGACGTCTCAATTAGATATCGGATAGTGGAACGTGAAGAGCTTGATGATCTTCATCCATACGTCTGTCTCGTGTATGAAACACCTACAGAAGAAACGTTTTTTTGGAGATGAGACGTGACCGAGCTCTGAATCATCAAATAAAAAGAAAAGTACCTGGCATGTTTATTTAATGTACACACCGTGTACTAACCTCAACCGGCCCCTGATTTAGGAAGTCAACCATGTCACCCACATGGAAATTTAATTAGACATTACACGACCAGTACATGGATACACACGACAATTGGGTACACGACGTGTACTCAGAAGTACAGGGCAAGTACTTAGAAAATTTACCCTTTCTTCCTTTCTCCTCAAAAACAACCCAAAAGAATGATCCATATCTGAATAAAGATATGGGTTCTTACAAACTTCCCCTCTTAAATAAATTTTTCCCCGAATTTACCTTTTAAGGGTGGCGAAGAAGAAACTTCAAACAACTCTTAGCACTTTGATCGTACGTTGACCTCCCTCTCCCAGGTCTTATCCTATAATCATCCATGCTGCTATAACACCCATACCAAAGGAACATACCGAACACAGAGAACCTTTGTTCTATGATCCACAATCCAAATAGGGTTCTCCTCAAAGGATTCATCCATCTCCAAATCAACCTCCTCGGGTTAAAAAATATGAGATAGGTTTGAAAAGTAATGTAGTATCTAAGAAATATGAAGGACTTCATACATATCCTAATACCTCCAAGGTAACTATAACTAAAATGAAACCAGACCGACACTCTCCAAAACCTAAAATGGCTCAATGTATCTCGGTGAAAGCTTCCCCTCTCTTTTATTCAGCACGTGTTTCAATATTTGTGTGACACGAAAAGAAAAAATGATCTCTAACCTTGAAATCTAGAGGTAATTTCTGTTGATCAACATAAGATTTCTACCAAGACTGTATTGTAGTCATCCTCTTCGGAATCAACTCCACCTACTCAATAGTATCCTGCATAAGATGAGGTCCCAACATAGCTTCCTCACCTACCTCCATCCAACATAAGGGTTATTGGCATGACCTACCGTACAAATACTCATAAGGCGCTATCTGAATCATTTCTTGAAAACTCTTATTGTAGGAACACTCCACCAGGGGTATGTGTCTCTCCCCAGAGCCCCTAAACTCCAGGACGCATGATCAAAGCATGTCCTCCAATACCTAAATTGTGCGCTCAGACTAGCCATCTGTCCAGGGATGGTAAGATATAATCAGAAGTACCTATGTACCCAAAGCCCTCTGTAGTCCATTCTAGACCCGAGAAGTAAACTTGGTGTCCTAGTCTGAATTGATAGCATGCATAACCCCATGAAAATGTACAATCTCTTGGATTTAAAACCTTCCTATCTCAAAAAAACTGAAGTTCTCCTTTATCGGAAAGAAATGAACAACCTTCGTGATTCTGTTAACAACAAACCAAAAAACATCACTCTCTTCAGGCGACCTCGGTAAACCCATCATGAAATCCATTGCGACATCATTCCACATCCACTAAGGAATGGGTAACTACTGCAAAATCCTTATTGTTCGCTGAGGCTCCAGCTTCACCTGTTGATAGGTGGAACATATCATAATGAAACCAACATCATCCCTCTTCATACCTGTCCACCAATACTTATGGTTTAGATCACAGTACATCTTGGTGACACTAGGATGAACTGACCAAACCGAGGAATGAAAATCTCGCATCAACTCCTCACGTATGTCTACTGACACCCATACACGTCCATCAAAACAAAAGACATTTTCATTGCGTATGGTCCACCCAAGAGCAGGGTCCTCTCCTGACACACTCTCCCATAGGACTAGGCCTTTGGAATCTGACAACTGCCTCATTCTCACTTGATCCAGTATAGATGAGGTAACAACTATGGAAGAAATAAATGTATTCCCCTATCTATCATGCACCTCCAAATTCATCTCAGAGAATAGAGCCATAATCTTCCACACACTTCTGGCCTCTTGAAATTCTTGTATATAAGTCCTCCTTCTCAATGCATTATCCATTTAATTACCTTTCCTAGGTGTGTATGCAAGCTCAAAGTCAAAATACTGAAGGTACTTAACCCACCTTCACTATCTCAAATTCTGGTCATGCCGAGTAAAAATATACTTAAGACTTTTGTGGTCAGTGTGTACCACAAAATTCACTCCTGAAATATAGTGTCTCCAACAATGTAAAGCATTCACAACTATAAACAACATAAGATCATGTGTCGAGTAATTCCTCTCATGTGTCGTCAACTGCCGAGACCCGTACATAACGACTCATTTCCCTTGAATAAGCACTTCTCCCAAAACGATACCTGAGGCATCATAGTAAACAATGTAACTCTTTCCCAGCACTGAAAAAATCATTATAGGTATTGAAGTCAATCTCCCTTTCAGCTCCTGATAGGCTGAATTACAGAAATCTGTCCACAAGTACCTTTCACTCTTCTTAGTCAGGCCTTTCAGTGGCACTGCTAAGAATGAAAAATCTTGAATAAAGGATGTTTAGTAACCATATAGCCCCAGAAAACACCGTACCTAAAGGATTCTCTTCAGATACCTCCAAAAAAGTACTTCTATGACTTTATATGGGTCTACTAATACACTTTTCTCTGAGATAACATTACCCAAGAAGTGAATCTCATCTATCAAAAAGTGGCATTTTGAGAGCATATCATAGAACTGATGCACTCTTAGTGTACTCAAAATGATCTCAAGACGGGGGAATGGTCATGTCAAGTGTAAGAGAACACCAAGATATCATCCACGAATACTACCACAAAAGAATCTATGTAAGGATGGAACACTCAGTTTGAAAGTGCCATGAAAACTACTGGTGCGTTGGTGAAACCGTACAACATAACCAAATACTCGTATAGAACATACCTTCTCTGAAAAGCTATAAGAGGTATATTTGATGGTCTAACGTGCAACTAATTATAACAAGATCTCAATTCAATATTCGAGAACCCTCGGGCTACTAGAAGATAATCTAATAGATCATCAATCCTCAATAAGGGATATCAGTTCTTGACTGTCAACTGGTTCAACTTCCGATAATCCACACAAAGTATGAGGGTACCATCTTCCTTCTTCGAAAACAGGACAAGAGAACCCTAAGGAGAAGTACTGGGTCGGATTAAACCCTTCCCCTGCAACTCCTCTAACTACTTATTGATCTCCTATAACTCTAGTATATCCATCCTATACGATGGAATGGACACTAGTGCCACTCCTATTAAAAGATCCATCAAGAAATCTACCTCTATATTTGGAGGTAAACCTGGAAAGTATTCTGGGAAGACATTATTGAAATGATCCACCACTATAGGAAAGTACATCTTTGATATCCCCTGGTCCTACAGATATAAAATAGAAATTTGGGCTGTAATTATTCCCAACCCATGATTCTCGGGTCCTACTATGCTCACCTGGACATCCCATTCATCATTGTGTAGGAAAGATGTGACTTCTGGTGATGTGAAACTCACCATACTGTGATAGCAGTGAACAAAGGTCAGGAAAGAGACTAACCAATCCATTTTGAGAATGAAATCTAAGCCTATCATCTCAAAGACATAGACGTACCATAAGAAGTGACACCCACCAACCTCAAGAGGGAACTCCTTACACCAACGTACACTATACATCCTAATACCCAACATAGTTTCTAGCATCATAACATCCTCAAAATTAAAGATACAGAGCCCTAGGATCTCCACAATGACAAAAAAATATAAAACTATGGGAAACCCCTCTATAAAAAAGAGATGAAGCTACAACTAAGGCAACTAGAATCGTACCTCTAACCATAGAGGTTCTGGGATCCTACTTATATTGGGTATCCTCTATTGAAAAAGTCTGACCTATACCATAGCCTTGCTACCCTTCCTAATTACCTTGAGCTGATCCACCCTGCTGTTGCTGAAAAACCTGTCGTCTGGCTACCACAACAACAACCACCTCCTCGGCCTGAATGGCCTGATGAACTCTAGTTCTCTGACTGAAGATAAACTGGTGGTCCTTCTCCTGAACCTGGAGCTATAACTGATCCCCTCTCACCAGATTCTGGTGAGAAAATCTCGAAAAAACATTTAAGATGACCCATCTTATAGCAAGTTTGGCACTCAAATAGATCTCTCAGGCACTGAGGTCTCATGTGACTAAGCTTCCCGCACTAGTAACACCTCACCTGGCTACCTCTAGATACATCCCTACTACTAGAATCACTATGTGAAGGCTCCTTGGAGTGCTTCCTTCTATCAGTCGAAGGAGTACCAACCCTGGATGCTGAACCTCCCTAGCTCATAGCTCTCAACTCTGTAATATTGCGCTCGGTAATCAGAACCTGGTTCACTATAGTAGTAACCGAAGTCAGCCTGAAGACCTTCACATGTGATCAGATGTGATACCTAAGACCATCCTCAAACCGCTTTCCCAAGTATAACTCATCACCTCCCAGAATAGGTGTGAATCACTAAAGCTCTATAAAACGTGATGAGTAACCCATCACTGAAAGAGCACCCTTCTCCAAGTGTATGGACACTCAAGCTCGATCGTCCCTCAACGTCTTGGGGTATATGTAATCATAGAAGTTCCTCTAAAACTCTTACCAAGATATATTCTGATGATGTCATGCCTGTGAGATAATATCCCACCATCTCTTGGAAGAATCACATAGCATGTACGTATCTAGCTTCAAACTCTTCTCTGGAGGCGTCTCCATATGTTCAAAGATAGAAAGCATGGCCTCCTACTATGAATCTGTAGCCTGTAGTCCTCCACCCCCTAAGAAAGTGGGAGGATGGTGCTGCTAGAACACCCACATAAACTCTTCCATAGATTGGGTAGGAGGCAGTGCTCCCTGTAGAGTCTGAATCATCCTCATAAAGCCTTCACAGAACTGTGCATCAGAACCTATGTCTGGTATAACAACTTGTGCCAAGATGATCATGATAGGAGGATTTGATGGTAGTCCTTGATCTACCATTTCTAGTGTCTGATCATCACCCTATATTTGGTGTAAAACCAAAGGATGTCTCGGTGGAATGAATTTTCAAGGTCAAGATTATACCTCAGTATAATATTATTAAGGAAAACAACTTAGAAGTGCAATAAATGAACAAGAGAGTAAAAAATTCATTTTTTACAAAATAGGGTTACATAGTGTGCATAACCCCTACATAGTGTGTTACCTTAAGCCTTTAACATGGCATGTACCTCTACCAAACCTAGTCGTGTAACACCCATACACACATCATGTTCCTCCTAAGACATGGCATGTACTTGAATCTTCCCTCCCACCCAAGTTCCTCCACACGACTAGAACCACATGGTTCTCTCTTGGGTTACACTACACAACATGTTCACCATAGAAACGACATGTACTACTTAAGTTCTAACTGCTAGTTTCATTAGTCACATAGTTCGATACACAATAGACTCTATACGGAGTTCATAAACTCTACACGGTGTGTGAAACCTAAGTTTCATCCACCCATTCCATTGGTCACATGACCAGATACACAATTATTTACAACACGGAGTGTACAATATTGACACAGAGTGTTATTTCAAAAGTTTCCCAACCCCATTTTCTTCTCACAAAGTCAGTCACACGGTGAAGCTCTACACGATGTGTACTCCCAGTACAAAACATGTACTATGAAAAGTCAGTTCTCCCAGAACAGAAGAACACACAGAGTGTGTTCATAACACCACACGTCGTGTTGTCTGGGTTTCCAGGCAGTAGGTCTATGAAAATTCTCTAAAACCCTAAAAAACTTAAAATTTTGTCCACATAATGAAAAATTCTAACCCATGAGATCCCATACTCCCACGAATCAATGTTGGGAAACCCTTTCCCCATACAAACATGAAAATATTCAACTAAAGTTTATACATGATCTTCCAAATTTCGATCCAAAAGGGCCCATAACACCTCAAGGATCAAATTCTGGAGTCCGTCAAAATGAAACCTTATATATTCCAATACCCTATAAAAATAGAAGGTATTATACCTCTATATCTATCACAACAACATGAATATCTAGAACAACATCTATCACAATAAAATGCAATCAGTAATGCACCCGAAATGGAATGATAAGAATGCATGACATGTGTACTCTAGAAAGTGCCAATATGATGAATGAGATGGAATACTCTCATATAATAGGGTTTCAATAGAAATATAACCTCAATAATATAACTTATAATATCACAAAACAAGTGCATCACCCAAAGGTGAAATCAAATCAACTGTCAAAATTCCAAAGTAATAAAAATTCCAATATTTGAGGTAAATTGGATTTTCCCTATACACGGGCTAGGTACTCCTAGGCAAAGATTATTAAAAACTACCCATTCCTTACTATACTTGTCTATAGGCTCCAAACAGTAAGAAAAAACCAAAAGAAACTCCTTTGATACCACTTTGTAACCTCCCAGTTCTAGGTGCCACCCAAAGGTGCCCCAAACCCGGTTGGTCACAGAACCTCAAGCACATTTCCCCAAATGCTAGAGGTTGCTGACTAACAGTGATAGACAAGGTATAAAATTAGGGAAACTATGAACTCATTAGCAATGTATACAAAATAGAATAAAAAATGATAAAAAACAGTGGAAGAATCAATACCATACAATAAAAGTAAACAACAGAAGACTGATAGTATAAACAACTACAACATATATAAAAAATTATGCATGTCACATGTATCTAGGGAAGAATCCAAACAAGTCACAATGCTGAAAAAAAATACTGAAACCAAATTATAGAAGACAATAAAATCCAATAGCATCACAAGCCTCAGCTTGGTCCTATGGTATCCGCTCTAATAGTAATCAAGTACCTGATGAAGAAGGTCACTTGTACTTATCTATATCTACAACCATATAATCTATTTGGGCCCAAAATCATGACCCAATTAGGGCATGAGACGAATTTCAGTAGGAAACCACAGAAATATCTATGCCTATCTGTTAGTGAATATATATAGCAGGCAATAAAAAGTGAAGTAATAAACTAGGAAGTACTCAAAAGTAAACAATCCTACAATTTCCTATTTCATTAATTTACATTTATTAATTATTAAAACCATTGATTAATATAACCACATGATCTAGCCTAAGCTCTATATCCCCCTGTATAATAGTAACAACAGTTGTCTCGAAATACCATCTATGCAAACAAGTAAGAGAGAGTCTAAGCTTGTTTTTGGCTTGGAAGACTCATCACAATCATTCAATTATTCAAAACAACCCTATGGGAAAGCTCTAAAATTCTAACCCCTTTGGGTTAACATAACACTAATGTAAAGAAAATGACCACCTGATCAGCTCTCATAGTAAATACCCCTGGGTCGACGTGGCATCAATAAATTATACATGACCGCTGGGTAGCTCTCAAGGTTAATACACCCTAGGTCAATGTTGTATAAATAATCATAAATGACCTCTTGGGTAGCTCTCATAGTCAATACCCTAGGGTGAAAGTCTACACCAAGGCTCTCAAAGTCCTATATAAATAAACATGGAAACCCCCCACAGTTTTCCAAGTTTAAGTCTCTCAACGTCCATTAGAATATCATTGTGCATACAACATTTATTAAAGGTTCTATATGAAATTCAAACAACTACCTTTCTCAACTTTAATCAAGGAACATTATCAACATTAAAGTCTCTACATGCAATTCAAATTATCACATGGATCAACTTTAATCAAATCATAAAAAATAGGCATCACATGTAACCAATCAACTCCATCCTAAACAAATAAAGGCTTGAAAACACTGTATGTCACATATGAAACCTAGGAAAAATGACGAATAACATTCAAACAGGTGAATACACCCATAGGGTGTCCCATAAACAAGGGTATAAAATCTTATGCATAGGCAATAATCGTTATTCAAATAACCGAACCATGACAGGTATTTAACAGGCTCTAACATCCAACATACTCAATACCCCACACATGGGTATTCAAAACATTAAGAATATATAATCTAAATACAATCAAAGAAAGTCATAAACCACCTACCTTGATGTTGTACGAAGAACACTCTTGAACATTGACCCTTGAATCGTCCTATAATGATGTAGATCTAAAAAAGGTTAAAAATTGTTCAACCTTGGATAACTCAAGAGAGAGGAAAAATAAGGAAGATATGATTTAGGGTATGGGAGAACTCACAGGTAGGAATCAAACGCACCCAACGCCATCTCAATCAGAGCTCAAATAGAAGAACAAGAGGAGATCGATGATATTCGGCTGTGTTGAAAGTGGGTTCCCTAGACCCAACTTGTTTTGTACTTTTATTACCACTACATATATGAAGTTTGTTATAATACATGTTTTTATCTTTCCATAATAGTGTATGTACTTATGCATCTACTTCGTTTATGGAAATGTCCTTAGATTACAAGTTGTATCAAAGGGTTATAGTAGATCCCAGACTATAATGAGAACCCAGAGATTCCATGATAGTGATCTTAAAGTAATGTACTATGGTCTAGTTACATCATTCTAAAAGGACACATATGATGTGTGACCATTAGGAGATGGGGGCTCATAAGCATTGAGACTTCATATCATGAAGTTTTCACTTGATGATCTCTAGTAGTTGAGATCATGAGCACAGACCCGCATAATAGGAACACCACATGTTTCAGGTGTCATCGGTCATTCCAATCTACAGACATGTGTAATGATCTCCAGACATGAGATAATTATCAATGGATTCCATTCAATTGCGTACTTTGATGCAAGGAGAAAACCATGGAGATAATGTCATGGCAAGGTAGTTTCTGTTAAGTACGTCTTTGGTGACATGGAATTGATTGAATGATCAAGATAGGGTTTGTCGCATCGAAGTTAAGGAAGTGATATCTTGGGCCTGGTTGATTAGGATAGTTGTACCTTCATTAAATCCATGGCCATGGTAGTGGAAGGTAAGACCAACCGTACAAATCAACAAATAAAATAATGAAAGATAAAGGATGATGCCACTAGTGTGCATTCTGCTTTATTAAGATATCGAGGATGAAGAGATTATATTACACAGCCTGTGTCTGTAGGAAGGTAGTCATTGCTTTGACTTTACCTTATCTCTATAGGGGCCTCTATGGGTTTATAAACCTCGCTCTTGGTCTATGGATATTATTCACTGATATTGAGATAAGGGCTCAGAGGGTCACACACAATAGCGCTTTGAGAATCTTCCCTATTCGTTGAATAGAAATATAGAACTTGGTGGGGCCCACCAAAGGGTCCTAGTTTTCTCCATATTCTATGGATCACCAAGTGATAAATAAATTCTTAATTATTTAATTTTGGAATAATACATTGAATTTATTTATATCATGTATTTACATGTTATTAAGTAAATACAATGATTAAATATTATTCGAACGAATTTAAGTATCCAAAGTTCGTTTAATATTTGCAGGAGAAGTGAGTCGAGTTATAGACTATTGTTTATCACACAATATATAGATATATTGTAGTTAGTGATAAAATTTTAAATATTATTTATGGATTAATTTAATTTGACATAAATACATATTTATAAAACTTATACAGAGAATATCTAATACACGGGGGTTGGGAACCCATACAGGGTATTTTAGATATCTCTAATATAAGTATGAGAAAGGATATCCCCTTAAGACTATTCATGTATAGATTTTGAGGGACTCTCTCTCCTACTAGATTCCAGAGAGAGATCCTATCAAGCAAGGAAGAACTTCAAGATCTTCCTTTGTGGATCGAAGTTCCTTGCCTTGCAGTGATCACAGCTGTGTCGAGGAGATCGTTGGTGTGTTATGCTAGTACCCAGATTCCAAAAAATGATGCACATGCAGATTCAAGAGTTGTGTATGGATGATCTAGAGGACTTCGATTTCAGAGTCTTTGAGAAACATTCACCGGACTCCTACGACGCAGTTGCGTACGTCAGATCCGAAGAGTTTTCTTGTTCGTTTTTTTATTTTTTGCTCTATCAAATCCACATGTAGTCCTTAGATCATACTAGGATAACTCACCAAAGTTGATGTTGTAACATCACTCCAGTGATGTGAAAATTTTAATTTCCCAGACCATAGGCTTCTAATGCCTATACCTTATAGTGGTATCACAGGGATGCATGGTTTTTCAAAGTCAAGAAAAAATTAAATTGGATTAAAATTAACTATATGGCATTAAATCGGTTCCAACGGATCTGACTACACATCGATCCATTTCTGAATGGCCAAGTTATGGACATTTTAAAATTTTAATGTGATCGGCAATGTAATTTTTTTTAAATTTTCAGACTAATTTTTGAAGAACGCATTTTAATTTTATTTATGCATTCTTCAAAAGAACTGAAATCTGGCCACAATTTGGACGAAATTAGGTCGTTGGAAATTTTTCCAGTAAGTTTATTTTTAGGAGATAAATAAAATATATTATTTTATAATATTATTTTATTTTACTCAAATAAAATATTAATTAAAGGAGGCCTCTGAAGACTTGGGGTCAAGTACTACTTTGATTTATTTAAAGTATATAGACTTTAAATTTAAATTAAAAAAATTCTAAGACGTAGACCCCTTTTTGGGGTCGTCATACTTTTTAAATTTTTAAAAATGGAAAAGGCTGTTTATTTTTTATAAAGACAAAAAAATAAAAAAAATAAGGGGAAGAAATAAGACTTGTCTTCTTCCACGTGAAAAGGGGAGGACAACACACCACCCTAGGTGAAACCCTAGCACACCACCCTGGACCTCAAGCCACCTTCCAGTCCGCTCGACCTGCGCACCTCCCCTCCCCTCTACCTGGTCGCAACGCCCCCCTCCTTGTGCATGGTTGCGCCACCCAGTACCCAACACCTCAGCCGCCCTCTCCCCCATGCTCGAACCAGGATGAATAGAACCCGGACTCCCCTACTGCCAGATTGCGCTGCCCCACTCTCCTCGCCTCCGGCTCACCATGCCAGACCAGGCTACCACCGGACCGACCCCCCCGGATCCTACCATGCCTGACTTGGCTAGACAAGAATTCAACCACCCGAAGTTCCCCTTGGATTCCACGCTTGTCCCTCCCCTTACCACATTCAGCTCATAGCTTCCGAACTAGGCCGCCCCAGACAGGGCCGCCACACTTGCGGTTGACCGAAGCAGCGGGCCGCCGCCCCTCACGGCTGTCCAGAGCGGTGTCGCACTGCCTTGATCCCCTTCTGAAGGAGTTTTCTTCTGGTAATAATATGTTTCTACCATGAGTGATACTGAACTTGGCAAATATGCCATGGTCAAGCCATAGTCTCACTTCGGTCACGTCACGATCACGCCACGGTCACACCGCGGTGACGCTGCAGTAACACCCTGATTTGGCACTGCTCTAGTGAGACACTCACAGCGGTTTGCAGTCCTGCTAGACTCCTCCCAGGATAGAGGTAAGACCACTTAATTTAATTTTAATTAATTTAGTTTTTTATGTTAAATTAATTAGAATTAGATTGGGGTTTAAATTTAATTTAATCCAAAACATTTATTTAATTAGAATTAAAATTAAATTAATAGTTTAATTTAATCTTAGTATTAAAATTAAATTAGTAGCTTAATTTAATTATATAGTTAAAATTAAATTAATGGTTTAATTTAATTTTTAGAATTAAAATTAAATTAAATAGCTGGAATTGATAAAAATAAATTAATTGAATTTATTTAAATGAATTTAATTTGTTATAGAGCCCTCATACTATTTAAATTTTATTGCAGTTTAATTTCTAATTGCACATAATTAAACCGACTTGTCTTGAGCAAGTGACCAAATAGTGCATGTATGGTGTTTTTTTATTTAATTATTTATCCAATGTGTGTGATGATTGCATTAATTAATTAAATAAATGATAGTCTACAAATCATCTTTTAAATTCAAATATGTATATGTGCCTGTGTGTCCAATGTACAAGTTTTATTTTGTACCCCAACACCCCCTTGCTTTTGTGCAAGTATATTTGTAATTAATTGATGATGATCCAAGATGCAGACCTTGCCAAGTTGAGGCGTTAATCCAGACGAGAGCAGAGCACATTGCACTAGGGTTAGCTGCGACGTGAGTTAAGTATCAACTCAGGTATGGATGCCCCTAGGTCAAGATAGATATGTTATGGATTTATATTTATTGAATGATCAAGACCAGTCAGATTTCATGATTTACATTATGCATTTTTTATTATTTTATGTGAGTGCATGATTATTGCTTGATCACATAGAATAGTAAAAAAGAAGAAAAATGAATAAATAATTGACGAATATATATCTATTTCATGTTCTATTGTGAGCGCGACAATATATATTGAACATATAGATAAAAATAGAATTATTCCTCAAAAAATAATAAAATCCCTCAATGATATATTAAGTCCAAATGCCTTCCATTTCACAGATCTAAAAAAATAGCTGTTTAGGGTGCTCGTTAGCCATAGTTGAGAGTGTCTCTTACTATCAGAGCATTTTCAAGAGAGAACTAGGCTGACTTAACTAAAGTTAGTTGTTAAGGATTATCCACAGCTAAATTTCTATCACTTTTGAGGAAAGATGTTGAGGGAATCATGTTCAGATTCCAAAAGCTAGGAATTTACTCAACAACACAAGGAACCACAAGTCAAGTGGTTGGCCAGCCTAGTGCCTACCTTGAAACCCTCCAAGTAGTAGCGTATCCATAGCTTGCAGACTATGAGGAAGGTTTTGATGATCCTTTCCACTAGAATACTCAAGCGACAAAGTATTCTGAATCTAATAGTGAGGGCTATTAAGGTTCACTAAAATAGTGGGAGACATTAAAAATGATATAATAATTTATTAATCATAAATTTAAAAAGGTAATAAAGAAAAAGTACAAACTGGTAAAGGTTTATCTATTGTAGATTTAATATGGAAATCACCAACACCACAAGTACTTTATCACTATGATCGATTTTGGATAAAGAAAATATCCTGACCGACAATAACTTCCCGGAGTGGTACAGGCGCTTGTGCATAGTACTACGCCAAGAAAGAAAGTTATATGTGTTGGAATCCCAAATTCCTGGTGAGCCTCCTCGGGGAGAAAGTAAGGAAAAAAAAGATAAATGGATAAAGCATGTAGATGATGCGCTTGATGTACAATGCATGATGTTATCATCCATGTGTATCCAATTACAAAAAAATGCATGAGGATGAGGATTTCTACAAGATGATTTCACATATCAAAGAATTATATCAGGAGACAACCAATCAAGAAAGGTATGAGACCTCAAGTACTCATTACAAGTGCAGGCTAGTAGAATGGCACCAAGACGGCCCTCACGTACTCAAGATAATTGGGTATATTGAGAGGCTTGAAGCCCTTGGGTTCAAATTGAACCCAGAACTAGTAGTGGATCTCATTCTTGGCTGTTTATTGTCAAGCATTTCGACTTTTTTTGGTCAATTATAACATGAATTATATGAAAAATTCACTTCCTTACCTTTTGGATTTACTTCTCCAAGCTGATAAGGATATGAAAAATACCAATTCATCTGTCCTTATGGTGAAAAAGAAAAACAAGGGCAAGGTAAAGGGGTCTATGGACAAGTCAAGGCCAAATACAACAATTCATCATCCTTCAAAAAAGACAATGATACAGAGGAAAAGTAATGAGCAAGAAGCTATCTGCTTTAGATGTGGCAAGAAAGGCCACTAGAAGAAGAATTGAAGATCTGGGGAAAAGAAGCGAACTGATGCTTTTACTTTAGGTATTTTTGTCATTGAATGAAACCTTTCTTTATCTACAAGTTGGGTATTGGATAAAGCATGTGGCTCACACATTTGTATTCATATACAGTAACCATGTAGGTTCAAGAATATTTAAAAAGGCCAAGTGGTCCTCCGTGCTGCAAATGGTTCAAGTCTGGCAGCCTTGGAAGTGGGAGACTATCACTTAACCTTTCCAACTAGTTTGGTTCTAGTTTTAAACAATTTCTATTATGTAACTTTTGTTACCAGGAACATTATCTATGTGTCAAGTTTAGACACTATTGGTTTTTATTTCAATTTTGGAAATAAATGTTGTCTCTTTTATAGGGATAACATATGTTATGTTATGGAACATCTTAACAATGGTTTAAATATGTTGGAACTATAGAACCCTGTGATCAAAATCAATTACAAAAACAGCCAACATGAATCATATATCACCCGCTTATGGATCTTCAGGATTGGTCATGTAATAGAGAAGTGATTACGAAGATTACATCAAGAAGGGTATTTAGACTCAGTATAGTTAGAACTCTTGGATGTATGTCAATCTTGTTTACAAGGAAAGATGACCAAAGAACCTTTCTCAAGAAAGGGATAAAGAGCCAATGAAGTACTAGAATTAATACATACAAATGTATGTGGTCCATTTTTAGTAGTGGAAAGTGGTGGTTTTTAATACTTCATTACTTTTACCGATTACTATAGTAGGTATGGATATATATACTTAATGAGGTATAAGTCTGTTTCCATTCGAATTTTTAAGGAATACCAAAATGAAGTAGAAAAACAACTTTTTAAAAAGATAAAATAACTCCTATCAGACAGAGTTGGAGAATATCTTAACCAAGCCTTCATTGATCACTTGAAGTAGTGTGGGATAAAATGGAATGGTGTTAGTGAAAGGAGGAATATAACCTTTCTCGACATGGTCAGATCAATGATGATTCATGAAACTCTTCCATTATATTTTGGGGGATACACTTTGTAGACAACAACATATAACCTTAACTGAGTACCAACTAAATCTATAGATGGGATTCCATATGAGTTATGGAATGGAATGAAACCCAGTCTGACACACATACATGTATAGTGGTGCAAGACATTTGTAAAAACATTACCAAGGGAAAAATTGGCATCCATAAGAACCAAGTTCATCTTTATAGGTTATCATTAGGAAAATAGAGGATATTAACTATATAACCCTTTAGATATAAAATTAATTGTGGAAAGATAAGTCATATTTATAGAAAGGGAACATATTTCTATTATAAATAGTGGGAGAAAGATTGAATTCGATGATGTTAATGCTCTAGATGTACAAGATTTGGTAGAGGAACAATATCTACCAGAAAAAGTGGAAGAAGAAGTTGTTCCTGAGACATAGATAATGCGTAGGTCTACTTGAGAGGTTAGAGAACCAAAGCATTATGGCTTTCCTATTATCACGTTAGGTGACACATTAGTACTTGAGAATGATGAACCTCTAACCTACAAGGAAGCAGTAGAAGGAAAATAATATGCTAAATGGCAAGAAGAAATGAATTCTGAGATGACGTCTTTGTACCAAAATCAAGTTTGGATTTTGGTAGAATCTCTAGAATATGTAAAGACAATTGGATGTAAATGGGTATTCAAGAAAAATATAGACATGGATGGAGATGTTAATACCTTTAAAGCAAGACTGGTTGTGAAGGGTTTTAGGAAACTTAAAGGTGTTGCCTATGATGAAACCTTCTCACCAGTAGCAATGATTAAATCCATCAGAATATTGCTTGCAATAGAAGCCTTTATGGATTATAAAATTTAGAAAATGGATATCAAAATTGATTTTCTAAATGGAAAGTTGGTTAAAGACATCTATATGACTCAACCTAAAGGGTTTTTCAAGTCAAAGAATTCCAATGAAGTATTCTAGCTATAAAGATCCATTTATGGGTTGAAGTAGGCATCAAAACCATGTAATGTTTCTTTTGATGAGGCCATAAGAGATTTTGGTTTTGTCAAAAAAGAAAGTGAGACTTGTGTCTATAAAATGGTTGAAGTTAATTCCATCGTTTTCCTTGGGTTATATATTTATGACATATTAATTAAGGGAAACGAGGTGAAAGTCTTACAATCAGTTAAGACTTAGTTAAAGGAATTCTTATCCATGAAATACTTAGGTGAAATAGCCTACATTCTAGGGATCAAGATCTATTGAGATATATCCCAAAGGCTTCTTGGGCTAAGTAAAAGTGCATATATTGACAAGGTACTCAAAACGTATAGTATGGAACAATCCAAGAGAGTATTGTTACCTATGTCACATGGTATAGATCTCTCCAAGAAAATGTGTCCACAAACACTGGAGGAGATTGATAGAATGAGTAGATCCCCTTATTCCTCAGTAGTAGGTTCTATCATGTATTCCATGCTATGTACTAGGTTTGATGTCACCTTTGATTTAAACATGTTGGGTAGATATAATGCTAATCTAGGAAAGCTGCATGGGGCAGTTGTTAAAACTATCATAAAGTACTTGAGGTGTACTAAGGATTTATTCCTCATGTATGGAAGAGATGAGGAACTAGTGTTAAGGGGATACACTAATTCTAGTTTCTAGATAGATCATGATGATCTGAAATTGCAGTCATGTTATATATTTTGCCTAAATGGTGGTGTAGTGAGCTGGAGAAGCTCAAAAAATGTGGTTGTCGATTCTACAGTAGAGTCCAAATATATTGCAGCTTCTGATGTAGCAAAGGAAGCAGTCTGGATACACAGCTTTATCTCAGACATTGGTGTTGTGCCTAGTAGTTCAGACCATGTTCTAGTATATTTCTATAATACTACTCTAGTGGTTCTTTCCAAGGGGCCAAGGTCTCACCAGAGGACAAAGCATATTCTTTGAAAGTTTCATCTCTTGAGGGATTTTAGCCAAAGAGGTGAAGTCACAGTTAGAAGAGTTTTCATAGAGGACAATGTGGTAGACCCCTAACTAAATCCATTTCTTAGGAGAAGCATGATTATCATGTGAGAGCTAGTGGATTGAAACCTGTTAGCAGTTGGATCTAGTGCAAGTGGTAGTGTTGTAAGGGGGTTCCCTAGACCCAACTTGTTTGGTACATTTATTTACACTACATGTATGAAGTTTGTTATAATACATGTGTTTATATTTCCATAATAGTTTAGGTACTTCTGCATCCACTTTGTTTATGGAAATTCCCTTTGATTACATGTCGTATCAAAGGGTTATAGCAGATCCCATGCTATAATGAGAACCCCGATATGCCATGAAAATAATCATAAAGTAACATCCTATAATCCAATTACATCATTCTAAAAGGGCATAGATAATGTGTGACCATCAGGTGCTAGGGGATCATAAGCATTGAGACTCCATCTCCTGAAGTTTTCACTTAATGATCTCTAGTAGTTGATATCATGAGGACATAATCACATAATAGGAACACCACAAGTTTCATGTGTCATTAGTCATTCCTATCTACAGACATGTGTAATGGTCTCTATAATTGATATCATTATCAATGAATGTCATTCAATCGTGTACTTTGATACAAGAAAAAATCCATGGAGATAAAGTCGCGGTGAGGTAGTTTGTGTTGGGTATGTCTTTGGTGACATGACATTGATTGAATGATCAAGATATGATTTATCACTTCCATGTTAGGGAAGATATATCTCTAGCCTAGTAGATTAGGATGGTCGTACCTTCATTAAATCCATGGACATGGTAGTGGAGGGTAAGACCCTTTGGAAAAATCAACAAATAAAATAAAGCAAGATAAAGGATGATGACACTAGTGTGCATTATTCTTTATTAAGATATCGATGACGAAGAGATTATAATACAAAAACTATGTTCATAGGTAGGTATTCATTGCTTTGACTTTAAATTATCTCTATAGGGGCCTTGATAGGTTGCTAGACCCCGCTCTTGGTGAGTGGATATTATTCACTACTATTGAGATATGGGCCTGAGGGTCACACAGAATAGCACTTTGAGAATCTAATCTATCATGTGAATAAGAATATAGAACTTGGGGGGCCCCACCAAAGGGTATGAGTATTATCCAAGTTGTATGAATCACCAAGTGATAAATAAATTCTTAATTATTAAATCTTGGAATGATACCTTGAATTAATTTATGTCATGTATTTACAAGTTATTAAGTAAATACAAAGATTAAATATTATTTGAATGGATTTATGTATCCAGGGTTCATTTAATATTTGCAGGAGAAGTGAGTTGATTTATAGACTCAATTTTATCATGCTATATATATATATATATCATAGTTAGTGATACAATTATAAATATTATTTATGGGATAATTTAATTTGACATAAATAAATATTTATAAAACTTATATATAGAATATCTAATACACAGGAGCCAGGAACCCATACCCGGTATTTTAGATATCTCCTATATAAGTATGAGAGAGGCTCTCTCCTTAAGACTATTCATGTGTCAATTTTGAGAGAATCTCTCTCCTCCTGGATTCTAGAGAGAGATCCTCTCAACCAAGGAAGAACTTTAAGATCTTCCATTGTGGATCGAAGTTCCTTGCCTTGAAGTGATTACAATTGCGTCGAGGAGATCATTGGTGTGATGTACTTGAACTCAGATTCTAATGAACGATGCATGTTTAGATTCAAGAGGTGTGGGTGGAAGATCTAGAGGACTTCAATGTTGGAGTCTTCGAGCAATGGTCTCCGGCCTCCTACGATGCATTTGTGCATGTTAGATCTGAACAATGTACTTGTTCATTTTTTTATTTTGTGCACTGTCAAATCCACACGTGGTCCTCGGACCGTATCGGGATATCTCCCTCGAGTCGACGTCATAACATCACTCCGGTGATGAGAAAATTTTAATTTTCTGGCCCATTGGCACCTGTTTCCCATCTCGGTACCTTACAGGTTGTACGTCACTCTCATATACAAAACATGAGTAGAAGAAACGTTTTCTCAAGATGAGATGCAACCCCACTCCAAATTATCAAATAAGAAGAAAAGTAAATGGCATGTTCTTTTAATGTACTTTCCGTGTACTAGCCTGAAATGGTCCTCACTTTAGGTGATCTTCCATGTCACCCACACGGCCATGTACTCAGCCGTTATACGACCATTACAAGGCTACACATGGTAACCCGGTACATGGTGTGTACTCAGGTGTACATGGAGTATTCTTATAAAATTTTCCCTTTCTTCCTTGTTCCTAAAAAACAACCCAAAAGAAAGATCCATACCTGAATGAATATCCAGGTTCTTATAGTAATAGTATTTTATTGCTCATTACTATAGATTTATATATATTTTTTATTTAGGTACATAATTTTTAATCTATTAAATAGATATTTATCTTTAAATTTTTATTTCAATTTCTTTATATTTTATTTTTATAAAGTATAAATCTTATTAGGAACACTTATATATTGATATTTTGACAAAAAAATGACCCTTATATATTATATGAAATCTCCTACTGACTCTAATTTATCCTAGTGTGGCTCAGGTACTTTGTTAATTTTTTTCCATTTAAGTACCTTCACATATTACTTTGAAACACTAATAACCTTTTCATATTTAATAAATAATGGTCAAATATATAATATAGATCAAAAAATTATAAAATTTACAATTACTTAAGAAGTAATCTTATGTATTGAGAGACATTACTGATTTTTTAGTCCACATCATCTCAAAAAAGTCCCTTAGGTATTTGTTAGAGTTAGTTTTATATATAATATCTATGTTCTTGGCATTTTTGAAATTTTACTAAATAATTAATCTTATATATACAGGAAAATTTCATGATTTTTTTTAGATTTTTTAGAACTCTAATCATGGTCATGAACATCTCTCTCATGGAATGGTCAATTTATCAGTCATATTCTATGATATATTATATATAATAATTCAATATATGGATATATGATCAATCATATTTTTCAATTGATGACGGGTAACCTTTATGTATCAAATTTTATATATTTACTTATTGTTGTAATTTTTAACACTTTTTTTTTATTTTTTAACTTTGAGAACCCTAACGTTTCCTACGAGTAACCCTTATGTATGGGGATATCATATTATATGATTCGTAATAATCTAATATTTTTCTATTTTTTTACCCTTATTTAATATTTTTTAACTCTTATATATTACATAAGTTTTTTCCTTTTACCATATTATTGAATGGGTCTCAAAAAATTTCTTTTTTATACTTTTAAACTATCTTACCTAATATATAAGATCTTTTACCTTGTTAGTTATAATTTACACTTATCATATTTTTATGCTCTTATATTTTTATCATATTGATCTTCTAATCTTCTTCACTTTATCATTTTTTGATCAGGAAAATATTTTTCTATGTCTTGTGTTTTTGATCACCAGTACTCAAAAATTGATTCTACTCAAGTTTCATCCTAAGATTTGGTTACATTATTTTGGACTTCTTCAAGGTTTGGAACATGAATATTCTACCACTACCTTTATTTACATAACTCAAAACTTTATCTTTTGGAATTATAATTTTCATCAACTCAACTTCCTGATATATTTCATCTTTCATCCATGATTCATTTTGATAGTAACTTTTGAAAAACTATTGAGTTATTTTCAATGTGAAAAAATTCTAGAAAAAGTGATTCTTGAATTCATATTTCCCATTGTAAAATTAATTAATTTTAAAATAAGTTTTATATGTAGTTAAATATGTCTTAAAAAGTTGAAAAATATATTATAAGACACTTATAGATAAAGATTGATTTAATTATTAATATGGTCAATTAAAATTAAAATAATTTCAAAATAGGGTGATTTTGTGGTTGAATGAATATTTAGATCAGAATGGATGTTAAAAATTATTATATTTGAAGTAAAATTAAGAAAGGTTGTCAATAATATATACTAATAAGGGGTATGAAAATCCCCTTTCACATATATTCTTCATTTATATTAACTGTTATAAAATATTTTATAGGAAAATAATTGATGTTATATTATCGTATATGGATCTCAAAGCTTCATGTTATGATAATATTTAGGAATTATAAGAAATACGGTGAAATATGGGATTATTATAGAACATTTTATGGAAAATTATTCTACTATCAATAAATGAGATTCTATTTTGGGACCAGGTGGAAATTTAACGATGACACCAAATTAGGATATACAAACCATCTCTCCATGGAACTTGACTAATTTTAAATCCCATATAGTATTTAATCATGGAATTTCCACTAAATATTTTCTAAAAAATAGAACCTGTTTCATATAGTTCAAAACATCTAAGTCATTGTTCCCTTATCCTATAATCTAAAATACTTATTCTTTAGTTTTTTTCTATAAATATTTCTTCAAGTTTAGTAATCAATGTGATATTTAATGGGAACTTCAATTCTACAAACATGAAACATGGTAAGATATTTGTTTCTTTAAAATATATACTTTTATGTTTCAATGTATTCTTTAAAAAAAAATTATAAAAGTTTTCTCTATGAGTATTCATTCTCAAAATGTTTTTACCAATAATCTATTCATGTTTAACCCATTTTTTAAATTTAATTTTTATTTTGGTTACCAAAAAATGCATATTCTTATGGATTGAAATGTAAATTTTTATGAGATTTATTCCCTATATGTGAAATTAATGTAATAATCCTTTATGTATTTATAATTATTTTCATCCTCATTTGGAACACATATGCATGATATTCTATAATAATGGATGGATACAGAATTATATAACCCAGCAATGCATTGGGTAATGTGATATAGCGCTTGAGATGACATGTAAAGGAATGGGGAGTGAACCAAATCAAATATGGGAATTTATATACTATTTTTATAGGAATGGAATAAAACCTAACCCCATATGGGTATCTATTTTCTATGTGATGATGTAATATCGGTGATACTTGAACATAGTATATGATGAAATATATAATATTTGTGGTACATATTACATTATCTCATGTTTAACCTAATATTAAGATATTTTATTTTCATGTTATATTTCTTTGTGATAGTTAAAATCTTTTTAAAATATTAATGGTTGGTTTTTAATGAAAGTAGTTTTAATAATTGTCTTGTTTTTCCAAGGAGAATTCATGTTTTTTATTCTTTATTATGTGATGGTTTTATAAATATTTTGAGAAAATAAGTTTTTTTTTCATTTCTAAAATACATTTGTATACAATAACAATGTTCTTATTTAAAATAAATTATTTTTCAAGTATTTAAATATCCTAAATTATTTTATATTTATTTAATACCCCTTATTGAGATTTATGTTGTCATCCATATTTCAAATTATTTTTACAGGACTTAAGGATGAGTAAAAATAAATATGATGTACAATTTTTAGTTATGTGGTTAAAACATAAATAATGTTGGTGTATCATTTAAATAGTGTGGTTTTATTGAAAAATATTTTTTATTTGGTAGGAAAAGGATGTGTTTTTATAAACTTTAATTGATTAATACAATAAAAATATAAACATAAAAAGACATGATATTTAAGTGTTGAAATAATTGTTATAAATATTTTAATTATTGAGTAATTATGTTTTTTATTCCTATAAGTGTCCATAATAAATGAGTGTGAATCTACTAAATCAAAAAATAAAAGACATGGTAGAAGATAAATAGATAGTACCTTGAACAATATTTAGTTTTTATATCACAAGAAACTATATAGAATGCATCTAGCCTTTCCCTTCTTCTATTCCTCTCTTTTGCTGATGATGACCACCTCGGAAACCACATTCAACCTGATGTCCCTAAAGATATGGAACATCATGGGGGTTTCTTCAAGAAGATATATCTCCTCATGGTTTCCCAAAATCATGTCAATATTACTAATACTGATAATACCTTAGTGGAAAATACTACTGAAGTTGTGTTAGAAACTAACTACATATCCCAAGATGACCATTAAGGATAGTTGTAAAACAAAACAATCAGTAGAAATGAACTTTGTGATATAAATGAACCACATAATCAATTTAGGATGAGAACTAGGATCTTATAGATTCATATAATTTTGAGAAAGAATGCTGAGAATAAATTCTTGCTGGATGAAACGTTCACTACCCCAAAAAATAAGAATCACTATCAATAAAATTTATCCTTGGGATGTTATGGTGAATTCAGTATGAAAATGAACTGGTATACACCATAATATTCTCTATTACCGATGAATTATACAATAACTCAAGATACTTTGACAACATAAAATGTGTGACCTGATTCTAGATCAATGGATTTAGTACCTCCAAATATTTTTATACTTTTGCCTCCTCATGTGGGATAAGATTGTGATAATGTTGAAAATAATTTTAAAAATATATTAACTATTTAATATTTAAAGACAACAAAAATTTTATTATGCTACTAGATAATTGTTATAAAATATTTATAATATTTATTATATATATATATATCTATCTAGAACATGCCGTAAATGGTCGATTTATCCACCAATGAGGACATTTTCAATTCTTTAATTATCATTTCCTTCATGGATAGTTATCATAGCTCATATATAATATATAAATATATAATTTTTTTTCTTTATTTCTATTATGGTATTTTTTTTACAATAGTTATATAAAAATAAATAAATAAAATGAAACAAAAAAAGAAAATGGAATAATTCAATAAAATATGTAATTGGGCTATTTTATCTCCAATGAAAAGTTAATAAATAAATTCAAGTGGTTATAATTGATAAATAATAACATAAATTTATGTCATACAACATTAGATCAATGTTATAATGAACATCTGTTTCTTATATTGGAGGTTTAAACATGATGAAATAAAATGGGATCTAATGTAAGGGAATCTCAACACATTACTCTATTATATTTTCCCATCTCTATTCTATTTCCCTCCATTCTAGGTTTCTTTATTTTTATCGATTAAGACTAAATTATCTGGTTTTCTTCAATGGGGAATTATTCACAAAGACGAGGTAGGCAGTCTAAAATATTTACCATTAGTTTTTATTTGATTTTTTCATGTTCCATAGGAGATGTGTGAAGCACCAACGTTGAGTTCATTTCTTAAAACTATTTTTTAACTCCATAAGGTGTGATTAGGTTATATTAGGGAAATGAGTGTTCCTTTGTGAGTAAAGTATTTAGTCCATGGTTTCCAATGACTATGTACCATATGTGACATGTTAAGGAAATGAGGTTTAAGGGTCTTGTTGGGTGTTTATACCTGAGAGGAGTAACCTCAGAATCCAAATAGGTTTCCTAGACCATCTTTTGTAGGGATAACACAAAAGTGTTTCCTAGGATATGGATTTTTTTCCCTTATATTAGGAAATATGTTAACTAGTAATAAATCACTCACTTTAAATGGCCATCTAGTGATATTTCATTCACTTTAATGTTTTAATTGGTGATGTGTTGTTTATTATCTCTCATTGTGTGTCAGTGATGGATCATTCACCTATGATGCTTCGTTAGTTCTGTTTTGAACATAAGAATTGAAAATTTAGAAATATATTTGGTGGTTCCTTATCTACCTTAGTGATTATATTGGAATAATTTCATCCACACATAAATTCCAATTCAACAATGGATCATTCATAATGGATACTGGCAGTGGTGGTATATTGTCCATCTAGAAGTCCTAGTTTGGTGATAGGTCATTAATCGATAAGCTATTGAGTTGTGATCCATGGTTCATAAAGTTAAAAATCATTCTCTACTATCATTGGGAAGTTGACCTATCATTCAACCTTGATTTATGAGTCTGGTGATAATTCATTCACCATGAATTATAAGATGTAGTATGAGAGATTGTTCACACTCATGGTGTGTTTTTACAAGGGGTGAATTATCCTATTATGTCACTTATTAAAGAAAGTATTATTGTTCATGGTTTGGATACAAATTCCACCATGATGTGATATGTTATTATTTTATTTATTTTTTAGGTCTTCCATATCAAGTATGAAATTGTATTTAGTAGATTTTTAAGAGACACCATTTGTGGTGGAATAGTGAGTTGTACTCACACCCTACTCAAGAACCTCAGTACTTGGGTATATTTTATGGTTAAAATATTAGGTAAGGGAAAATTCCTCATGTTTGATGCGTGAGTAGTTACATCATGGTTGGAGTCTGGAGACAAGACCGAGTGGGGACTCGAGACCCAATTTTGAAATAATATCCTTTAATATATTTATTTTTGAACTACCTTATATATGGTCACCCCATATGTAATTTTACTTTTTTTATTCTTGTGACATTATAGTTCATTTATTTTTAGCACATATTGATTACTTATACAAGGATTTCCTATAGTTGTAATTAAATGTTATGTAATTATTGTGATTCAGGGTTGTTACAGTTTTTCTATAATTTATGGATGTATGATTGAGGGATTAACCGCCCTTTAGAGTTATCCATCAGCCCTCATTATGACTCTAAATTTTTTTGAATATGAGGATGCATGCCTAAGTGTATATAGAAATAACAGGTATAACCCTAGTTGAGGTGATCCATTCTAGGGATATTACAAAGTTGTGTCTGAGCCTTGTTTTCTTTATTATTATTATTTGGGAATGACATTTAAAGGTAGGATATTTTTTTGAACATGGGAGGGACCTTATGCTTGGAATTTGTTAAACCATAGATAAAGAATGTATAAGTTACCAAGGATGGGTTTTTTTGTTATTAATTTTTAGGTGTTATAGTTATATGGTTTTCAAATATTATGATTGCGATTTATGGTTTATTGATTTTACTCTTAACCTGGGATTGTAAGAGGGAATGCATTCAGGTTTCATTTTTATCATGTATGAAAAACATGAAATTAATATGATTATATGTGATTGATATTTTGGCTATGATATAGGGTTTAATTGATTAAATTTCTATTAATAACTTATATAGATATTTTCTATATAACTTCTTAGTGTAACTCTACATGATTGAACCATGGTTGTTTGGTTTTTCCTATGATATACTTTGATAGTCATATAGACCTATGCATGGTTATAAATTGATTGAGAGTTGTTAGATTATGAGAGAAACATTCTAAGATTATTGGATCCTTTTATCATAGGGTGTGTATGTATAGAGTAGTTTATTGTATTTAAATTTACTAATTTCCTTAAATTGGGATATCAATAAATATTGTAGATATGTTATGAACCTTGAATTGGGAAGTTTACTGATATAAAACCATGATGAACTCTCATTGATCACTAGGAGGGAGGGGATAAGCTTCCCCATCAGTAGTGGAGTTGGAACCTCATATTGTTCTACTTTATTTTATTGATCAATAACTTTGATAGATTATTCTATAGGTTATATAATCCATTAGTCATGGGGTATCAAGAGATTTTTTGTTTATATTGGAATTGGACCTAGTTTTCTAGTGGTAGCACCGGGCTCTCTTTTCAGGTAAGAGTATACCACATACTACTAATTTTTGTATTGAGTATATCCAAGCTATTTCTAAATCGATAGAGTCACCCCTAAAAAGGAGGGTGAATCTCACTGATTATATGCTTCATAGACTGGAGAAGCATCAGTGGGGTGTTCTTGTTTAGGAAAATCAATATATGGGCCAAAATTGGATGTATTTTCATGATGTTGTATTTAAATAGTTTTCCCCTAAGAATATTAGAGAAGATAGTGATATAGAGTATTCATATTTTATACAGTGTCATTTTAGTAATGTATTTTTCCACACATTTTATCAGTCTATTTTATATCTATCTCATATTGAAAATTTATGAGAAAACTAGATTAAAAAAATATAAGGAAAACATGAGGAATTATTTTATATCAGAGGTGAATATTTTTCACATATCATCATTTTATAAGTTGTTTAAAAAAGACCATATTTTTTAGAGAAACTGGATATAGGTTAAATTATTATGGTCGCTTACATTTATCGTCATGGGATAGGAGTGGGGTTTTTGCTAGAAAAATGTAGAGGTATGATAGTTATTGATAAGGCAGTGACAGAAAAACTATTCAAGGTAGCGGCTCATCTCTTCCTTTAGAAGGATGGTCTTTAGTTAAATGCTAAAAGTATAGGAAACATAGGTATATTTGACCTAATTGTTCTAGGTTTACCAAATAGTTTCATTCTACTTGAGAGTTGGATCACTTGTATAGGTTATATGTAGTTTTATGATGATTAACTGGCAGGCACATATCTGGATATACTTAGTGATTAGGATTAAGTATTGGAGCACTGTAATGGTTAGACAGTTGGGGTTTTTTGTTGGTTCAAGAAATGGAGGTGGATATGGTTCCCAGTGGAAGGGGAGGAGATTTTAATAGGGTGATTCCACTTAGTGGAGTTAGGTGAAAAACTATTAGGCATGAGGCTCGGAGAAACTTCATGATAATGAGTAGTCTCTAAATGATTGGGGTGAGGAGATAATGAATGTTTGAGATATGATCCTTGTGGGATCCACCATTGAATATATTTTATTTGATATGGGGTTTCCATAATCATTCATGTCCAAGAAGTTGTTCGATGATCTATAGTTAGTTGTCTAGTATCTGTATAGGGTGATTTCTATCAAAAAACCATTATGAGAAAAATCTAAGGGTATTTTGAGATGTATAGAGCATGTTATGATGATCAGTGGGAATAGAATTATTTGATATTTATTTTCAATGGAGATTCAAAATTTTAATGTTATCATTAGGATGGATTGAATAACTCATTATTAATCACACATCTGATGATACCATTGATAAGTATCCATCACATCAATATAATGTGACTATTATACTTACATTGATTGGTGACACTTATAAGAAATATTTTTAGGGATTTTTAAATAATATATTGAAGTGATATTAACTTTGTTTCGTAACTATATAGGTTTTTGGAACGGGTCGAAATCCTCAACCCCTTTGAATTTTTTGAGTTTGGTGGTTGGACCAACTATTTCCTTATTCTTAGGATTTTAATTCTGAGTTTTTGATTAACCCAAGGTCTTGTTTTTGGATGATTTTTAAGGCTTGGAAAGAACATTGGGGTTTCAGGTGAGTTTCAAGAGTGTAAGATACTGAAAGAACAAGTTTTTTATTGTGCACACACAAAGGTGCTGTATTTGGAAAATCCATGTGGCCTCCTAGGGGAAATCATGTGGCCCTCCAATATCATTAGGCACAGTTTGAAAAACTGTGCCGGAGGGGTGCCTAACCATTTGGGGACCTATAGAGTTTTTAGTAGAGGGATTCACATGGTCAATACATATTTTGGAAAACCATGGGAATGAAAACACACTTAGTGCCACATAAGTAATAGGTGTACATGGTTGGTGTACGGTTTGGCCAAACCATGCGAGGTTTGGTTCCTAAGAAGTGAGAGTCACCTGATAGGTTCACAATTAGAGAAAATGCATGGATAAACTATATGGGTCATTTAAATAGGTTTAATTATGATTTAACCTCCTTATATTTAACTATATCCTTCTATTTTGTTTTCCAATTATGTTCATAGTAGAGGGAGTTCCCCATTTCCTTCTCCCCTTAGGCTTTGAGGGATCTTCATCTTCTGAGATCCATTTCAATATTCATTGGTATCATTAGAACCACATCAGTGAGAACCTTAACCCACTAATTTATTTTTCTCTTTTCTCTCACCATAGGGAGCTCTAAATCCATGCATGTTATTTTCCTAATATTCAGGTCTTTCATCTAAAATTACAATTTCTTCAAATTGAGTTGGAGTTAAAGGTTGATATCAGATGAGTGAGAATACACAATTATGATGTAGGTGGGACCTAGATTTCTCTTTGATTTTGAGGTGTTGGGGGGGGGTGTTCTTTAGTGAAACATTTGGTTTTTAGAGACTATAATAATTTAATGTTTTTATTTAAATTAATAAATTGAACCCATGTTATGCCTATGGGAATACTCCTGCTTGAATTAAAATAGTCAAATCAGGTATGGGTCTTGGACTAACTTGGGTAGTTTAGGATTGGCGTATTTTTTAATTAAATTAAATTATCTATATTAAATTTCATGGTTCCATTATAACATGATGGGTGAGGCTCGATATGCATTAAGGTAATGAGAATCACCAGAACTAAGGAAACATGATTTTTCATGATAGGGTTGGATAAAGATATATGGGGTGGTGTTGATCATCAGTTTGGGTGACATCATTATCGAATTGAGGCAATGAAGTATTCAAATTAAATGCATATACCATGTGATATTGAGATGGTGTTGACCATTAGGTTCAGTAACATGGTCATAGGGTCATGAGGTGACACGATGATGTGTATTAGGTACTTTGTTTGGGTCATTGCAGATCACCGTGATTGGCCGACATTCCATTAGAGTCGTGTGCTCAAAGATAGGAATCATATGATGAGGTTGTGTTGGACACTCATATGGTTAGAGGCTTCTGTTAGTTTCGGCTTAGGATTGTGATGACCATCAGTGAGGTTGGAGGTTTATTTCATAGAAATCAAAGAGGATGGTGAGGAGACATTAGTTGACAGTGATGATAAAATCATTTGGGGGATGAGGCTCGCTATATTATTTGTGGCCACTAGTATAGGATATTGGGAGGTTGAATTTTCCCATTCCTTAAGACATCAGTTTTTGAGATGACAATAATTATATATTAGAGGGAAGATATTACTGTGCCTCAAGAGGTTGGGAGAAGGGATGATGGGGACATTGGAGATGAGGTTTGAGGGATCAGGTGCTTATTTGGGTGTGACTTTGGGATATTGGTTATTTGATTGTGACATGGGAGGTTTTAGTTAGTAGGAGGCACTTGTGGTTGTTTTACAGAAGTTTCTTGAGGGATCTTTATCATGTTACTCGTTAGGGGATGCATTGGGATTTATTCACAGGGTCCTCACCACTATAATTATATATAAGAAGACATGTCACTGTATTCCATATATATAACTAGGGGAATGTGTTATACTGGTGTTGGTCAAAGAAGATGATTTCTTACTTTTGGTTGCTGAGTATAAGGGAAAAAGTTCATTTATTTTATGTGTATGTGCTATTTTATTTATATTTAGAATGCCTAATTTTTTCACAGATGTAAGTTATGAACACATTTGTGGTGTCCTACTAATATTTATTATCACACCCTACAAGATCCCTTTAGGACACTTGTTGAATATATGCTTTTATGTACAGGGAATGGTTTGGGTTCAAGAGTTGAACCTTAGGGATCATTTTGGACCTATAACATGAGATAGATGACAAGGGACCTTGGTGGTTCTTACAATCAACTGAAGTTTATTTTTTCAAGTGTTTCTTTTATTCCAGTATACTTATATGTATATACTGATATGATTAGACATAGGTAAACCGTTGTTCTTATTGTTATGTGTCAACTAATATGTTATGGAATGATTTCTATGGTATCTACAATTGGTGTTTTATTTTTCAAATGGAATGTTTGAACTTGTTGATTATTTCTGATACAATTTGTTTTTGATTCCTCTACATTGGGTTACTAGTCCAGTTGTCTTATGGTATTTCTCCCACTATGTTATATACATATATAGAATTACTATTATCACCACCATAGGGTATAGTCTCCTCACCCAAACCACGTTATACACTCACTACTAGTCTTCAGCCATTGGTGTATTGGGAGGCACGCTAAAGGCCTAGTGGACAACCAGGCTTGAGAGCCGTTCCAGTGGGAAAATGGGTTAGGATGATAAAAATTGTTTTAGAGGAATTTCTTTTACATATTTTGGGTCTCACTGTTTGGTTTATGGTAGGTTGGATATTAGGTTGTAGTCATATTTGGTTTTAGAGATCATGTTTGGGTACTTGTAACCCCATGCATGGGGGACATACTGAGTTTCTAGGGGTGGTAAATTGATGCTATTCTATGTGATTTTATAGTTGATATGATTTGCTCCCCGAGTGGTGCACTTGGGTGTGATTGTTTATCTATTATGAATTGTAACCCTTGGCCCAGTATGGCAAGGGAGGAGATATGCACCTTGGCCCAGTAAGGAAAATGATAATTATTTATTCTTTATTGATAGGAACATAGGATGATATATATATATATATGTATATATATGAGCCTATAATTAATTTCTTGTGATTTTCATTGGGAACCTAGATTTCTCTAAGAGGGGTTGGGTTGTTTAAAATGTCAATAAAGGAAACTAAATAATGGTTTCCTTCTTAGCGTCTCTTTTGTGGAATTCTACTCAGCCTGCCCAGGCATGTGGTTCCAATGAAATCATGGTGTAATTATATATGATATGTGATATATATATGGTATTGGATCTGATACGAGTAGACATGGATGATGAAAGTGGGTTATTTATTTGAAGTTTCAATAAAGAAGCTGAACAATGTTTTCATAATCAGCCTATTTGGTGGCATTGTACTCTGCTAACTCAAATTTATATGTGTCACAATAATCTTAAATGGGTAGGTGAGGGGCCAGGAGGTCGGATTTATATGTGATACATGGCTCTGATATGGGTGGATAAGGGGACATGAGGCCTAATTTCATGTAACATGGTTGCGAAGGGGGAGTGTAAGGGTGGTGAGATTTCACTTCTTATTATAATATTCCCTACCTATGTTATTTATAAATTTTTTATTATGGATATCTGACCATGGTATTGGTATCTAATGGGATTCCACCTAGATAGTATCTTGTGGATCTCCATGAGGATAGTGTTATGGTGCTACATGATTGTGCACGGGTTGAGGCCCCTGAGGGATGGGATAAGGTCTCAGAGGGTTGGGTTAAGCATGAGCCATTAGTAGAGGAAAAAGTAAATGTTCTGGTATAGGTAGGTTAGCTTTAAGAAATGTAATATTTTGGGTCATGGATTGATGAAAAGCATTGGGTGATCTTGGTTCATGTCATCCATGGGATTCACCGAGGAGCTCAAGGAGAAGATCCTTTAATGGAATACCAAACTCGAGAATCCCATTCATAACACCCAGTTCTATTATTGGGTGAGGGTGGACCACATGTGGTTGAGAATTGGATCAAGGTAGTGTAGAACATCTTCAACCGTATTTAGATTCCTCCAAGCTGGAGGGTGAATCTTGAAACATACAAGCTCAGAGGATCAGAAAAGTGATGGTTGGATTTACTATTTTAGGAAGGCATACACAATGGACTATCTTGGAAAGACTTTGAGGATAGTTTCTTTGAGCACTTGTTCCCTAATATGTTGAGAGTGTATAAAGCTTAGTAGTTCTCAAACCTTCAATAGGGTGACATTTATATCATGGATTATATAGATACTCTCAAAAATTTGTCTCATTTTACAGATGGTGTGGTGGGAGATGATACATTGATAATGAGGAATTTTTAGGATGGTTTTAAAAAAACCAGTGTAGGTAAACATCTTCAGGTTATCATAATTATTGGAGTTAGTTAATTAGGGGTTGATAGGTGAGGGAAATTTGATGGACCATTCATACTTGAGTTGGGTGATGGTGTTAGGTGATTTTATCAACAATGATTCAAATAAAAGGAAGTGAGTTTGTAAGGAGTCTCAATATGGCATTCAGGCTAGAGAATCAAGCAGATCACTGAGGACTGGGTCATCAAATATTTTCTTCCAGTGTAGGAAACCATGACATGTGTGTACAGAGTGTGATTGAGTACCGAAAGAGTGCCAAGCATGTGGTCAGGTCAGGTATATCGAGAGGTTCTATAGGAAGTCTTTTTGGATAAATGGCAGCTAGGGATGAGGACAAACTCATAGATTTGATGTTTTACTGGGAGTGGTACCAAGAGCTAATAGCTAGGATTTAGTTTCACATAGAGGACATAGTAGAGATAGTGGGACCCAAAAATGGGGTCAGTGGCCAGTAGGTGGAGTAAATCCATAGGGAGTCTAGGTCTCAGGTAGTCAGACTTCAAGATAGGTGCACACAATATATCTTTAAGGTGTAGATTAGGCTGGTGATATTACTATGGAAAAAGGTATTATGTGGGTGTGATTGAGTCTCCTTCTGTTTTGGTGTGTCCCCTTTTTAAGGCATGTCCAGTTTTGGGTGCATGAGGTGTAAGAGATGTAATTTTAGACTAACCGGGCAGTAGTTAGTAGGTTGGAATCATCTCAGATGCATGATATATATATATATATATATATATATATATATATAATAGGTGTGTGGAATCTGAATTATTTATGGGCATCAATGTGTTGTAGGTTTTACTTGAGGTGCGTAGGCCTCAGGGAATCATTTCAATGCAGGTTTCATTTGAGGTTCATGGAAATGGTACATACTATAGAAATCTAATGAGATGTAGTATTTATGGGTACCTTATAAGGAATCAGTATTATTGGTCATCTGATGAGATGTGGGCCCTCATGGGTGTCATGTGTGACATGGTCATGAGGTGGGAATCTGCTGAGGTGCCAAACATGATCATTGTCATAAGTGATATGGGCATGAATTTAGAACCTAATGAGTTATAGGAATGAAAACATGTCATGTGAGTACTTTTGAGTCTAGGGATGGTCATCAAACCATTATAATTTTGAGTTTTGGATCTAGAATTGACCATGTTAGGTAACTCCTAAGGTGGGGAGGACCTTGAGGGGAGTTAATCTTTGAATTGATTACCAGGGTAGACTGGGGTGATTTGAGTGAGAAGGGTATGTTTGGTACTATTTATGGGTAATGCCTTATATCTTGTGGATGAGCAATGTTAAGGTGGGGAAATTGTAACATCCTAGGTATTTGAAGTAGGTCGAAATCCTCAACCCATTTAAATTTCTGGAGTTTGTTGGTCCAAACAACTCTGTTTGTGATCTTTAGAACTTAATTCCAAGGGTTTGATGAACCCATGACCTTATTTTTAGATGGTCTTTAATTGTCATCAAGTTCCTTTGGATTTTGAGGGTGTTTTGGGTGTGTTGGATGTAGAAAATCCAACTTTTATGGGTACTCAGATAGAGGCGCATGGTCTAGAAAAATTGTGTGACATCCTAAGATAAATTGTGAGGCCCTCCAGTGTCATTGGACATGGTATGTCAAAACATGCAGGAGGGGGTTCAATACCATGTGGGTAACTTTATAGATTTTAGAAGCGGGATTCACACAGTATGTGAATAGTTTTTAAAACCAAGCACATAATCGCACGATTAGATATAATTTTCTCATAGGTGTGCATGGTCTACACATGGTTTGGAAATAATGTGTGGTAAAACCATGTAAGGTGTGGATCATAAGAAGTTGTATCCACACAAGTATCCAAATCATGAAGCCAAATCATTCAAGTCAATTAAAGAGGTTAAATTATGATTTTCCCCTCCTTCTATTTAACTCTTTTCTTCCTCTATTATTCTCGACCAGCACACATAGTAGAGGGAGTTCCCCCTTTCCTTCCCCCTCTAAAATTTAATGGATATTTGTTGTCTGAGATCTATTTTGATCAACATTAGTCTCGTTGGATCTGCATGAGTAAGACCTTTATTCCTCTGCCTTATTTTTATCTTTCCACTTACCTTAATCTGTGTGATCTATTTTACCCTATTTTAGAAAGTTTTTCTAAAATTCTAATTTCTTTTGATTTATCTATCATTAGAGGCTAAAATGATACAAGAGATCACCTACAAGTATGTGGCAGGTGGTTCATAGATTTCTCTTTGACATAATTGTATTTTAGGGTGGGGTGTTCTTGAGAGAATTTTTGGGTTGTCCAAAAGAGACCCTAATAATTTAATATTTGTATTTAAATTAATAAATTAAACCCATGAGATTTCTATGAACATGGACCTCCTTGACTATAAGTGGTCAAGATGTGTAAGGGGGTTATACTATCTTGGGAAGTTCAGGGAGAGTGTATGTTTTAAAAACATTAAATTTTTTATATTAAATTTCATGGTTCCATGGGAATGTGATGGGAAAGGCCCCACATGTATTGAGGTGATGAGGATCACTGGAACAGAGGTTACATGGTTTATTAAGATAGGATCAGCCTAAGGTATATAGGGTGATGTTGATCACTATGTTGGGTGACATGGTCTTCGTATTATGGAAACGAGATCATCAGGTTATGGGAATGGAATGTGTGATATTAATATGGTGTTGACCATATGGTCAAGAAACATAGTCGTAGGGGAATGAGGTGTCAAGATGATGTGAATTAGGAAATTTTTTGGGCGATTTTTGCTCACCATGATTAGCTGACATGCCATTGGATTTGTGTGTACACAGATGTGACTTAGATGATGAGGTAGTATTGAACACTCATATAGGTAGAGGCATACATTAGTTGTGTATTAGGATAGTGATGACAATTAGTGAGGTTGGAGGTGCTTGTAATAGAAATCTACAGGGATAGTAAGGATCCTTCTGTTTATGGTGATGATACTATCGATTGGGGGATGAGGTTCACCATATTATTTGAGGCTACCAGGACAGGATATTGGGAGGATGGATTTCACCATGCCTAAGGACATCTAACATTGAGATGAATATTATTATATATTAGATATAAGATATTTCTGTTCCACAAGATGTCAACATGAGGGCCAACACAGAATTTTCTGATGAGGTTTGGGGGACTTGGTACTTGTTTGGGCATTCCTTCAATAGACCGATTATTTGATTGTGAAAAGGGAGGTTTCGATTGGCACATGATGCCGACGATACTTTTATAGGAGATTCCAAAGGGCTCTCTAGTATGTTACTCATCAAGAGATTCCTTGGGATTGATTCTAAGGATCCTCACCACTACGGTTATATATATAAAAACATGTCATTATATAGGATATATATAACTAGGGGCACCTGTTATACCAGCATTAGTAAAATTATGTGATTTCATCCTTATGGATGTTGAGAATAAAGGAAGTAGGTTATTTATTTATTGCGAAGGTGTTATTTTATTTATATTTTAAACACCTGGTTTTTTACATATGTAAGTTAGGCACACATTAGTGGAGGCCTACTAATATTTATTCTCAAACAATACATGGTCCCTTCAAGATGAATTTTTAATTTATGATTCTATGAACTAGTAAGGGTTCAAACTCAGGAGATGGACCTTAGTGATCATGTTATACCTATAGCATAGATGGATGTAAACGGACCTTGGTGGTTCTTGCATCAGTTGAAGTTTATTTTTTTGAGTCTTTATTTTGTTCTAGTATCCTTATATGTACGTACTGATATGTCCTACCATGAGAAACCTTTTATTATTTTTGTTATGTATGAACTAATATTTTATGGAATTTTTTTCTTTAGTAGCTATAATTGGTGTCTTATTTGGAAAATGGTATGTTTGAGCTTGTTAATTATTTTTGATGCTATCTATTTGTGCTTACACTATGAAGGGTATTGGTCCAATTATTCTATGGTCTTTCTACCACTATGATATATATATATATATACCAATACTATTACCACAACCATAGGGAATAGTATTCCCAATATCCCCTTTTTACACCCTCACTACTAGTTACCATCCTTTGGCATACAGGGAGGTATGCTTATGGCCTAGTGACCGAACTTCCCTAAGCATCGTTCAGATAATAAAATGGGTCAGGATTTTATAAGTTTTTAGTGTTTCCCTAAAGTATGAAGATGAGAAACTCCATCCTATCTTTCCACCTATAATAAACCAAATATGTTATGTTTTTATTAATGATTTCTATAGATTTCTACCTGAGAGAGAGATCATGTTAATGATCACGATTACTCTACGAACATTTCTTATATCCTTTCCACCATTCTAAATGGATCTTATAGAGCTTAAAGAGTTGAATGCACTTTTATAGGATATTAAGGATAAAGGGTTTATTTACCCAAGCATGTCCCAATAGGGTGACCTTAATTTATCCACCAATAAGGTTAATTGTTTAATACGCTTATATGTGGGTTTATAGACATTAAAAAAAGTGAAAATTATGGCATGGTATCCTATTCATCACATAAATAATATATATTTACAATCATGGGTTCTGAGTGTTTCTCTAAGATTGATTTTAATGTTTGGTTATCATTAGTTTCTTGGGAGACCTTTTGATATTCCCCATGCTAGTTTTGTGAGAACGTAAGGTATATATGAGTAATTTATAATTCCATTACATTTAAAAAATGTTCCAATAATGTCGATGGACCTGATGAATAGAGGTTTCCATCCATATTTGGACTACTTCATGGTAATGTTCATTAATTAAACTCTAATGTACACCTAGATTAGGGAGGACCATGATCTCCAACAAGAGATTATACTGAGCACACTGAGAGAGAACCATTCTTATGCTATTATTTTTAAGTATAAGTTATAGACTAGAAAGGTATATTTATTAGGTAACGAGATATGAGATATTGGAATATTAGTACACACTAAGAAGACCAAATCCATGATTTATTGGTAGTAATATAAGTATATGTTCAATATATATAGTTTTTTAGGGTCATGAATCTACTACACAAGATTAATTTAGGACTTCTCTCAGTTAGTATCATCAATGATGGACCTAAACAAGAAAGGTGTTAGTTTTTAGTGGTCTAAGCCATGTGAGAGAGTATTTCAATAGATACAGGGGATATTTACATATATGTTGATTCTAAACCTACCTCAATTAGTTGATGAGTATACATTATATTATGATGTGTCAAGATTTAGGCTTAGAGTAGTTATGATACAATGGGAGAGTGGTTTCTAATGGTTCTAAGAAGCTATAGCCACACATGAATAACTATCCGACATAAGATCTAGATCAAGAAGTGGTTATAAACCCAATGAGATATTGGCTTCACTACATATTGGGAGAGAGTTTCATGGTGTATTATAACGATATAATCCGAAATTAAATACTTTCTAAGAATTATTTTATCCTTTAGTAATGGAGGTTGTTAAATTAATTAAATAATTTTTTTAATTCAATATGGAATACACCATTTGGAATAAGAACATCATGGTTGATGCATTGAGTAGAAAGACTCAAGCTTAGGTGATGCAGGTAGAATGTAGTGAGTGAATGATGGATATTTTTTTTCACTATTATACATCTCATTTTCTTAGAGTTTCTATATAGAGAAAACCGTACATCTTTACACATTACCTTCTAAATACTTGAAGGATTAAATGAGATTCAATTGTATGATACAAATTGTCTGTAGATGAGGGGAAACATATAATATAGAGAGCCACCACATTATTAGAACTATTATGTTAATCCTTTATGTATGAGTTTGGGTTGTGTTCATGGGGGAATGCGTGATGACATGACATTATATTGACACAACTCGATATGCGTGGTAAATTTGGGGATTGCTAAGACTTATCATGACATTCATTGGAAGTATTAGTGTTCTAGGATAACGAAAAACTTAACAAGGTTTATCTCACAATGATTTACTTGTAAATAGGTAAAGGATGAGAATTAGTGACCTATGAAACCTTTTTATCCAAAATCCGTTCCTTATTAGAAGTGAAATAAAATGAACATGGAATCCATAAAAATATTATTAATGGAACATCATGGTAGTGATAAAGTATGGGTTATTGTGGAACAGTTAACGAGGGTCATGAATTTCCAACTAAATTGAGATATTTATTCCATTGAAATTCTAGGAAAGAAGTATTTTTGAGAGATAATGTGCCATTATAGAGTTCTTAAGATAAGTATATCAAATAAATATTACCATTTCACACCACATTTTAGGTTGGGTCCCCAGATTGCGGGTGATATTTAGCTAAATTTGACTATTTCTTATCATCCTCAAACTGATGAATAAACTTATCATAATATTTGAGTGTTAAAGGATATTATTTGGGAAATTATCCCCGATTTTAGTAGAGTATTGGAGAACCACATCACACATGTGGAGTTTTACTATAATAACCGTTACATGACTTCTATTAATATGACACATTTTGAAGCCTTATATTGTAGGTTATGTAAATAATTTTTTTGCGGGTTAGAAGTTTAGAGTATTAAAGTCTCCAACTGAGCCTTTTAAAAGAGATGTTAGACCGTATTCAGTTAATAAGGTATCATTTATTTACCAATTATATATTGAAAAAATCTTATACTGAACAATGATTATATCCTTTGGAGTTTGGAGTGGGTAACTAGGTATTATTATGAGTCACTCATTTATTAGGGCACAAGAGGATTCTACTGTAGGGGATGCTAACACCCATTTTCATGGTATTTTTAGAGTTTATTGATAGGATTTATATCATGGAATATTGGTTACAACTTATATAGAAATATAGTATCATGAACAATGCATTTCATGTATTTTAACTTCAGAGATACCATACTGACCATTCTTATGCAATCAACATTGATGACATCAATTTAGATTATAATGAATTATTCAAGGAATTCCTAGGTCATATTATGGATTAGAGTGATAATATAAATTAATAAAATGTGAACCTCTAGTATATGTGTATCAATAATATAGGAATATCCAAGGTGATACTTGGGAGTTAGAGTCCGATATGTGGGCTCAGTGGATAGAGCTTTTCACCAATGAGGCTCAGTTTTTTTCAAGGATGTGACTTGGGGATGAGATTCTATATAGTAGGGAGGTTGTGACACCCTTCCTATTTCAAGGTATGTATCCCATTAAATTGTTTCCAAAAATCATTTAATTTTATGGTTTTGGGTTGTTGGAGGCATTTAAATGGTATCGAGGGTTGGTTTTGGGAAGTCAAAACTAGTTTGGGAGGTCTACCTTTTTGGATAGACAACACTAGATACTTGGTTATCTGGTACCAAGTACTTGATGAGACCGATTAATGGTCGGTGGTTTTATATGGGACCCTGGGTGGTCAGTGCCACTAGATTGGGTTCCCAGTGGATGTTGGATAAGTGCCTAGGTGGTTTTTTAATTTAATTATTTTAATTAAATGTTATGAATTTATTATAAACATAAGCATTACCTCCCTCTCATTTACTTATCCACACACCCTCCCTATCAACTCTCTCATTCATATCTTTCCTCAAGTGGTGATCTTTATTATTCATGGATTAAATCAAGGGCTGATCATTTTGTTGGATCACCATGTGTAAGGATAGAAATCCTCTTCACTCTATTCTATTTTCCTTCATTTTACATTTTCCTTGATTATGAATCCCTAAATTGTGGCGGATTATCATGTTTCTTTATTTTTACTAATTGGTGCTAAATCAACTGGTGGTACTCTGTAACACCCTGAGATTTTATGAGATATATTATTTTTAATTTATTTGATATCTTCTGTTGTACACTACACTAAGATTAGCTTGCGCTATACACAACACCGTATTAGTTTGCAGTATATGCAACAATATTCTTGGCTCGTGTTACACACAATGTCAAGTTCTTTTGGTAGAAATTATTCTATGAAACAATGAGTATAGATTTTGTTCAATTTATAAATGAAATATGTTTTGATTATGTTATATGAAACACCAATGGAATCTTGAACTACACGCAATCCAAACTTGGCTTGCATTACACGTAAGAGCGACCTTCCTCAATAGCGTGTCTTGTATGCAATACCGAGTTTAACTAAACAATGATATATTATTATGAACTAGACTTAATGAATAGTATTAACTAAATTTTTAATTTTATAAAATTATAATTCATCTTACACATTTTCTAGAATGAGGTTTGAGAAAAAAATCAATTTTTTGGATAAAAGAAGTATTTTTTAAAAAATGTAGTTTTGTCGCCTTTTGATGGTGCACCCATTTTAAATATAATTATAGAAAAGTTTATAAGTTAAATTTTACTAAATAAAATTCTTCTTTTGAATTAGGACATAAAAATTTACATTGGATAATTTTTTGATATTTTTCTGATAACATTCAGATTTTGATGAATAGTAAAAATACGCTAAATTTTAATTAAAAACAAATTTATTCATCGAGATAATTTATATGGTTAAATTATTATGTTGAATGTTTTTAATTTATAAATAGAAGATATGTTTACCATTTAATTTAATTAATTTCATTACCATTAATTTTATATTGAATTCGTAGGTAAAATCATTTCAATCTTTTGTAATGTTTTATACAAAAACCCATTTTTTTCGACAACGAGATTAATTTAAAATTAATTACTGCATATTATATGATTTGAATTTTTAAAACTTGATTCCATATTTGGAATCAGGAGGTTAAAATTGGGTAAATAGATAACTTTTATATTTGGGCATTATAAATAGTAACTACGGTAAATTTTATTTACCAGAGTTAAAGGTAAATTTGGTAATTAAGGGTAACAATAATATTATAATGTCTTAATATAATTGGATTATTATATTGCGTCCCAAAATATACTTGGGCCGAAATGGTATCGATTAATAACCACTTTTATGTGATTAAGACCTTTCATTTATTTATTTTTAAATGAAAGTGAAATATGTCTCACTCAAACTTTAATAATTAAATTATATTTAATATAAGGTTACATAGAATATAAATTTGGTTTTAAATACTAATTTTAATGCTAAAATGTTTTTCTTTATCATTGTAATTTATTTGTAATTTTTAAGAAATATATAGTTACCTTAATAGCTTATACATTAATGATGCAAAAATTATTTATTTATTGAAAAATCGATAATATAGATTTTATTAAACTAATAACACAAATAAAAGGCCCAAATACCTTACCAAAACTTATTGGTCGTGTATATATAAACCATAAGAATCCAAAATTATAATTTTTAACCATTTGGAGCCTTATAAAAGTGATTATGATACTTATATTATTTTATTTTAAATGATGTCAAAGTTTCCACCTTCATAGTATAATAAACATAAAATTTTAAAAGTTGGGTATTTTAGAATATAAATTCGATTAAAAGTATTATAATTAAATATATTAAATTTATATTCATAATAGTATTTTATTTTTAATTTTTACGAAACCAATAAGTATACTAAATAATTATAAAAAAATGTTCTAGTAATTATTTTATTAAGTGAAATATCAAATAAACGGTTTTTAAAATATTAAAGTAAATATTATATAAACTAATTAATATTATCCACGAATTTTATAGAAGAATATGACATTTTAGGAACCTATTAAACATTTTGGTTTGAATATATTCTCTGTGGGTATTTTATTTAAATTCAAATAAATGAATAGTGTCAAAATTGACACTATTGTTATTTTATAAAGATGATTTGTAATTAATTTGTTTAAAAATAACAAAAATATTGAAAAATTATAAATTTGAATTTAGATAATCTAAGATGTCATAAATTATCAAATTATTGAAAATTCAAAACAAATAAGTAATTATTTATAACAATTTAAAATTTAGAATATTATTACCATAAATAAAATAAAATAGATTAAATAATGTTAAATCAAGTTGATAATGTTTAAAATAAATTGAAAACATGTCTAAATTTTATCGGTTGATGAGATTAAAACCCTATATCATCTAATATTTGGATTTTAGTCATTTTTGGTGGTTTTTAAGTGGGGTTTTAGTTTATTATAAATTAATAGTTTAGAGGTTTCCAAAAGTTCCCCTCTGCTCCCTTATAAAAAGCTACGTCCTCCCTCTCCTCTTCACAACATTTTGAGCCTTCAAGCTCAGAAAAACCCTATCCATTACTCTTATCCACTTACCTATAAACCTAATATAGGTCCGAGTCTTCTTTAATGACCAACTTTAGCACCATAATAGGAGGTTAAGAAGAGGCGCGTCGAAGAAGAGGAAATATCCTTTACCGATTCTTTCAAAATTATTTCTTATTCTACTTCCTCTATATGAGTTGTTTCATTATTAATTAATAACTCAAGTATCACTTGTATACTTATATGTCATTATGAATATGAAACAACCATATTATATCTTCTATCCATCCTATGAAAAAATGAAATCCCCACGCGTGCGTACGTACGGCCTACCGTCTCCACGCCATGGTGTAATCTTTTATTTCGTCACTAACATACTTGGATGGGTATAAGGATGGAAGAAATAACTATATATGATTATTGTAAAGTGATATTGATTCTGAAATATTATACAACATACACTTCAATACAATTCCACAATCATGGGAATGATATCATCGCCCGTGCGTACGTACGGCCTACTGTCTCCACGATGTGATGTGACTCGTTCTACATGATATTAATTGAATAAGGATTATATAAATGAATTTAATGAATAAATATGATATATATTACAATAATACAATTATTTAAATGATCAATCTATAACCTAAAAATATGAATACGAATTTATTCGACAAAACACGCATAAGAACCTCAAGCAATGAACACCCGAATAACAAGTAGCAATGAAATATTACTAATAAGAAGATAAGAATATGATCATATATGATATCATAACAATTAATATTATTATATAATAAGTCAATGACATTATTTAAATCATTATACATGAGGTTCGGATATGTACAAATCATATCAGACCTAAGGTAAGGGATTATTTTGTCTCACTTTTATTTCTGTGAGACATATGCCTTAATCCCCAACTGTTTATTTTGTATGGTGTTTATGATTACCATGCATGTTTGAAGATTTTTATTATGAATAATATTATATTTACATATTTATTTCATTTTATTTATTTTATGAAATGTATGATTCCACTGATTATAATTGGTAATAGATAATTTTACAATCTCATTTTTATCCAAGATTGCTTATATGTAAGTATTTACTAGGGTTATATTTTTCATCCATGCCCATAAAAATGTTTTCATAAAGTGATTAATATTCTTCCATGTATTTTTCAATTCATGTTTACCCCTTTTTTACTTTTACTTTTTGTTATGGAAGGAATCTTTCTTTTGTTTATCATACGTGGTACTTTTTGACTTTTTAATTAAAAGTACAAGGAGAATGTTTTTTTAACTTATACGACATGAAAAGATTTTTACAGTTTCATAATGCCTCATTTTCATGAACATTACTCTACAATATTTCATTATTATTTTCAACAAAATCCTTTTCTTTTAATATTTCATGGATTTTTTTGAAAAGAAAATTATTTTGAAGAAGAAAGGATATTTTCCTCAAGAATTAATTTGAAGTGTTTTCTCAAAACTATTTTCCATCTAAGATGACATTATTTAGTATGGTTATGTTTCAAGTAGTGTCTATATTATTTTCATGGTTTTATTTTTCTTATGATGAAATGATATCCATATGTTTTATATGGGTTATGTTATGATGGGTTGATGTTTATGAAACCCATTTTATTCTTTGGGTTATGATAAATGATTTATGTTTATTTTGTGGAACACGTAAGAATGATTTCATTATGTGATGGGTGGGACCTATATCTACCTCCAATGCATTGGGTAAAGATTTATATCTCATGAGATAGACATGGCTGGAATGGAAAGTAAAATCTGGTTCAGTAATACAGGGCTGGAACGATAAGTAAACCCAGTTTAGTAATGGACTTTGTCCACTATGATGGTCTTGGGAGCAATGACTTGGATACTATGGAAATAATTACACGTGCATAATGGTTTTCCATAATTACATGTTTTATTCCCATGAAATTTTATCATGATTAATGTTTCTTTATGATATATGCCCTATATACTTCCAAGATTTATGTCATTGCTCAAAATTTTGATGTTTTATGTTCATGTTTTTATGTTGAAATGTTTATGGATTGTTTTTAAGTTCTCTATGTTTACCCTTATGGAGAATTTGATCTCACCCTTTTTATGTTTTCTTTTCCCCAGGATATAATGAAATATTTTAGGTAAGAAAACAAAATGGGAAGATTTTAATGGGAGATGTTGAAGATCGTTCACCATGATTAGACGATTATGTTCAGAGTTTCCAAAGACACTAAACTAACACGGTATTTGGGTGACTCTTTGTGTCATATATTTAGTTTTCCTCATAATTAATGTAATGTCAATGTATGTCAAGCTTCGGGTCTTTACAGTTGGTATCAGAGCAAAGGTTTAGTTAACCTTTGGAAATTAGGATGCAAAAACTTTAGTGAAATCCCTAGATATATTTATAAGGTATGTCTAGGGATGTCCTTAAGGTTAAGTATAAGTATAGGTTATAGTCCTAGAATTACAGTAATGATCATTTAATTAAACTTAAGATCTTATATATTGATGGTACACCCATTTTATTAAGTTGTTTTCCTAGAATGATTTTTTCCTCTCACACTTTTCTTTTTGGGTTTTAGACGATGGCTGGAACCCGAAGGAACCGTGTTGATAAATGTAATGGACAATGCAATGGTTGTCCTTCGGAACAACCAAATTATATTGGAAATGGAGTGAAAAATCTTATTTCTATAATTAAACAAGCTATGAATCATTCTGGACTTCAAAATGATCAGAGAAGGGAAAAATATTCTATTGAGTCCTTCATGAGGCAACGCCCACCTTATTTCAATGGGTCATCTGATTCACTTATTTCTGAACAATGGTTCAGTTCCATTGAAAATATATTTTCCATACTTTGCTGTTCAGAACATGAAAAATTCATTTTCGATGTTTACCATTTAGAAGGTGAAGCAGACCAGTGGTGGACTCTAATTAAGAATACAAGGCCCCAAGATGAAATTGAATCCATGGAATGGGATGAGTTCAAGAACCTATTTTCCAATAAGTACTTCCCTCGTATTCTTCCAATAAAGATGGAAAATGAGTTACTTGAGCTTAAAAAAGGATGATGAATCTGTTGGTATATACCAGGAAAATATTACAAGGCTTACAAGGTATGCATCTGGCTTTATCATCCAATCTAAAAGTAAAGTTGATTGATTATTCAGTGGCTTAAAACCAAGTCTTTTAAAGGAATTAGCTATAAGAGACTTTAGTATCTATGAAGAAATTATGTGTTATACTATCAAGGTAGAACCGGAAGTTGGTGTTACATATCTATCTCATGGTTTTGAAAAGAAACAAAAGATGGAGTTCAAGGGAAAATCTCAAAACAATGGTGAAAAGAAGATGAATGTTTTTTATGATCAAAGTGTGGAAAGAATCATGGTGGAGATTATCTTAAAGGGACTAGAAAATGTTTTAAGTGTGGAAAAGTAGGTCATCGAGCAACTGAGTGCTGAAGTAATGGGAAAAAGGTAGCTAATGATGTGAATAGAGAAAAGACTACAGAGAACACACCACCAACACTTTAATGCTAAAAGTGAAAGGAAATGGGGCATTATGCTAACCAATTCCCTAATCCAAGGGTTAATGATGATCGACATCAACAACCTCTTAAGGCAAAGGACAAAGGTAATTCACATGCGATCACTATTGGTGATGTTGAATATGACAATGAAGTTGTGGAATGATTAATTGTTTATGTAACAGGATTCCAAAATAGTGTTGTGGAATCTCATTTATAGTATCATAGAATATTGGAATATCTATGTATTGGTTTTAATAATTATATGATGCCGGTAACCATGAAAAGTGATTGAAATATTTTTGGAAATCAGATGATATGCACATAATGAAGGGATAAGGAGAGAGTAATATGATTGATATTATTAATGAGGTTATGACTGATATAAGGCCAAAGTGACATCATGGTTTGAATATATAGAAATTTTGGGATTTCGGTTTGTGGAAAGAGTTAACTTTTGATAGCATTCATGTCTTCACTAAGGTTAAATGGGTATTAATTTTTCAAGAGAATACATGATTAATGTATTCACATGTTTGGAATGTGACCAACAAAAAGATATATCTTATGATATACGGGGGATAGATTATGGTATTCACATTCTTGGAAGATGACCTCTCTAGTAATCTTTTTCTTTATACTATGAGATTGGAAAGAAGTATTTTTGATAAGCCTAAAGGTTGTAATGGATTAAGTTTGACATTAGATAGTATTGTTTAAGGCTAAAACTTTTTTCTATAATGTTATAATAGTATAGTTTTAGAAAAAGGACAACCTCTAGGACGGGTGAAAACCCGTCGCGTCGGACAAGGATGCGGGAATAGAACCCACAAACTAAGTGCGGTAGGCCTTTATCACCTAACACTGGGCAACATGATGTCCCTAGTTAGTAGAAACAAGTTTTATTTTATTATGCGGTATGATAGATGTAGTATAAGTCCATTTTTGGAACCATATACGATTAATATCACCATATATGGACTTATGTATATTTAATAACTTTTTCTAACCATTTGTTTGATATTGATGGAATGACCTTTCATTCTATCACATGATCTGATAACTCTTCAAGAATGAAAAATTCAACTTCATTTCTTTAAATAAGAGATGAAGTGGAAATTGTTCATGGAATGACCAACGATGATATTACACTGAAATCAAGTAAGTATTTATCCTTATGCAAAAAATCATCAACATTAGGGAAGTGATATTGAAAACCAAAAATGTTAACCTAGTACCCTCATACCCAATGAATCAAAAGGTACCTTAGTTTATACAAAATTTATGGCTTTGTGATTGTTGGATTTTTCATAGCCATGTCCTCTACAACTCTTCATCATAAGTTAATGGTTAGATTTATCTTCCATATCCATGTTTTCACCTATTTTGTCCTACGTGGAAACCCAGTGCTGAGTTACTTTGGGTGACCATTCTGATTATAACTTTCCTTTTAAAATGAAGTTTTTGTAATCCTTTTTATGATGTCGGTTTCTATGAAAAAACTATCAAGTAGTAAACCATTTATAACCCTGATGAATTTGGAGCGATAAATTCTTCTTAATGGGGGTAGAATGTAACACCACGAGATTTTATGAGATATATTATTTTTAATTTCATTGATATCTTCTATTGTATGCTACACCAAGATTAGCTTGTGCTATATTCAATACCCTATTAGTTTTCAGTATACACAACAATAATCTTGGCTCGTGTTACACACAATTTCATGTTCTTTTGGTAGAAATTATTCTACGCAACATTAAACATAGATTTTTTTCAATTTATAAATGAAATAAGTTTTGATTATGTTATATGCAACACAAAAGGAAGCTTTCACTACACACAATTCTGACCTGGCTTGCATTACACACAAGAGAGACATTCCTCAATAGCGTGTGTTGTACAAAATACCGAGTTTCACTAAAAAATGATATATTATTATGAACTAGCCGTTATGAATAGTATTAACTTTATTTTTAATTTTATAACATTATAATTCATCTTATACATTTTCTAGAATGAGGTATGAGAACAAAATCAATTTTTCTGATAAAAGAATTATTTTTCAAAAAATGTCGTTTTGTCGCCTTTTGATGGCGCACCCATTTTAAATCTAATTTTTGAAACGTTTATAAGATAAATTTTACAAAATAAACTTCTTATTTTTAATTAGGATATAAAAATTTACATTGATAATGTTTTGATATTTTTCTAATAATATTCATATTTTAATGAATAGTAAAAATACGCTAAATTTTAATTAAAAATAAATTTTTTCATCGAGATAATTTATATGGTTAAATTATAATGATGAATGGTTTTAAAGTATAAGTAGAAGATATTTTTACCATTTATTTTAATTAATGTCATTATCATTAATTTTATATTGAATTCGTAGGTAAAATCATTTCAATCTTTTGCAATGTTTTAAACAAAAACCCATTTTTTTCCGACAATGGGATTAATTTTAAATTAATTACTACATATTATATGTTTTGAATTTTTAAAAATGGATTCCATATTTAGAATTAGGAGGTTTAAATTGGGTAAATAGATAACTTTTATTTTTGGGCATTATGAATAGTATCTACGGTATATTTTATTTACTACAATTAAAGGTAAATTAGGTAATTAATGGTAAAAATAATATTATAAAATTACCCGAACACATTTATTAATATAATTTGATGATTATATTTCGTCCTAAATTTTACTTGGGTCGAAATGGTATCTGTTAGAACCCACTTGTATGTGATTAAGACCTTTAATTTATTTTTTTAAATGAAAGTGAAATATGTCTCACTCAATCTTTAATTAATTATTTTTAATATAAGGTTATATAGAATATAAATTCGGTTATAAATACTCATTTAAAATATAAAATGTTTTTATTTATCATGGTAATTTATTTGTAATTTTTTACAAATATATAATTACCTTAATAGCTTATACATTAATGATGCATACATTATTTATTTAGTGAAAAATCAATAATATAGTTTTTATTAAACTAATAATACCCATAAAATTCCCAAATACCTAACCAAAACTTATTTTTAGTGTACATATAAACCTTAATAATCCAAATGCCAAATTTTGGACCATTTGGATCCTTATAAAAGAGATTATAACACTTATATTATTTTATTTAGATGATGTCGAAGTTGTCACCTTCATAATGTATAAACATATCATTTTAAAGGTTCGATGTTTTAGAATATTAATTCGATTAAAAGTCTCCTAATGAAAGATATTAGATTTATATTTATCATAGTATTTTATTTTTAATTTATGTGAAACAAATAAGTATATTAATTAATTATACAAAAATGGTGTAGTAATTATTTTATTAAGAGAAATATCAAATAAATGGTTTTAAAAATATTAAAATAAATATTAGATGAACTAATTAATATTCTTCATGAATTTTCTAGATGCATATGACATGTTAGAAACCTATTGAATATTTTGGTTTGAATATATTCTCTGTGTGTATTTTATTTAAATTCAATTAAATGAATAATATAAAAATTGACACTATTGCTATTTTATAAAAATGACATATTATTAAATTGTTCAAAAATCACAAAATTATTTAAAAATTATAAATTGAAATTTATACGGTCTAAAATGTAATAAAGTATCCAATTGTGGACAATTCAAAACACATAATTAATTATTTATTATAATTTAAAATTTAGAATATTATAACCACAAATAAAATTAAATAGATTAAATAAGGTTAAATCAAGATGATAAGGTTTAAAATAAATTCCAAACATGTATAAATTTTATTGGTTTATGATATTACAACCCTATATCATATAATATTCGGATTTTAGTCATTTTTGGAGGTTTTTAAGTGGGGTTTGAGTTTATTATAAATTAATATTTTAGAGGTTTCCAAAAGTGCCCCTCTGCTCCTTTATAAAAAGGCACATCCTCCCTCTCCTCTTCACAACATTTTGAGCCTTCATGCTTAAAAAAACCCTGTACATTTCTCTTCTCCACTTACCTAGAAACCTACTAGAGGTCCTGGTCTTATTCAATGACCAACATTAGCGCCCTAGGAGGAGGTTAAGAAGAGGCGCGTCGAAGAAGAGGTAATATCCTTTACCAATTCTTTCAAACTTATTTATTCTTCTACTTTATCTATATGAGTTATTTAATTATTAATAAAAAACTATATTATCACTTGTATACTGATATTTTATTATAAATATGAATCAACCATATTCTATCTTCTATCCATCCTATGAAAAAATGAAATCAATACGTGTGCGTAAGTATGACTTACCGTCTCCACGTCGCGGTGTAATCTTTTATTTCATCACTAACATACTTGGATGGGTATATGGATGGAAGAAATAACTATATATGATTATTTTAAAGTTATATTTATTATGAAATATTATACACCATATGCTTCAATACAATTCTACAATCATGGGAATGAATCATCGCTCAGGCGTACTTACGGTCTACCCTCTCCATGATGTGAGGTGACTCGTTCTACCTGATATTCATTGAATAAGGATTATATAAATGAATTTAATGAATAAATACGATATATATTACACAAATACAATTTTTAAAATGATTTATCTATAACCTAAAAAGAGGAATACAAATTTATTCGACAAAACATGCATAAGAACATAAAGCAATGAACACCTGAATAACAAATAGCAATGATATATTACTAATAAGAAATTAAGAATATGATCATATATGATATCAGAACAATGAATATGATTCTGGAATAAGTTAATGACATTATTTGAGTCATTATATAGGAGTCTTGGATATGTACAAAGTATATCAGACCTAAGGTAAGGGATTATTTTGTCTCACTTTTATTTCTGTGAGACATATGCCTTAATCAACAACTATTTATTTTGTATGTTGTTTATGATTACCATGCAAGTTTTAAGATTTTTGTTATGAAGAATATTATATTTACATATTTATGTAATTTTCTTTATTTTATGACATGTATGATTCCACTGATTATAATTGGTAAGTGATAATTTTGCAATCTCATTTTTATCCGAGATTTCTTATACATAAGTATTTACTGGGGTTATATTTTTCATCCATGTCCATAAAAATGTTTTCATAAAGTGATAAATATTCTTCCATGTATTTTTCAATTCATTTTTACCACTTTTTGACTTTTACTTTGTGTTATGGAAGGAATATTTCTTCTGTTTACCATATGTGGTACTTTTTGACTTTTCTGTTAAAAGTACAAGGAGAATGTTTTTTTAAGTTATACGACATGAAAAGATTTTTATGGTTTCATAACGCCTCATTTTCATGAATATTCCTCTACAATATTTCATTATTATTTTCAACAAAATCCTTTTCTTTTAACATTCCATGGCATTTTGTGAAAATAAAATTATTTTGAAGAAGAAAGGATATTGTCCTCAAGAATTCATTTAAAGTGTTTCATCAAAACTATTTTCCATCTAAGATGAAATTATTTAGTATGATTACATTTCAAGTATAATTTCTATATTATTTAAATGGTTTGATTTTTCTTATGATGAAATGATATCCATCTATTTTTTATGGATTATGTTATGATGGGATGATGCTTATGAAACCCATTTTATTATTTGGGTTATGTTGAATGATTTATGTTTATTTTGTGGAACACGTAAGAATGATTTCATTATGAGATGGTTGGGACCTATATCTCCCTAAAATGTATTTGGTAAAGATTTATATCTCATGAGATAGAAACGGCTGGAATGAAAAGTAAAATCTAGTTCAGTAATATAGGGCTGGAACGACAAGTAAACTCAATTTAGTAATGGAATTTGTCCACTATGATGGTGTTTATAGCAATGCCTTGGAAACTATGGAAATCATAACACATTCTTAATGGTTTTCCCCAATTACATGATTTATTCCCATGCCATTTTATCATGATTAATGTTCCTTTATGATATATGCCTTATGTACTGCCAAGATTTATGTCACTGCTCAAAATTTTGATGTTTTATGTTCATTTTTTTTACATTCAAATGTTTATGGATTGTTTTTAAGTTCTCTATGTTTAACCTTACTGAGCATTTGAGCTCACCCTTTTTATGTTTTCTTTTCCCCAGGATATAAATAAAGGTTTTAGATAAGAAAACAAAAGGGGAAGATCTTTATGGGAGATATTGAAGATCTTTCACCATGATTAGAAGATTATGTTCCGAGTTTCAAAAGACACTAAACTAACATGTTATTTGGTCATCTATTTGTGTCATGTGTTTAGTTTTCTGCAAAATTAATGTAATTTCCATGTACATCAATCTTCGGGTCTTTACATACTCAATGAAGAAGGTTCATCTAAATTTCCCATTGGTTTTTTTTGAAATTTTCATGTGTTTTATGTGATATTGGAAGTTATAACCTTGAATTCACGACCTAATTTTTTTTCAAAACACTATATGTTGTGATTAGAAAATGTTAGGGTTTTGGGTGGTCTATTATGAGTTAATTATTGACTCTGCGGTTTCTGATGACCATGTAACACATGTAAAAAGTTATGAAAACATTACATAAGACCTGTGCTGGGTGTCTATTACCAAGTGGCATGATCTTATGTGAATGTGTAGTATCCTAGCCCATCCATTGTGGGGAAGCAATGTGAGTGTGACCTAGGCTAAGGATGATTTATCATTACCTGGCGACTTTTCATAATATGTGATAAAATTGTCATTATAAATATATAAATTATGACATGTCATTTATTTGATTGATTTAATTGATGATTTATTATTAATTTTTTCTTTCTATATGCTAGTGATGAATCATTTACCTACAATAATTGGTTTGTGGTGTGTCCACCAAATTGGTTTAAGATTAAGAAATTTCTTTGGTAGTTCCTTATGCACCATAGTGATTGTATTGATGGAATGTTTCCCACATGTAACAATTGATTTAGTGATGGTTTTTTCACTATGGAGACTAAATATTTATTTATATCATCCAACTTGAATTCATGGTTCATTAATAGATCATTAACATGTTCATTGTTGAGTGGTGATACATTTTTCATTTGAAAAATCCCCGTTCAATACTATCATCATGATGGTGATGCATTATTCACCCAAGAGTTGTGATTAAGGTGATAATTCATTGAATATGAATTATGATATTATGTGTGAAAGTTCATTCTCCATTGTAGTGTGTTCAAACAATAGGTGAATTATCCCATTCTAGAACTAGAAAAATAAGTTTTATGTGACACCCATTGAGTCATTGGTATTTTTTATTTAGTGTTTTTGTTTCTTATTTTTTAGGAGTTTCTAGGAGCTGGGGGTCAAATTTTTAATTTTTTAGAAATACTGTCAGGGTGCACTATCCATTCTATGCATGAACCCTACCATGTGATAAAAGGATAAGGGATTTTGATGTATTTTTTTTAGTTACCATATGGTTTATCTAATCAATTGAAAATTTATAGGTAACTGTGCTATTAGTTTTTGTGTTGGGGTGACCTATGTGATTTGAAAATTATTTCCCTAACCATGTGGGAAAATCATGCAGCCTACCCAAAACTCTTAAAAATGTTAATTTAAAAAATTACCCTAACTTATTTTTAACCTAAAACCCTTTATTTCTCCCCATTATTTTATTTCACACAACTTCTAGTCGTGACCTCCCTTCTCCCCTCAATATTGGTGTTTTTTCGTGAATTTTTGATGGATTCTTTTAAGGTTATCCAAGTTTCATCTTTTAATTTTCCATTATACTTATTATTATTCTATATTATATCATTCTACCCTCTTTCCTCTAATATTAATGTATATGGAGGTACAACCCTAGGATTTAAGATGAGGTTTTTATGAGATTTCTTGTTTTTTAGGTTACTGAGGTTCCCTTGTCTTCATCATTGGTTTTATTTTGAAAAGGAGATAAGTTTACATTGAATAAAATGTATGTGTCACTACGTAACATGAATTATCAATTAGTATACCTAGTGTGTTTCTTGTTTGGTTTCTCTTGTTGTAGCACTGTAGCAGGTATTGATCAGTATTGTAATAGCTAGAACTATTCATACACTTGGACCTCTAGGACACCTGTTTGTTCCTCAGGTCCTTCAATGATTTTGGGCCACCTAAGGCCTTCGGGTGAGTTATTTCTCAACACCTTCAGGCCACCTTAATGCCTTAAGGCCACCCCAAGGCCTTCGAGAAATATGATGAAGACTTAATAGTTATAATACAGGGGACAAGGCTTTATATGAGGATTAGGGCATGCACATTCACTAGAGCAGTGCTAACCAGAATTGGAATAAAGAGAGGGTTTGGCATTTCCATTGGTACCGGGCCAATGCAGAATTTTGAAGGGACAACTAGCCGACTAGCCCTGCGAAGGTGGAGTGTTGATATAATGACATATACTAGAAAGGATCAGTTACAAGTTGTCTTATCTGGGTGATTCCCTCAAAGACCTATAGTTCATGTAATTTTCTCTAAGCCTTCAAGCCTTGTTGGGTTCCACCATACCCCTTGAAAGGTGGATTTTCAAAATAATAAAAAAATAAAGGCCTTTGGGCCATTTGGACCGATTAAGGTGTGGATTGTGATTGTGGTTACCACATCTAATAGATTAGGTAGGTGGGTGAACATATGGGTTCATCCCAAACATTATACATGAGCTAGAAAGGGATAATTTCTAGAGAGGATTTAGGCTAACATAATTATTTAGGATCACAATAGCTATCTAGTGTTACATGATAAAGTACTAGTTTTCCTTGGAATCTATATGCAAGAGATCTTCCCATGTTGCCTATTTTATGTTTGAGTAGATGCATCCTATTATTGACATACTCATTCTATTTATGATGATGAGATTATGGTTTTTTGATCTTGTCCAGTTTAAATGTTTTCATTATTCTTATAAATCATAAAAGTGTTTTTTGTAGAACCAAAGGGGTAGTAATTTTTTTTCTTTTACAATAAGAATTTCATTTCATGGAATGTTTTTTAAACTAGTACCAAAGGTTTTAATTGTAAAAAATGTTTGGTAGATTCATGGTGGTATCTTACTAGGATTTTTCTCACACCATGCACATTCCTTAGGGAATATGCATGTTTTGATTTATCAAATATAGCTAAAGGGAAAGGTGACACATTGTATTTCAAGGCCTATTGATGAATGGTATCCCTACATGGTATGTGTTTTGTGTTTCCCAAAGGTCAAATAGAGATATCCTGATTCGGTATTTTGGGATTCTCATCTTTTGGGATCTTGGATTTTGATCATGTATTAGCCAAAACAGCCTTGGAAATGTTTTTAGGCTCATGTTCATGCATCTATTTTGATTTCTTATTAATTTTCTTCATATTTTAAGGATAATTGTGGATTACTATTTATACTATGTACTACAATGTTTTATTAATGTTTATTATTTATATTTATTTTTGGTTGGTGTGGATATATAACATCTTTATGGGTTATATCAGATTCTAGTGTGGAAGTCCATTATTTTATTCTTCAAATTTGAGGGTGAAATAATTCCCACTCGGTTAGATTTGAAACTTTGATGATTGTCTTTAGCTTGTGGTGATCGAGGCTATGATTTGGGACTTTTGGTTTTCCATTTTGGGTGACATGGAAGGTTGAATTGGGCTAGTTAATTTCAAAATAGTATTATATCCAACTTTTTATTATGAGATTAAAGGTTCGATATATAGGACCATCAGATATTGAGAGGTAGGTGTAGGGGAGTGCCTAGCTAGCACTGCTTTACATGAAACCTAGAGTTACCATGGACTTTTGGGGGATGTGTTTTGAATTTAAACAAAATTTTTATTTATTTTTATGATATTTTTTACTGCAAATTATTTTTTTCAATAAGTAACCATGTTTATTTTTTTTAAAATTTTCAGTTTTGAGGTTAATAATGGTATGAAATCAGAGCTGTGTAGTTTAGGATCAGGGTTTGGGGAAACCATATGATACCCATATGAATAATCCTATAACTCTTTCTAGTGGAATGTTTACAGTTTTAGAACAATTTTCCTAACTATACAACCCACCCATTCTTAGCTAGGAAATGCTTTTTTTTCAGTTTTCACCATTTTGTGTGTTTACAATGGTTGATATTGTTGTTATTACTTGTTTAATATTAGTTTTATTGGTATTTTGTGAATTAATTGAAGGATTTTAAATTAATATTTTTTATTTATTCTGTTTGATTACTTATGTTATATAGATCACACCACCCATGAAGGAATATATGAATTGAAGGGGAAAAGATATAAAGCATACACCTCATGAAAATATTTTTGTATATCCCCATTATATTGAATTAGTTATTGAGACCATTTAGTCTCTTGGCCAGATAAGAAATGTAGGTAAATCTTAGATAGTGGATTATGACCCAAAGTTCAATAATAAGAATCCAATTTCATTCTAAGGTGGCCAAGGATCTCAAAAAAAAAGAGTTGGTATAAAATATTGAGTATATATTTCATTTCATTTGTCCCCTAAAACATTTAAAGTTTATTCCCACCTATATGTTAGAGGGGTATAGTTAAATATGGTGGAAATTAATCATACTACATAAGATCCATGAAGATATTTATTTAATTAAATTTAAATTACCATTCAATAAGTAACATTATCTAGAGACATTAAGAGTGGAAAAATATAGGGATTTCATGGGGCTTGAGTAAAAAGATAATTCTGTGATGGAATAAACTACTCAATTTTTTTGAGTTGGTTCATAATTCATTCAATCTTATCATAAATTCAAATTTAATGGATAATTATTTTAAAATTGGTATAAATATAGTGATAAATTCAATGATAATACTATTTTTTATGATTAAATATATAGAAGTAGTGGGAAATGTGATGATGGTCAAGGATGACATAAATGATTTGACATATTTGAATGATTCAACAATTGTAATAGGAGGTAGTAAAAGTTCTTCTGTGGGCCGGAAGAGAAGACATGAGGCATCTAGAAGGGGTTGTAGTGGTTGTGTATAGCATCTTAAACCCACTTCTGTGGTGTCTTTAGAGTTAACATTAATGGTATGTTATTGGTACAAAAATATAAGAAATAGTAAGAAAGTCTTCTCGAAGGCTCGAAAGACATTCCACCAGTGTGGGTGCATAGGGAGTCTTCAAAATTATTACATATTTCATCCTTAGGGTTGTAGGTTGGGATCATCTTATACTATGGTTTCCTAGGTGTGTTTATACGCATTATATAGAGTGATGTCTATCCATTAGGTTAAAGCAGACTCCCATTATAATAGTAAGACCCTGAGTAGGCCCAAATATGGGATATTTTATGCAGAAGAAAATTTTCCAGTGGTTTCAGAGGTTGGGATTGATATCATATAAGGTATGTGGATTATTTCATTCTTATTTTATATAGATTTGTTTAAAATAGTTACATCCCATTTATTTTTACCCTTTATACAGATTAATTCCTTCAGAATGTGATAGATGTTGATGCCTTATGAGATGGACCTTTGCACTCCCTTATGGGAGAGGAAAGATCAAGTATTTAAGTACTTTGAGTTCCACGAGGTTTTATTATATGTTAGTGTTAATTGGAATTTCTTGGTTATTGGTCCGAATATATTTGATATGATTTTTGGCATGGATTGGATGGTGACAGTCAAATATCATGCAGAAATATATCATCAGAAGGTATTGTTTCTTACACCAGATTGGAACACTATCATATTCTAATATGAGTGGGACCCATGTTCAAGGAGGTAAGATCCTTTCACTCTATTTGTAGATAATATATTTAGTTTTATATCTATGATGATTCTTGAGGACATTGAATAGGGCTCACATGATTAGATTCCATTGGTGGATAATAGGCATCCCAAGGTATTCCTTGATGATTTCTCTAGATTACTATCCCAGTGGGAAGTTGAGTTTACCATTGACCTACTCTAAAGGATTATAATCATCTATATATCATCTTATCATATGGATTCCACTGAACTAATGTAGTTTAATACTTAGTTGGATGATCTTTAAGAGGAGGGTTTTATTTTACCTAGTGTATCTCTATAAAAATCCTCTGTCCTTTTCATAAATAAAGGTGGCAGAATACCTAGTATTTTCATTGATTATCAAAATACTATTGTAGTGGAAAATAATAATAAATACTCTTTTCACAAAATTTATGAATTTTTTGATTATATAAAAGGAGTGAGGTAGTTTTGAAAGATTGATTTGAGATTAGGATACCACTAGTTATGGGGTTGAGAAATAGATATTCCTAAGACTAATTTCAAGATAAGGTATGACCATTATGAGTATTTGGTTATTCCATTTGGACTTACCAAATCCTCAAAGGTTTTATTGGATCTGATGAAGTGGATCTTCAACTGGTACTAGGATACCTTTGTGGTTGTGTTCGTTGATGATATCTTTGTTTAATCCAAGGCTTGGGAAGAGAAAAAAGACCATATTATCCTCATTTTGGGAACTTAATGGGACCATTGATAATATTATAAAGTGTATAATTCCAGTTTTAGATCAAAAAATTAATGTATTTAGACAATGTGGTAATTTTAAAGGGTTTAATGGTGGACCTAATGAAGATCTATTCCATGATATCTTGGTAAAAATCCCAAAATGTGTTTAATATTAGATGTTTCATAGGATTAGAAGGATATTAAAATAGCTTTGTAAACTAATTATCTAGACTAGAATCACCTTTGATAGCTATAACATAGAAATGTATACATTTTTAATCAAAGTAAAAGTTATAGTGTCCTTTTTGGGAGTTGAATATGAGGTTGACATTATCCCTCTTTTCAGTTCTTCTTAATCCATACAAGAGATATAGTGTGGTTTTTGAGTCATCATGTACAGGGTTGGGGTGAATGTTTATATAGTGAGATCATGTCATAACTTATGGATCCTACCAGATATTCTGTCAAAAGTAGGATTAACCCACTAAAAATTCAGAATTATCTGTTTTGATTCATGATCTAAAGACATGAACCCATTATATATTTGGAGAGAAATTTACTATAGAATCTAATAAAAAACGCTTGAGGTAAATATTCACCTAGAGGGATCTAAATATTATAGAGAGATGATGGGTGGAGTACATCTAGTCTTTTTACCTTGACTTGGAATATATACTAGGTAAAGGATATTAGGTTGTAGACACATTGATAAGGAAGATACCAACATATACAATGAAGGAGTCATAAGAGGAATGGAATCTAATGAGCCTATTAATAAAATTTTTTGTAGACATTTAGGAAGAGAATGAATATTTATTTTTGACCACTATACAGGACACATCCCATTTTTTTGCATAGAACCATATTTGGATGGTTAGAAATACTAATTTTTAATCGAATAGTGTAAATTTAAATGGTGGGGAGACCTCAAGTGATTTGTTTCTTTTTCCCATTGGTACTCTCCATTTCTAGAAATAACTAGTGGTTTCTATTACTCTTAGGTTAGAGGAGATGAAAAGTGGATGCTTCTATAGTTGGGTAGTGTATCCTGGGGCTACCAAAATGTATTATGATATGAATCGTCAATACTAGTGGCCCATAATGAGGTGAGAAATTTCTGATTTTGTCTCTCAGTTCCATTAATTTAAGAGAATTAAGTTCAAGAACAAAAAAAATAGAAGATTTATTATAGCCTCTCATCATCCCAGTGTGAAAGTATAATAAGATTTCTATATACTTTTTCATCAAATTACCCCAAAATCCTAGATGGAAGGATAACATTTTAGTAATTATTTATCATATAATGAATTCATCTCAGTTTATTTCTAATATGGAATTATTGAAGGTAAAATAGATTAGAAATATTTACATCTAAGAGATTGTGAAGCAACATGGATTTCCCACAACAACTATTTTTAATTGATACCCTTGTTTTAATTCTCAATTTTGGAAGGGGATTTAGGTAATAATGAGTTCTCAATTGAATTTTAGAATGACCTACCATCAATTGATAGGTGATTAGATGGAGTGGGTTATCTAGACTATTATGTATATACTCCGAGATTGATTTCTTGATTTTGATGGCTCTTGGGAGAATCATTTATCACTGGGGAAGTTTTTTATAATTACATTTATAAGACATTGAAAAAAATGCATACCTTCAAATCCTTATATGGGTGACCATGATGGTTCCCCTAATGTTACAAATAGTTGGAAATACAGTATTTTTTAAGACTGAGAATTATTCAAGATAGAATGAGTAATTTTTAGCTAATCAAGAAAAGGTTGAGATGGACCATATTTTCAAAAAATCATATTATGATCATTATCAATGTCCATTATAATTCATCACAGGAGATAAAATGTTTCTCTAGATCTCTCAGATACTAGGTCTCTATAACATATATTAGAAGGGAAAGTTGATTCCTTAGTATGTCAGGCTGTATGAGATCATGAAGCACATCTAGAAGGTGGAATATAAATTGAAATTTTCATGAGAATCATGATATATTTCATGTGTCCCAGATAAAGGGGTATCTTGAAAACCTATCCCCACATAGTGGAATGGGAAATCTTGAAATTAGAATAAGATTCCTATGTTGTTTAGTAGAAAGTAAATATCATGGATGTCTATAAAAAAGGATACATATAGAATATTATTCTTTTATCCCTTGTGCAATGGAATTATGATTGAGATTTCCATGAGAAGTGGGATCATGAGGCTTTGGTTAGGGATCATTGGACACACCAATTTTTTGATGTGTATCCTTGAGGTCTTTATAAAGGAAAAGTGGAATGGTGGGGCAAATTGTTACAAAAAATGGTTCATTGCTACATTTTATTTTGAGTTTTTATTTCCTTTTTATTTATTTCATTGAGTTTCAGGTGTTTGTGGTCAATTTCTTTAATTTTTTAAAAATAAATTTAGGGTTATGTTTTAGCACACACCTATTTCTAACCATATACCCAATAATATGAGAAGGCAGTGATGGATTCTCATGAATTTTTCATGGTTACCAAATATTTTCCCACAAATTGTTGAACATTATAGGTAACAATGAAACCAATTTTTTTATTGGGGGATAACCACACAATTATTGTAATATTTTCCTAACCATGCATCCAAACTGTGTGGCCTACCCAGAAGTCATAAAAATGTGAATTTATAAAATTACCCATGTCATTTTTAGCCCCAAACCCTTCATTTTCTCCCATTTTCGACTAGATGATACTCCCAATCCAGGCCTCCCATATACCCTCAATTTTGGTGTTCTTCCTTGATGTTTTGGAAGATTCCTTTCAAGTTTATTCAACCTTTATCTTTTATTTACGTATTCCTCTTCCTATTCTTCCATGTTCTTCCATTATTTCCTCTTTCCATTAACCCTGATGGACATGGAGGGCCAATACTAGGGTTTATGATCAGATTTTAATGATATTAATTAGGTTTTTAGTTCACAAGGGTCCCTTATATTCATCCTTTTTGTACACGAATCATCCTAACTATCCATGGACATGTTTTGATACTCAAGTTCATGTATATATTATAGTTTGTAAATAATTTTCCATCATATTTTTAGGATGGTAATAGATTACTATTTATACTATATTTTTCCCTATTTTTATTATTATTCATATATATTTTTGGTTGGAATAGATATCCAATATTTGGAGGGGTTATTCCAGTTTCCTAGGTGGAACTTCATGCTTGGATTATTTCGATTTGAGGGTGAAATTGTTCCTAGTTTGTTAGTTTTTATAACATTGTTCTTATATCTTTCGTGTCATGACTCAAAACATATTTTATGTGTTACATAAATCTATTTCAAGTGACATGAAAGGATGTGCTATGTTGATTCATTTTAGTATGGTTGTGCATGGTTTGAATTCTGATCACGCTATGATGGGACGAGTTAGTTTGTTATTTATTTTATCAACATTCCATATACTCATAGAACTTGTATTTATTGGATTTATCTAGGGACACCATTGGTGTTGGCTTACATAGTTTTACTCACACTCTACTTATGTTCCTCAGTACCCAATTATATTTCACAGTTTTTGGAATAGGTAAAGGAAAGGGGATTGTGTTGGATGGTTGAGTAGGATGAAACTAGTTGGAATCAACATACAAGACCAGACTACCTTTTATATGTTTATCCCACATGAGATCATACTTTTGTTGAATACTTGTGTTATATTGTAGTGTAGTTTATTTTTTAGAATGTATTGATTACTTATTCCTGGTTGGAAGGTAGTTGTAATGGAATTATATTATGTTATTGTGATTGGTAGTTTTTATTATTTTATTTATGATTTATGGATATAAAATTGAGGGTACAGTCTTCTTATGAGTTAACATCAATCCTCACAGTTAGCTGGAAGGCTATAGAATATTAGGAGGCATTCATGAGGCCATGTGGTACCACTTAGTTCAATCGATATTTGGGTGAGTTGGGTTGGGGATGTTACATTAATGTAATATTCACCCAATTTTAAAAGATACTAAACCTTTTAACATTGAAATGTGTGTTTTCAAGTATATTTTTCTTAAAAATAATGTAATAACCATGTAAGAAATGTATGGTTCAATATAATTTATTTCACAACAAGGTTTTATTAATATGGTAACTAGGTAATATATTAAGATATAACCTTGGTTAAACCTTAATATTTCATATGTTAAGAACTCATAATTTATTTACTCTTATGAATATGTTGTTTGTCTATGATTTAATGGATTATGATTTTTTTGAAACTTTTTTATTATAGAAAATTGTGGGAACATGGAGAAACAAATCCAATAACCCATGCGATGGAAAATAAAATGATTTTCCAAATGACATTATTAATGAAATAGGAGATGGATTTAAAAACCACATAGTGCTGTATGAGGTTATGAATAATAAAAAAACCATGTAGAATTTACACATTTACCTAAGAATAAAAAAATAGTATTTGATTCCTTCTTTCAATATTAACCACCATCATTTAGAGTATCTTCAGATCAACTTATTGAGGAAAAATGGATACACCATGGAAAAGATATTTTCCATACTTAATTATTCAAAATAAAATAATTTTACTCTATATGGATACCATTGGGATGGGGAATTTGATTAATGTTGGACATTGATGAATAATACAAAGATGAAGGTTACAGTTGACTAAATTGAGTCTAAATTCATTATGAATTTTTAAAAGAATTAAATTTTCCCTATACTCTCTATAAAATTATGAAGTGATAATTTCTAGAGTTAGAAATATTATAATGAATATATTGTGGGATATGTTGTAAATTTCACACGGATTAAAATTTACAACTGTGGTTTTGTTATCAACTAAGATAGAAAAATATATATAATCTTTAGTAGTTTAATAAAAAATCTTTTAAAAGTTATATCTATCCAAGAATTTGGGTGTTATTAATAATTCATTTTATGTTCTCTTAAAGTGGATATGGAGGTTATAGAATGGACTCATATATATGGATATAAGAAACTAAGGATCAAGTTTCAGACTAGAGGATGAAATTTCAAAGGATATTGAGGAAATAAGATCCAAATACTGACATATTAAATATGATGTCAAAAAGACTAGTAAACCTTCTTAGAGGAACTTAGAATTTATCTATGTGTAGAAAAGTAAAAAATATATCATAAAATTGTATAAGGAACATGAAAAACCACTTGATAATATAAATAAAAGGAAATATCCAGTCAATGCCCCGCACATGGTTCAATGCTTCAATTATAAGGAAAATGGGAACCATGAAGTCCAATACACCAACAAAGAGTCATAAAGGATAATTTATACCACTAACCATATAAGAAAATGGAAAAAGTAAGAGAATATCCCATTACCACCATTGATGTGGAGAAATAAAATGTATCTATGAAAGTTACAATCACTATTTACTCAAGATTTGAAAAGTTTTATTTTATTTCTGATCAAGGCCTTAATTAATATCATTCAGGTTTTCTAAATATATTTGAACACCTACTTGATACCTTGAAGTATATATATCTATGAAAACTCCTAGGGGAACTATTGTTGAAATCCATGTGTTTCAATTTCCCCCAATTATCATTTGTGGAAATATTTTTGTAAAACTATTTTAATACTTCCTTTAGTGGAATTTGATGATATAATAGTCATTGGTAGAATAATTTTATATAAATAGTATATTAACTTTTAGGAGAAGAATATCTATTTATATATTCTGAACCACCCCATTCTCTTATATAAATTTAAGGTATGTTATGAATCTCCATTATCAAACCCTTTAAAGTTATGGGTATTGATACCAAATAAATAATCATATCATAATCCAATGGTTTAGAAAATGGAACATTTCATCCTGGAATACATGCCCATTTTATATATACTGATTCATTACTTTAATAATTTCCTATCCCCCCTCGAAAATGAGGTTGAGTTCTCAATAGAACTTATAGCTAGTTTAAAACCTATATCTAAAATTCCCTATAGAATTACCTCAATAGAACTGAAGGACTTAAAAATAAATTGTAATATAGTTTATATAGAGGGTTTATACAACCTAGTTCATCATCATGGGGTGAACCAATTATATTTTTCAAGAATAAGGATGAGTTAATGTGTATTTTAATCGATTAAAGAGAGATAAACAAGATCACTCTAAAGAAAAAGTATTCACTACAATAGATTAAAAAAATATTCAATCAACTTTTAAGGGCTCAATAATTATAAAAAGTGTCTATTTTTTATCAATATAAACAACTGAAGGTGATGAAATAAGATTTCAAATAGATATAATTTCCTACAATACATGGACACTATGAGTTCCTAGTGATTCCATTTGGACTTACAAACTCTCCAACAGTCTATATGGACATGATGAATAAATTCTTTAGAGACTACATTGATAAATATTTGGTGTAATTTATTGATATTATTCTCATATAAAATAATAAAAAGGGTATACATATAGAAAATTTATGGATTTTTTCAAGACTTTGTGGAAATATAATTTGTATACTATATCTAGTAAGTGTAACGTTTGGATATAGAAAGTCACATTATTGGGGTATGAGACTACAAGGGAATAGATTTACATTTATCCTTTAAAAGAAAAGGAAATTTTGGAATGATCAAGACCCAAAAGTGTCATAGTGATATATACTTCTTTTGAATATGTTGGGTATTACCAAATTTTGTGAGAAATTTCTCATGATTTTTTCCACTAACTAAGTTAACATAGAAAAATGTATAACATATCTAGATGGATAAATGAAAATAAATAATTATGGATATCAAGAAGAGTATATCAGTAACATCTATACTTATATTACCCTCTAGTGGATAAGGATTTTGGATACACATTTATTCTTCAAATAAATTATTTCATTGTGCTCTTATGTAAAATGAAAAATTGATATCCTATTCATCAAGAAAATTTAATATCTATGAACATAATTACCATATAAATTATTTAGAGTTATAAAATATTATTTTTGTGTTGAATATTTGGAGGAATTACCTTTATAAAGTTAAATTTAACATATATACTATTCAAAAAAAAATTAATGTTTATATTCACATATAAAGTGATAACATACATCAATGAAGTTGGTTAGAGTTAATCAAGGATAATGGATGCATAATAAAATATCATCCTAATTTATGAGAACATGAGTCAATGATTATACTTATTGTAATTTTTAATATTATTATGAAATAGTGATGATGATGGTGATGGATTGGGTATCCACCTGACCAAGAAGAAGTGATTCTTACCCAGAGTTTGGGTAGAGTTTTTGTTATGTTTTCCCATGATGGATACATGGGAAAAGTGATTAAAGAGGAGTCTTCTTTGAATACCTACATGGATATATTCCTAGTATCCCTAATGTTCATATGATTTTGAGATATTTCATATATGTATAACAAGTGTTTAATGTGGAGAATCCTTGTCTTTAATAGTTTGAATAAAGTAAATGAAGAAGAAGAAGTTGACTGGTGATTTCTTAGGGATAAATAGATTATCAAGAAATATTTTAAATTATGAAAATATATTCAAAGCGTTGGAGATATAGATCAAGATAATGGATAAATACCGAAGTGATCACACATAAATTTTGTATATTATCATGTTTTATATCTCTTGGATAGTGATTTTTAGTGGTTGGAGATGGACTAAAGGCTTACTGGTTCAAAATAATAGAAATCTATAAAATCTTCCTATATTTATAATCCATGTTGTTAAAATCCCCATGTAAGATAATTTTGGAATCATTTAATTGAATTATCCATTGTCAATATTGAAATAATGTAATTTAATCAATTTATATGAATATATATATATATATATATGGATTTTTTGGATAACATATGAGAATTTAGTGATGTAGTCAAATGCCTCATATATACAATTCACATAGCTAAATTTTGATATATGTCAAAATAGGGGAACCACATATCTGAATGAAGTTTTATATAGATTAATATTTTATATCTAATTTCATATATGTATGAAAATTTGGATGACATAAGTGAATTTGAGATAACATAAGTAGATTCCCATGTACTCGATATTCATGTATGATAATTTTAAACTGGGATCCACAAATTGGTATTTGTATATGTACTATGTGAAAATTACCAAATTTCTATAATTCATATTCTGAAGAAGAAAATAATTTTGGATGATGTTGAATCATTTATTCAAGGATCAAATCATTATAAACATCTTGAAGGGTGTGCGATTCAAGAATAGGTAAAAAGGTGAGATGATCATCATCAATTGAAATGTAACATCAAAAAAAATGATTATGAGAGATTCCAGAATTTATAAATTATGGAAAAAATTAAATATATAGATTCTAGAGCTTTCCTTTTGATTTTTGAACATCAGGATGCTTTGTGAAGCCATCATATATACTTTTGTTTTTATTAATATTTAAATAACTGTTCCGTAATATATATATTTATTGAAAGGAAAAATGGATTTAATGGGATTTAAAGAATAATATAGATATTGAACCATTGAATATTGAAAGTGTGGTTTATTTTCTTCTATCGACTGGTCAAGGATCCAGTGGTCTGCTAATGTGTATAGAAACTGTCGGGTCGAATCCTCGGTGATGATACTTTTTAATAGTCAATTGTTTTTAGTTGATTATATTCTGATTTGGGGGGGGGGGGGGGGGTTGTTTACGGAGCTTATGAAATGATTAATTGATTAATATTGATTTAAAAAATTGATAAAATATTGGGGTGAGTCCATTATTAGGTAGTTAATCTTGTGAAATCCTTAAGCCTTGCTTTATATTACATTAAATTAACACCCATGTCACAAGTTGATGTTTATTGGAATTCCCAAGTGTTAAGGCTTTAACCCAAGACTTAACTTAACTTAAGTTTATAATAATTATCATATCTTGTTTATTTTAGTGTATTTATGGTTCCAATACTCCATGTAAAGCACTCATTAAACAAAACAAGTCATTAATCCATGACATGTTATGTCCAACATACACAATGTTAATTCAATGAATACTCATCAAGAAAAATATCTCGATCTCTTAACATCCCTAAATTATAACTCACCACAATGAGAGATTTAATCAGCCATTGGAATGATTAATAATCTGTTTATAATGATTATGATGATAAATTAAGAAAAGAAGAAAAATAAAGGGATGAGAAAAGAGTGGTGTGTCGAACACACACACAAACGATAATGGTAATTAAAAATAGGCTTTCAATTAAACGAGGAAGAAATAGAAGGGAAGGGGTTTCAAAATTATTTCAAATATTTTAAGAACATTAATATTAAACTATTGAAGGAGGATGATAACAAGAGATATTGAATAAGAAACTTTCCATTAAAAAAATTACAAAAACACACACTTACACCGCTACAAATGAAGAACAACACAAAAGTAAATGAAAGGAATCAAGGAGGAATGGTTTCTCGAGTAAAAGATTGAGTATGGAAGATACTCCCAAGCCTTTGGAAGGGCATTGGTCATTCCAACCTATCCTACTTTTCTCTGAAATTCCAACCCTTTTGAAAGGAAAGGAGGGGATGTATTTATAGCCCAAGGTGGTGGACTGTTTGCATTCCAAAACTACCCCTCCACTTGGATCGAAGATTTGGACATCCATACAACATAATCTCGAGAAACATCCTTCTCCAAAGTTTTAGATAATAATTTTTTAGAATAATCTAAAAATTTGGAGGAATTTTTACTTATGGATCCAAAGTCATGTCTGTTTCATTAAACAATATTAATCTATCCATTTCAATCCATACTTTTTAGAAGACCAAAATGTGAATGGGTTTATCAATATGAAGATGCCTTTAAATAAGAACAAATTTTTCAACAACATCGACCGACTCTATCTACTATTTCACACTTGAAAATCTCATATTTATTTGATTATTACATCATGATCTATGTCATGAATAGTGTATGGCTTTTAATTTCATACCCGAATGGCGGGCTGGAACTCAAATATTTAGTTGGGCCCCTTGTTCGTGTAGTTTGACATTCGAATTTTTTTCCATGAATATTTTGGATAATAAAGAATATATGGTGGAGTCTAATAAAATTTGGGCTTCGGGATTTAGTCCAATAACTCTATCATCATGGATGGTCTAGTTTCGTTATAGTTTATTTGGGTCTTCTTGTGTGGGCCATATGACCCTCCAAATGGATGATTTGGCCAAAGGTTCCTTCTAATTAAATGTAGGAATTTGAGTAGGGAATTATAAAAAACAATAATAACTAAATTGGGATAAATAGTGTGGGGTTTAGTTTTAAAACATTAAATAGACTTGAATCTGGATGAATTAAAATAGTGCTCAAAAATTATAATTAATATTTAGACATTATTATTTCCCACAAATTATTCAAATTTAATATGAAATCAGTAAATGGATTATATAAAAAGTTATGAAAATATTAATAACATCAACTCCCCCACACCCAGTCTTGTGCATTTCCTCATGTGCAACAAATATAAAAAACATTACAAAATTGTTTTCACTCACCAACAAATATTAAAATTTTGTTTTCCCCACTTAGGGGAGGTTTAGACAATTCCACTCATTCATATTGAATTCCAACAAAATTTGTTACAGAAACAATGTTATAAAAAATATTCATTTTTTCATTCTCAAATTTAGAAATGGAAAATGGTGCACAGAAAACTTACTCCTCTCAAGATGATAAAATTAATTTATGGATCTTCACTCATTCACCAACCAAAAGTGAAAATCATAGAGTTTATAAGAGAAATCAACTTCCAATCCCTATCCTAAAGTGAACAATAATCCAAAGGTCTTTTTAAGGGGTTTTTTCTATGGCTTTGGGACTGTAGAAATTTAATGTCCAAGAGAGAGAAGAAGAGGGGTAAAACACCAACATGGGTAAAACAATTCAATTTTTTTTAAATGAAACATGGAAGCAAATAGAAACACAAATTTATGAGGGAATGAAAAATTTAAATAAGACTCAAAAGGGAAAGGAAATTTAAAGTGGATGAGAAGATGAAATATTTACAAACCACAAAACTTCTCCCAATGACATAAGTGTTCATTTTTTTGTTTTTTTGTATTTTTTTGAATGTTGAACTTGAAATAGATCTCACACTCATCTCCCAATCCATGATTGATCTCTTCAAGACACTAATTCTAATATTTATAAAAATATAAAAGGATGAGGAAGAGTGATTTTTGACCCACCCAAGACAAAACCCATTCTTATATTCATTTTTTTTGTTTTTGTTTATGATATTTTTTTAAACACTTTTGAATATCATTTTTACATGATAAACATATATAAATTCCCAAACCGCACTGAAGGACAACCTATCCCCCACACATAAATTGATTCCTGCGCTCAATCATATGATAACATGGTGAAAATCAACAAAAGGGTACCCAAAATGAAATCCATTCCCCCCACACATAAATTTCAAAAAATTATGCAATGAAAAAACATGTTGATATTGGGTTGGATATGGTATTGTAATTGTAATGTGGCTATTAAAGAAAAGGTTTTCCTAGGTTCTAAGTGGATTTCAAAGGAGGATTAATGTATGATTAATGGGAGGCTATTTGGATATTGTGATTCTCATGTGGTTCAGAAAATAACTCTGTCAAATTAATGAACACTAAAGTAGAAAATTCAGCTCAAAGGTCCACAAACTCAAGACTCGCAAATGGGGGTAAAAAACACATGTTTTGAAAATATGTCCATAGGTGAAATTGGAATGAATTCTAATGTTGTTCCTCATGGGTGGGTAAAATCATTTTCCAAATAAAAAATTTAGTATTCAAAATTTGTTGGTTTTGACACAATATTCTTTATCCAAATTTATGAAGAAACCAAAAAATATTTGAGATGAAACCATGTATTTTGACTCCCAAAAATGGTTGGAAAAAATTTTAAAATTAGAATGTGAGTAAGCATGAATCTTTATTTTTCATATTTTTTCATATTATTTTTAGTGTTTTTAAGTTATTTCTAGTTTTTAATAAATACACACCTACACAAAAGAGAAAGAGTAAATAAAAAAATGTGATGAGGAACGTGGAAAAAAATGAGAATGATGGAGGAAGAATAATAAGAGAGAGAAAAAGAGAGAGAGAGAGAAGAGGAGTTAAAGGGAAATAGGTGCCCCTGGTTTGGATTTGGTGGGTTGCCATCTCCATCCAGTGGTGGGTCAACTATAGATGTTGGGGATCTATTGGAAGTCGAGGTTGTTCTAGGATTGTGTGTCCTATCATGGTGATGCTTTAACCGATGTCCATTAATCATGAATTTCCTTTTGGAAGACGGGTCTTGGACTTTCACTTCACCAAATGGGTAAACATGAGAAACAATAAAAGGACCTTCCTAATGAGAATTAATCTTACCAGGGTGAAGCTGAAATCAAGAGTTGAAAAGTAATAACTTTTCACTTTCATGGAATACCATTCACAGGATGTGTTTTTCATAGAGTACCTTAGCCTTTTCTTTGTATATATTATAATTCTCATCGGATTCAAGTCGAATCTCCTCCAGTTCTTCCAATTACAAAAATCTTTATTCACTAGATTTTTCACACTCAAAATTACTGGTTTTCACAGCCCAAAATGAATTATGTTGGATTTCAACTAGAAAATTACATGCTTTACCAAAAAGTATCCTAAAAGGAGAAATCCCAATGGGTGTTTTATAGGAAGTTCAATAAGACCAAAGTGCTTCACCAAGTATTTCAGGAAAATATTTTCGGGTGGGTTTTACAATTCTCTCAAGCACTCTTTTCACTTATCTATTAGAAAGTTCAACCATTCCATTTATTTTGGGGTGATATTAATTTAAAATTTTATGTATAACACCATTCTTTTTCAAAATATATTCCCTGGTTTTATTACAAAAATGGGTTCCTAAGTCACTTATCAAGGCACGTGGTGTACCTAATCAGTGGAAGATGTTTGTCTTTAGGAACTCACTAATAGTATGTGAATCATCCTTTCTAGTGGGTTTGGACTTGAACCACCTAGAAACATAATCAACTGCAATAATAATGTATGAGAATCCAAATGAAGTGGGAATGGTCCCATGAAACCGATACCCCCAACATCGAATATCTCACAGAAAATTAAAGGCTTTTGGGGAATTTCATTTCTCTTTGAAATTGTTCCAATATATTGGCAAGTGAGACAAGATTGAAAGAACTCATGTGAGTCCTTGAAGAGTGAAGGCATGAAGAATCCAAAGTCTAGGACCTTTCGGGAGGTCCTTTGTGGTCCAAAATGTCCACCCCTAGGCATTGAGTGACCAAATTCTAAGATGGAAGAATGTTCATTTTCATCAACACATCTCCTAATTACCATGTCTACCCTAGTTTTCCAAATTTTATTTTCATCCTTAAAAATAATATCTTGAAGGACTTTTCAACTTCATTTTTTGTTCTTTTGAAAAATTTTCAAGAAAAACACCAGAAACCAAGTAATTTACAGTTGGGGCATACCATGGTATTTTTGGAGTGAGAGATGAAAGGTGCTCAGTTGGAAATTCTGGATCAATTATTTTAGAATAAGAAGAATTACATATTCTACTGAAGTGATCTGCTATATATTTTTCCATTCCTGGTATATATTTCATTTCAAGGTCAAACTCTTGGAGAATTATGATCCATCTTATTAGCCTCGGTTTGGAATCACTTTTATTGAGTAAGAACTTTATAGAAAAATGGTTTGTGAAGATATTGATTTTGGAACCTAAGAGATAGGGACCGAATATATCTAAGGCAAAAACACTGCTAAAAGTTACTTTTCAGTGGCAGTGTAGTGATATTGAGTTTCATCCAATGTTTTTGAGGCATAATAGATGACATGAGGAATTTTCTCTCTCCTTTGACCAAGAACAGCCCCAATGGACCTATCAGAAGCATTACACATCAACTGAAAGGGTATGGACCAATTTGGGGGTTGGATTTTCAGGGCATATGTAAGAGAAGTTTTGAGTTCAATTAATCCTCTCTTGAAAACCTCATAGAAATGGGAAGTGACGTCATTTTGGAGTTACCGAGTAAGTGGGAGGGAAATCCTACTGAAGTAATGGATGAATTTCCAATAGAAACTGGCATGGCCAAGGAAGGAACACATGTCTCAAATTGATGTGGGTTTTGGAAGTGATTGGATCACTTGAATATTTGCAGGATCGATTTCATTACCATCTTTTGAAATTATGTTCCCTAGAACAATCCCATTTGAAACCATGAAGTGACATTTTTCAAAATTTAACACAATGATACACTTGACACACTTTTTAAGGACTAGAGAGATTGAATGCAAGAATGCTTCAAATGACTCACCATAAATGGTAAATTCATCTATTAATACTTCCATGCGGAGTTCAATGAATTCAGAAAAGATACTCATCATACTCTCGAGAATGTTGTAGGATCATTGCAAAGGAAAAAAGGCATTTATCTATATGCATATTTTCCAAAGGGGCATGTGAAATTAGTCTTTTTTTGGTCCTGAGGAGGGATTGGGATTTGGAACTAACCAGTGTATCCATTATGAAAGAAATAGTGTGAATTTCTGGCTAATCGTTCCAACATTTGATCAAGGAATGTAAGAGGGTAGTGATATTTTCTTGTTTCAACATTTAATTTTTGGTAGTCAATGCACACACACCATTTTCTCTTCACTCAAGTTGTGACTACCTCTCCATGTTCAATTGTGACCAAAGTTATCCCACCCTTCTCTGGTACAACGTGAATTGGACTAACCCATTCACTATCAAAAATTGGGTAGATAATACCATCTTGAAGAAGCTTGGTGATCTCTTCCCGAACTACCTAATATATGAGTGGATTGATTCTTCTTTGTGGTTGTCTAATTGGGTTGGATGATTTCTCAAGATGGATGTGATGCATTCAAAGAGATGGTTTTATTTATGGCATGTCATCTATGGTCCAACCTAAGGCCTTTTTGTTTTCCTCTAACAACTGAACAAGTTTGGACTCCTCAGCTTTAGTAAGTGAAGTAGAGATAATGATAAGATATGAGTGATTATGGAAAAGTAATTCATAATTTAGGTGTCCAGGAAGTGGTTTTAGATCAGTATCATCTATCATTTGTGGTTTAGACAACTCAAGAATGGAGGAAGGGACTTCAGTTGCATCAGATACAGTTTTCTTAATACTGTCCAAGGTGGAGCAGTAGAGATTAGAGTTGATGAGTTATTCAAGAGTGTTTTCGAGATCCTCTAGATAGATGGAGTCTATGAATGATGGGTCCACATCAACTTTATCTTTTGTTACTTGGTTAATCATGGTGTATATTACATAAGATCCTTTATCATTATAATATAATGAACATGATGGATTGGTGATCAATTGACACTTAGAAGTGTCCTCATAAGCATCAATTATGAATGCATAGTGATCCTCAGACGGGTATTGCATGGCTTGGAAAATGTTGAACATGACCAGTTGGTCACCAAATTCCATGGATAACATGCATGAATGGATATCAATTTTGGTTTTAGCTGTCATTAGGGATGGTCTTCCTATAATCAAGGGAGGTTGAGAAGAGTTCTTCTCACCTTCCATGTGAAGGACATAGAAATCAGCAGGGAAGATGAGATCATTCACACAAACAAGGACATCCTCAATTATACACTCAGTACTAGGAGGGATTTTATTGGCCAATTGAATGATAAAACCCATTGGATGTAAGGTACCTAGACCAAGTTTGGAGAAGATGGATTTGGGAATGACATTAATTGAGGCTCCTAAGTTTATGAGGGCATCATCAAAGTTGGAACTTCCAATTTTGCATGGAACTGTAAAGGTCCCTAGATCTTTGCACTTTATGAGAATAGACTGCTAGGTGGAAACATTTTCGAAGGTCCTAAGTTTCCTTTTATGGGTTCACAATTCCTTAAGAAACTTGGAATACTTAGGGATTTGTTTTATGGCATCTAAGAGGGAAATGTTGACTTCAACATGTCTAAACATGTCAAGAATTTTAGGATCAGGTTCAAAGGATTTATATAGATTAGAAATGGATTCAAGAAAAGGAATTGGGTTCCTAAGTGGAATAGAAGGGGGTGAGGTAATGGATTCAGGTTCCTTTTGATGTTTCTTTTTCATTTCATTTTCTAGGTCAGCATTTAAGGAGGGGGGGGGGGACTTTTCTTGAGGCATAGAAATTTGCTTCCCCGATCTAAGTGAAATTTCGCTTACCTTACCCCTGGGGTTAGGTAATGGTTGATATGGGAGTTGGGAAAATTTTATTATTGTTTTTAGCTCAGGTTTGATTCAATTTGACCAATTTGTGTTTTAATGTTTTTGAGGCTAGAACGAGTGTAGGAGGAAAGATATTCCACTGCACTTTCCCAAGGTTTCTTAGAAGAAGAGGCTAGTCCTAGATTGGGATTACCTTGATTTTGGTTTTTGGGAAAGCGACTGTATTGGTCTAGGATTTGGGAAGGCTCACTAGGATAATGGAATCCAGGATGAGGAAGAGGAGGATTGATCCTTTGAGGTTGAGGAACAAAAGGGTAAGGTTTTTAGAAGTTACCAAAACCTTGACCATATTTGAATTCGTTTGGGTTTGGATGAGGTTATTGAGGGTATGAGGAATGAGATTCCAATATCTCAAGTTAGGATTATATGTAGAAGAGAAGGGCTCAGAATGGGGTTGGTTGAAGTTTATAACAAACTGACTTGATTGTTGAGGGTTGAGGTTCTGCTAAGAATATACTACATTGAGCTCCATTGGTTCGTATAAATCAGAGGGATCCTCTTGAATTTGTGGAAATTTGTCAGTTGGATGATATGGGGAGATATAGATTCCACAGCTCTTGATAGGTATAGGGAACAAAGTTTATGGAGAAGATGAGGTTGGGACTTTGGCCGCCACAACTAGTTGTCACACAAGACCTGTAAGTTCATTCATCCACTCGGTCATCTTGTTCGGATCTATGGATTGATTCTCTTAGACTTGTTTTACGTCAGCATGTGCTCGAGTATGTAATTTTAGCATGTTTTTACCCATGTTGATCATGAGATATCTTGCAGTTGTAGGAGTTTTATCAACCCGAGCACCTCCACCTGCGACATCAATGAGAGTTATCTCCATAGCCAATAACCCTCGTAGAAGTATTGGATCAAAAGTTGGTCAGGGATTTGGTGGTGTGGGCAGGTTGCAACAAGCTTATTGAACCTCTCCCAATACTCATTGAGTGATTCATTTGGGAATTGACAGATACCACTTATTTTCTTTTGGATAGAAGTAGTACAAGAATCAGGTAAGAATTTCTCTAAAACTATTTTCTTCATGTCATTCTATGTGGTTATGGAACCAGGAGGGAGGTAGTAGAGACATGACTTGGTGGAGTTAGCTAGGGAGAAAGGTAATGCTTAGAGTTTGTTTTTTCTTTAGAACCCCCTTGAGGCTTCATGGTAGAGCATAATACTTGGAACTATTTAAGGTGGAGATGTGGATCCTCATCGGCTAGACCGTGGAAATAAAGGAGAAGATGAATCAAATACGATTTGAGTTTGAAGTCACCCTCTATGTTTTGATATTGAATATCAAGGGGTTGGTAATTCATATCAGGGGAAACAAGTTATTTAAGTGTTTATTCCCTAGGATTGTTGATTTCTAATTCAACTCGTTGGACAAGGACATGTTTTTGAATTATTTGATTATATATAATGTTCCTCCTATGTTGGTGAAGAGTACACACAATTTAGGGTCAAACAAATATGAGGGATTGTTTGGGAGGCTATGGGAAATTCAGTGAGATATTGTAAGAAAGAGGAAGATAGTTTTTTCATTGTGATTTTTTCAGTTTATTATTTTTATGAGAAGGCATGTTTGTCTTTGTGTTTTTTTCAATTTTTTTAAATTTTGTTTTTTAGTTTCTTAATAATAACTAGAAACTAATGACTACATAAAGCACCATCCCCGACAATGCCTCCTTTTTAAATCACATTCAATTGTTTCCTATCGACCAGTCAAGGTTCCGATGGTCTGCTAATGTGTATATCCGCACTCAGGTCGAATCCTCGATGATGATACTTTTTAATAGTTGATTGTTTTTAGTTGATTTATTCTGATTGGGGGGGAGGGGGATATTTGTAGATCTTATGAAATGATTTATTGATTAATATTGATTTTACAAATTGATAAATATTGGGGTGAGTTCATCATTAGGTAGTTAATCTTGTGATATCCTTGAGCCTTGATTTATATTGCTTTAGATTAACACCCATGTCACAAGTTTATTTTCATTGGAAATACCAAGTGTCAAGGCTTTAATCCAAGGCTTAACTTAAATTAAGGTTATTATATTAATCATATCTTATTTATGGTAGTGTATTTATGGTTCCAATAATCAATGGAAACTACTTTTTAAACAAAACAAGTCATTAATACATGACATGTTAAGTCCAACACACACAATGTTAATTCAAAGAATACTCATTGAGCAGAAGCTCTCAATCGATTAACAACCCTAAATTATAACTCACCCCAAAGAGAGATTTAATTAGTAATTTAAATGATTTATAATCTGATTATAATTATTATGATGATAAATCAAGAATAGAATAAAAATAGAGGGATAAGAAAAGAGTGGTGTGTCAAAGACACACACAAACGATAATGAGAATTAAAAACAGTCATTCGATTGAATGATGAAGAAAAATAAGGGAATGGGTTTTAACTTGATATCAAATATTTTAAGAACATTAATATTAAACTACAAAAGGTGGATGAGAATAATATATATTTAAGAATAAACTTTCATTAAAACATAATTAAAAAAACAAACACTTACATGATTATAAATGAAGAACAACACAAAAGTAAATGAAAGGAAGCAAGGGGGAATGGTTTATTAAGTAAAAACACGAGTATATCAGATCCTCCCAAGCATTTAGAAGATCCTTGGTCATTCCAACCTATCATCCTTTTCTCTGAAATGCCAAACATTTTTAAAGGAGAGGAGGGGATGTATTTATAGCCCAAGGTTGTGGACTTTTTTCAATCCAAAACAACCCCTCCACTTGGTTCGACGATTTGGATATCCAGATATCTTAATCTCAAGATATATCCTTTATCAAAGTTCTAGATAATAATTTTGATCGACTAATCTCAACATTTTGTGGAATTTGGAAATATGTAGCCAAAGTTATGGTCATTTGATTAAACAATGTTAATCTATCAATTTAAATCCATTCTTTTAGAAGGTAGAAATGTGAATGGGCTTATCAATAAGAATATATCTTCAAATCTGAACACTTTCTTAAACAAAGTCGGCTGCCTATATCTCATCTTTCACACTGCAAAATATTAGCTTGATGTGATTACTACATCATGATCTATGTCATAAATAGTGTCAGACTTTTAATTTCATGCCAGAATGGTGGGCTGGCCTTAAAAGCATCAGTTGGGCCCCTTTTTCGTGTAGTGGGAACTTAAATTTTTTATCCATGCTTCTTTTGGATAATCACTAACATTTTATTATGTTTCATAAAATTTGGGCTTTGGGATTTATACAAGTAACTCAATAATCATGGTTGGTCCAGTTTCTTCACAGTTTCTTTGGGTCTTCTTGTGTGGACCATATAGCCCTCCAAATGGATGATTTGGCCAATGGTTCCTTCAAATGAAATGTTTCAATTTGAGTAAGGAACCCTAAAAAACAAAAATCATGCAATCTGGATAAGAAGGGTGAAATTTATTATTAACACATTAAATAGAATTGAACATGGATGAATTCAAATAGTGCTCAAAAATTATAATTAATATTTAAACATTAATATTTCACAAATAAATATGCACATTTCATATAAAATTAGTAAAGGTAGTATATAAAAAGTTATGAAAATATTAATAACATCAAATATTGAGATTTTTTTCATTAGTTCTTTCATGTTCTTGATCTTACTGATTCTGAGTATTTGAGATGAAAAGAGAAAGGTGGATCAGAGTCCTCTGAAGCCTGGATTGGGATCCAATTCACAAATAAGATTGTTTTTATGTATTTATTATATAGGTGTTATGATTTTTTTGAAGTGCATATTTTGTGATAATTTTTTTGAGAAAATAATATATGCTCGATAATAATACTATTTAAATATATATTCAGCCAAGTTAAAAAATGAGAACAAATGGGATAATGATACTTTTGAAAATTAACTTGGAAAACATTCTATTTTGAAGGTATTTTTGAGACAAAGGAGTACAAAAATGGTTCATACTAAAGTGTTTATTTCATGATAAAACTTTGGCTATCAGAATGAAAATTATTACCTATTCACTATATTGGGAACTTGATCATGATGTAATCAATTTAATGTTATTAAATTAAGATGATATTTCATGTGAGAGATTGAGTATATTAATAATGGAATCAAAGAAGGATCCAATGTAGAGTTTTGTGTGAGAGTATATAGAATAACAATGAACTGTGGACTAAACTAAGAATCCAAGATCTATATCTCTCCAATAAGGAGTACCAAGAACGTGTTTTAGTGAATAAATCACTTAATTTGAAACTATTCTTGAGTTATAGATCCTTTTGATGTCAAATATAAAATAGAAGAACAACATCAACCACTATTTAGTGATCAATGAGACAAATTAGTAATAGGGTGTGATAGGAACCGATGAAGAATTCATCATTTCCAAAGTTCATGGTTTTGAATTTGATTAAAGAATATTGAGAAGCTAGATTGAATGTTTTGTATAAGATCTAGGTGTTGATAAATATTTATAGAGCGAGTTCAATTTAATTCTATTAAAGAACCAAATACAAGTCTAAGACTTTGAGTTGAGGGAAGAAGATAGATATTTGGATGTAGAGAAATCAATGATAATTCTTTGAGATCTACTTAAAAGGAGGAGCCTCAAAGAAACACTTTTAAATATATTGGGTGAATACAAAGAACCTCTGTGACATAGAATATTTTAGGAGATCACCAACACAACTTGATGAATGTAGTGTGACGATTCTGAGATAAGTATAGTGTGATTATGATAGATTAATTATCATGAAATTTAGTAACTATAAACACTATAATATCAATTTTGATGATGGAAACATAATACACTGTAATTGAAATTTGATTATAGTGGAGAACCCTTGATAGGAGTGAAAAACTAATCAAGTCTAGGAGTGAGACTTTTTACTAAACCTTCTAATAATTTTATGTTCTTATTTACTTCTTTACTTACATTGTATGTTGTAGATTATATCTAGGAAAAATGTAAAATATATCAATATTCACTAACCATATAAAAGGTTAAATTCAAAATGGGATTCATGAGATTTTGGAATTTGGTAAAAAGTATGCCAAACATAATACATACCCATCTTAGGTGTTTGCACCAGTCCCAAGGGGCATCTCAATTGGTTTCAGATACATTTACCATTTGATTGGATCTATTTTCTAATACCCACTAAATTTCATTAATATTAATTATGTGTTGTTATATATGATTAATGAATATCCTTTTAGATAAAATATATATTCAATTTCTATTTTTGTTCATATTGAAGTCTCTTCAAAGTCCCCGAAGAATATGATGAAGAATAAGGATACAAAAGTAAGAAATAACTCAAATGAGGTATATGGTCAACCACTAGATGAATGTAATTATATAGGTTTGTATTCCATCAAATATTGTGATAGAAATTCATTAGATGAAGTTGAATTAATATATGAAGGATTTTAAGCGCTTGAAAATAAAAAAATAAATAATACTTTTATTATGCAATTAAAGAGTATCTTGAAATGGTTCTAAGTGATGTTTTTATATAAAATTACATATATTAATGGTATAAAAAATGGGAGGTCACAATTGTAATAAGAGTCAAATGAGATGGAAGATGCACTTACTAAATAGGTTGGAAAATCTAACACTCTATGAATAATTATTGCAGAAAAGGATGAATCATTTACACATTTAATTGAAAGAGTTTCTTTGATATATAAGTAAATGAAAATATATTATTATGATAAATTTGTTATTTAATTTTGGTTTAATTAACATTATATAGTTCATATAATTTCTATGAATGTCAATGAATCCTATATGGATATAAAAGAAAAGATATTAAATGAGTTATACAGTTTATTAGTGAAAACAAGGAGGTTTATTGAGGATAATATTCAGAAAGATAAGAGAAAATTAGAATTTTGGTTTAGATCTATGAATTATGAAAATATCTTAATCAACATAAAGTGTTTAAAATTTAAAATAATGATCAAAAATTTATTTGAATAAAAATATAGAACTTCCTAAGAAGTTGAGAAATGGTATGTTGTTGAAAAAACATTAGTTGAAAGTCTCTTAAAGGAAGACAATAAATAGTGGAAATAATTTTTTGATATCATCTTGAGAAACCACCACATCAGGAAAATTGAAAAAGTTATCTGACAATAAATTTCATTTAATTTATACTAAATATGGATGTTTTATAAGTTTAGAATAGAAGAAAGAATCTGTATAAATTTGGATGGTTAAATAGCGAAACCCACCATAACCTCAAGGGTGGAAGTGAGAAGATGTATATGAAGTATCCACACAAAAGGTTTCCTAAAAAATAGTGATTTTTTACCAAATAAAAAATCATTTAATTCTAGAAAATGTAGATATATTACTATAAAATATAAATAAATTAGGTTTACAGGAAAATATTGGTCCTACAAGAACCTTGGACACAAATATTTTGAATCCTAATGTATTATTTTAGTGCATTAAAATTCCAGAAACATAGAACAGAGGTAAATAAATTTTGAAAGAAAATAAAAACATACTAGACAAAATATTCAATCACATAAAAGTGATAATTTATCTTGTAAGAATAGATTTTAGGGTCCTGAGATTTTATATGAATTGTGAAATATTTATAGTAATTATTATGATATATTCTTGTAAAATCCTACTAGGTACCGCTCAAATACTAAAGGAAATAAATAATCCCCATATACCAAGGTATATGTAAATAATTATACCTTTTAGAGTTAAAAAATAAGATATATGTTATGAATGTGACAGCCAAAAAGAAATAAAATACATTTAAGTATTATCCCAATGGTGGTGGCTTAAATATGAAAGGATTTTTTTCCTGAAGGTGTAATCTAACTAGATACAATCCCAAAAAGTGTATGAATAATAAAAAATGGAGTTATTAAAAAAATGAAAAATAAACCTTAGTCCCTAGTGCCAAAATTAATTAAATAAGTTGAACAAACATGTTATGTAATAAGAAAAATTTTCTAATGATATATTAACCATATGTTTATAATAAATATAAGAAAAAAGAAAGCTAGATAAAGCATCCATGAAAGAAATCTCTATGCCATTTTAAGAAAATAAGACTAACCAATCTAAGATAAAAATTTATAAAAATAATCAAACCATGTTTCTCAAAGGGGAAAAATATATAAACCTAAAGTAGATACAATAATAAAGAAAACAAATCTTATAGTTTTAAAGTAAAATGATTTTTTGAGGGAGAATTATTAACCTTAGTGCCACAATCTAGGAAGTGATGAATTCCACCTTATTCCAAAATAAACGAAGGTGGTGTTTCAATATTGGGAATTCAATGATAGTTTAAAAGAATTGTTATGATACATATACAACTAGGGATAATAAGCATCATGGAGGAATAAATTTCAATTGTTGTTTATTTTTAAATTGGTATTTGTTTCAATTGGTATCATAAATACTTGGATCTTATTTCTGAAATAAAAATATAGTGTTAATTAATTTTAAAGTTCACCCCTTATGGGGGATAATCTAAATAATTAAAGGATACCTGAGACTTTTTATATTATTAAATTATAGAATCTTGATTTCCTTGAAAAATACAGATATTTTATGTATGAAAATCATTCTCCACTTCCTTTATGAGTTGTGATTATTATAACTATCAAGGGATAAAATTGGACTATCAAAAGTGGGGTGTAATGTTCATAAAATGGAAATTTTTGGTATGTTTTATGAAGTTATGTTTAGGTTTATATAATATTCTTGAAAATATATTTTATTAGACCATATTCTATGAAATGATACTCTGAAAATATAATTGTATCATATAGTGATGTAATAATAGTAAACATTATTTTTTAGATTAATAATTCATTGATTCAATATAATGTTTCCCAACTTTGAATTTGAGTTGGATGATTGATGATATATTGATATGGAACATGCAATTCTACATCCAGTGTGATGATGCTATTCTTGTTTTCAATTCTTATAATCACTTACAATTGGTAAGCATTATTCTTTGTAGTATTCATTATCTATAGATATTAGAATATCCTTTAGAGATTATATTAGTATTTCTAGTTAATGAGATTACCCATAAAATATGGGAAAGGAAAATTTTTCCTACCATTGATTTTATTTTAAATTATAGGGATAAAAATGACCTTTTTATTGGAGTGTATGTAGAATTAATAATAAATTAAAAGAGGGACATTGAAGTGTTATTGGGTTGTTTTTTTATTTTTTTCACATTTTTTCATTATCATTGTAAATGTGATTATTCAAGGATGTTGGATTGAGTATCTAACCACCAAATAATAATTGATACTACTCACGAGTTTGGGTAGAGGTTTTGTTAGGTTCTTTATTGATGGATACATGGGAAATGTGATTCAATAGGTGGATACTTGGAATAAATTGACAGAAAGATTCTTAGAAGCCTTAAATATTAGTAAATTATTGATCTGATATTCTTATTTATGAAAATTGATAAAGGTGAATAAGACTTCCCTTAAATAGTTCAAATATAGGAAATGATGATGATGAAGATGACTGATGATTTATTATGGGTAAATAGATTACCAACTAAAAATTTAAACAAGAAAGAATATTCAAAATATTTGGATAGATACCTAAATATAAATGATCCATCGTTGAGTGATTATACCTGAAGGATACCTATTATTATGTTTTATAACTCTTGGATTAAAATTTTGACTATTTAGATATGATAAAAGGTACAATGTATTAAAATGATGGAAATCTAGAAAATATACCTAAGTCTAGAATCCAAATAAATAAAATCCCCACATAAGTGAGTTATAGAACCACGTAATCAAATTCCCTAATGTGAATATTGAGTTAATGTAATTCAAGACATGTAAGGAATCTATATACAATGTTTTGGATGATTTATTGAAATTTAGTGACATAGATAAATTCATCACATATGTATTCCATATATCCAAATTCTACTACATATTAGAATTTTGGAACCATGTACCCATCTAAAGTTCTACATAGACAAATGCTGCACATACGATTTCATAAACATATGAATGTTTAGACCATGTAAGTGAGTTAAAGATGAAATTATTATATCCCCTCATAATTGATATTAATTTATGTGACTTCAAAATAGGGGATCATGTAAGGATATTTGAATACAAACTATGTGAAAATTATATAATTTTTAGAATTCATATTCGAAATAAGAAATTAATATTAGATGATGGTTGAGTTGTTCTTCGAGGAATCAAACACCATAAATATCATGAAGGGTGTGTGATCCAAGAATTAATTAAAAGAGAATATGATATTTATCCATGCAAAGGGAATATCAAAGAAACATTATAATGATAGATTTTAGAATTTTTTTGAGAAAATTAAATTTAGAGATTCTTGATTGTTCGTTTTAGTTTTTAACAATCATGATGCTTTTTGAAGCCATTATATAATATTATTTTCTGAATGATTGAAAAAATCTTTCCATAGTATATATTTCCGGATGTATAAAATTCATTTATCGTGTTTTTAAAGAATAATTATAATGAAAAATAATCTAAGATTGTGTTTTTATTTTTTAGTGCTTAAATGATCTTGATATGAGTTTTTTTGAGTGTTCGAGAAGAAAATAGAAGGAAATATGGGAATCCACCCAATATTGAATCAAGTTACATGCCACAAATATAATTGTTTTGATTTATTTCTTATACAACTCTGGTGATTTTTTGAAGTGAGGATTTTGTGTAATAAATTTTGAGAAAAGTAACAGAGCCTACTGTAAATATTATTTAAAGATATGTTTATCTAAGAAAAGAAAAATGATAGTAGATAGGATAAGGGTACTTTTTTAATTAAACATAGAAATAATTTCCATGATTGTGATATTTTTGATATAAAGGTGTTGAAAAAGGGTTCTTCGCAAAGTGGTTATACATGACAACCCATTGGATATAAGAATGAAATGGCTTCCTTGTTCTCTATATAAGGAAATATATTACGATGGAATTCATTAATTTTTCTTAAATCAATCCTCTATTGCACATGGGAATTGATAAAATCAAGGAAATAAGAGGAAGAAGGTGCCACTATGGTGGTGCGTGAGAGAGTACAAATAAGAACTGAGAGCATAATTTAGACTAAAAATCTAATATCTATATCTCTCTCTATCTCTAAAAGGAGTAACCAATATATATTTTAGTTATGAATAATGTAAGTTGATAATTTTCTAGAGTTATAGATCATTTCTCTATCAAAGATAAAATATAAGAAGATTGTCAGCCACAATTCAATGATCAATGTACCAAAGTAGGAGAATAGAGTTCTAGGAACTGAGGAGGTATTACTATTATATTTTCCAAGTTCATAGTTCTATGTTTGAGTGCATAAGTGTCGAAATATATATTATATATTTTGTAGGATATATTAGTGCCAAGAAATATTCTAAGACCATGTTTCATGTACTTCTATTAAATAACCAACTACTAGTTTAAGAATCTTAGTTGAGGGAAGTAGATAAATATTTGGATGATGTGAAATCAATCAGTACACTTTTGATCTAATTAAAGGAAGGATACTCAAGAAAACACTTGTATATTCATGTTTCAAAGATATAGAACACATGAGACTCAGGGTATATAGGGATATCACCATGAGACTCGGTGGCTGTAGTGGGAATCTACTACGATAATTATTGTGTGATTATGGAAGACGAAGTCCTATTAGATTCATGAATTATAAACACTACTAGAATCAATATTGTTATGGGAAACACCACCCATTGTAATCAACATCATATTATAGTGGGGAATCTTTGATTCGGGTGTATATCCAATCAAGGAAAGGAGTAGGTCTTTGTACCGATCCATGTAATTTTTTTTACTGATTTACTGATTTAATTAAATTTGATGTAGTGGATGATTTCTAGGATAACATTAAAATAGATCCATTTTCACTAACTTATAATATAAGTTAAATTCCGAAGGGGATTAAGAAGAGTTTATAATTGGGTAAATTGTAGGCAATACCTGATTAACCCCCCTCTCAGGTGTCTGCACTGGACATAAGGGGTATCTTACAATGATGGTAAATAAAGAAAATAATACTATTTATAGGAAGTAACTTTATACCTAATATATGATGAAGATTTAGACATAACCTATTTAATGGTTATGTAATGATGGATCTTGAAACCCTAATGGAATGGAATCCATCCTATTTTACCCAAATGATTGGAAAACCATATATCTACGAAACAAATAGGAAGGTATAAAGGGATGATTTAGAGATTTAAAAGAATTTGAGAGAAAATAAGGAAGGGAATGTAAAGACCCATTAATTCCATATAATTTTTTTAAAATTATTTGGGATTATTAATAGTCTTTGAAAGTTGACGACACGTGATTCCGAGTCCTGATGTTCCCAGAACAGAATTTTAGACTTTTTTAAAGTACGTTCAGTAAACGCGCAGGTGGCATTTTCCATCTTTTGAACCGGTGCTCAGATTAAAAATCTGAGGGCACCATTGAATCCGCAATGTCAGGATTCTCTTAAGTGAGGCTTAACTTCAATGATTGTAGGTCGGTTGAAAAAGTTAGTTTTTGTGATTTTTGAAAGAAAATTAAAATAACATAAAATGTTATTTAAATTTTCTTACCACCTCTTGAGTGGTGGTGGTGGGGACCATGGAGGTCATCAGATTTTTAATACGAGGTATTAAATGACCGTTTTCATATAAGTTGTGTAACCACCTCTCTTGTAATTATTGTGTCTCATTAATTAGGCCAACTAATGAAACTTTAATTAAGAGGGGGATTATTTATCTAGCGGATCCTTTGTTTAATTAAAGTGATGGGAAAAGGGAGATTTTGGGGGATGTTGTGGTAGAACATTGATGAAGTGCCGATGATCAACCCTTACAATGAAGAACAAAGGTCTTAATGGCACCCATTGAGGAAACAATACGGGATTGACAGACGTCGGTGGATTCATCAAGGGATGACTCTTCTCCCTCTAGGACCATGATGTCACCTCAATTTATGAGGTAGTGGTTGTTATTTAATTCAAGAAATTCCCACGATTCATTTCCTCATTCTTGATTTTGCGAGTGTTTATTCCGATGAATTTGAATGTGGTTTAAATAATATAAACATGATGTTTTAATTTATTACTCGTTTTTGATGATGCTAAAGTGAAGGGTGTGATCCAAACAAACAATGCCCAAACCCTCCGTCGCTTCAGTTTTTTCTCGTTCTTCTGTGATGAAATTCTAACTTGATAAAATCCTGAATCCGGGAGGCGCGCAACGACGACGACATCTCAGGAGGCCCGTCGACATGAATGGATGTGAAAACGGACCACCAGAGCTCACTCGGTGGACCACAGAAACTCCGCTGGTGTGACACTGGTGTGGTGGCTGGCACTCGTAGGCCGCAAAAGAGGGTGGTGCTACAACAAACACGAAGGGGTAGCCATCACTTGGCTGGTCCACCTGGTGAGGTGGCGCAACACGACGATGGGGCACTGGCATCGAAGCTGCGGTGCAGGGGGACCCGTGCCCCGTGGTTCATGTAGACCATGTGGAAGCACCACGTGGAACCACTAATTGAAGAGTTGAACGACTCTTTGATCTATTCGGGGAGTTGGGCGGCCACCTGGCTGGCGAACCGCACCAGCACACCAGGTCGCGTAGCCCGGTGGGACACATCACCCTACGGGCCATTCTCAGCTGGCGGGCCAGACCGATCCGCGACCCTGCTGTTCGAGCCCGTCGTGGCATAGCCTGGTGGGCCGCGCCTGCCATGGTCCAGCCCAGCTAGAGTGGGACGAGCTTGTCTGTGGCTTAGCAGGCTAAGCCCACCGTGTCCCAACCCAACCGAGCCAGCCCAGGCCGGGCCAAATCGGACCCAGACCAGGTCAGGTTGACCCGAATCGGGTTGAATCGGGCCAGACCTGGTCGGGTCGGGTCAGTCCTACCAGGTTGGACCAGACCCAGAACCATTCAGGCCGAGTTTTGCTTAAAGAACCATATCTTGTGAACTGGACGTCTATTTGATGAACTGTCTATGGAGCTAGGATCGTTGGAGAGAGATGGTACTTTTGAGACACTCTAACTAGGTTTTGGAGAAATTTGGAGTACGAACGGGTAGGATCGTACCCGAATCCAACTGGGCCCTCGACACTAAAATACCAAAAACTCACAGACCGGACGTTTGGTTGACGCATTGTCTGTTGTATATTAACCCTTATGAATGATGGTCCTTTGGGTAACTTCTTTGTGGAACTTGGTGGCAGTTGAGGCACAACCGATATCCAGAGTAGCAGATACTATGGAACTCAAGCACACCGGGTGTGGGGAATCCTATGGATGGCTACCATCAGAGTAGATACCCTGTGTGGATCAACATCTAGCAATCCTGTGTGGATCAACATCATAGAAACCCTGGGTGGAAAATCATATTAGCGAACCTGTGTGGATCAACATATTAGAAACCCTATGTTGATCAACATCTTAGCGACTATTTGTGGATTGACATCCAGTGACCCTATGTGGATCAATATAATATAAACCCTGTGTGGAACATTATTCTAGTGACCTTGTGTGGATATGCATAATAGAGACCCTACGTGGATCAACATTCTTGAGACCTTGTACGGATCAGTATTCTAGCGCCTCTATGTCGATCAATAGTGCATGACCTGATTAGGACCAGCCTTTGAGCGGCCCGTTGTGGATCAGCGTTATACGACCCTGTGTGGATCAACATGGAATAACTCCCTCGTGGTTCAGTTGTGGAAAATTCTTAATGGAATAAAAGGATATAGGTTTAGGATAATCATATTAATTCCTGAAATCTGAGTTGTTTACCTTGTTTGAGCTGAGTCTTTTTCTTTGTACTTTGTGATTGAGATCAATCTTTGTGTATTTCCTTTGTGGAATTATGAGAGACCATTGGGGGTCTCGGGGTCCCTACTAGGTATTTTTATACTCACCCCTGCATGGGATTTGCCCGCACCTTTTTATGTTTTGTGCAGATGACGGGCAGCCTTTACTGAGACTCGGGGAACTAGGACCTGACGGTGGATGGTGGTGACGGTTGACATAGAGAGCTGTGGAGATGATCTGTACTGACTCTTTAGGTAGAATCTTCAGTGGATGATCCCAGGAGCTATTTACTATTTTTTCTGTAGTTGTATCATTTAGTTGGGCTTGTATTCCTACCCTTTTACTTCCAATACACACTTTTACTACAACAGTTTTACCTTGTGGTTTTATATTGTTGTTTTATTGGACTGTGTGTTTCTACATTTTTAATGAAAATTCCTTTCTGTTGTAAGGATACACCATTCTGGTGCTAGTCACCAACCCCTGGCCTATGGAAGGTGGTCTTGGAGTAGTCATGGCTCGGGTCTCGAGGGACGGGTCATGACAAAGTGGTATCAGAGGAGTTGGTTCTACCAAAAAACTAGGACTCTAATCTTTCCAATGGAGAAATTGTGTTAAGTGTTTTGAGTGTGGATTTAAGTTCGGGGAGTCCAGTGTTGGTGTGGCAGCCGATGTATCCACACCCCAAGACCCTGAATTCCGATTTACGACTCGGTTCATGAAAACACTGATTGTGTGTGTTTTGGAAATGATTTAGTTTTGATATCGTTTGAGTCATCTCACTAGGTATAACTTTTAGAATGTGGAGCACCTATTTCTTTTTAGGATGCCACCACATAGACAGCCAGCCAGGAATCCTGAGAGTTTATGATGACGTGCCACCAAGCGAGGGGGCTTTGGTGGAGGGCCCTCTTACTATGTCGGTACCATCGGGTGGTGTACCTGTAGCACCACCACTCAAAGTGAAATAGTTTCCACCAGCCCCACTAGTGGATGGTGCAAACTGAATGATCACATCGTATGAGTTCCAGAGACAATACCCTATGAGGTTTCGAGGTGAGAAAGATCCCTAGGCAGCTGAGGACTGGCTGGAGGATGTGGCTAGAATTTTCCCTAGTTGGGACACTAGTAGAGAAGATGGTGATCCTAGATGATAGCCTTTTCTAGGGAATAGTGGGGAGATATTGGAGTTTGACACTGCAGACACATGAGGATGTGACACTCAGCTGGCTGGACTTCAAGACCCTCTTCAGGGAAGAGTTCGTACAAGCGACTTTACGCTTAGTGCATATCCAGGAGCTGGTGCACTTACAGCAGGGCAGCCTATCAATGGATGAGTACTCGACGAGATTCACTGAACTCTGGTGCTACTATATCGACATGGTATGCGACCCTTTCTTCAAGGACTATAACTTTGAGTAGGGTATACAATGTGAGATCAGATCATTGATGATATCACTAAATTTCCTAGTGTAGGATAGAGTGCTCGGGCGAGCATTATTGGTGGGGAGATTCTTAGCTGAGCAGGCACTGATGGTGAGAGCCAACAATGGACGACAGGTAGTCGATACATCTGCAGGAGGTAGTAGGAAAATGACGCAGAGGTTTATGCTGGCTATACCATCCAAAGGGTGACCACAGGATGTAGGTTCGGAGGTGCAGAGATCATGAGGCAGAAGGGGTCAAAAGGGAAGTAGGCCCTGCTTCACATGCGGCGGGCAGGGCCACATGGCTCACGACTTCCCAGACAACTGTACCAACAATCAGCAGATGGTCGAGGGACCACTAAGGTAGCGGCTGAGGTTCAACCAAGGGGTTTTTTAGGGAGGAAGAAATAGAAGAGGAGCATGTCGTGTAGTATGTGGTGGAGGAAAATTTGAGGTTCAACCACCACCCCCGAGGTGGTCTATGACGACCACAGGGAACAAGCAGAAATGGGTGAGCACAGGTATAGGAAGAATAGGCCTACGACCACTACTCTTTGAAGATGATTAGAGGTACAATATTTGTATATTCCACCCTAGCTACAATACTTATTAACATAAGTTCCAATCACTCTTTTATTGCCACGAATCTCGTTTAGAGCTTGATGATTCTGACAGAGTCGTTGGCTCAATCATTACGAATAGAGACTTCTACAGTATAATATTTGATTATTATAAACTGGTAAAGATAGTGTGAGATCACTCTAGGAGGCGAGATTTTCGGTTGGGATCTTCTAGTAGTAGCGTCGTTGCCTTACGATGTCAGTTTGGGTATGGACTAGCAATCCACATTCTATGCTCAGATCGACTGTTTTAGGTGAAATGTGCGGTGTGTCTGTGAGGATGGTATCAATTTTTCTTTCCCTAGCGAAAATGGAACCTTTACATCACATGATGTACTTACTCAGAGGAGGGTGTAGCTGATCAATCATTAGTTGGCTAGCTTTACCCTTGGATCTATTGATTTGAGGAGTCCGAGTTATCCTATAGTGGTGGACCAGTATGATGATGTATTCCCAGATGTTTTTCTGGGACTACCTCCTTGAAGAGAGGTAGAATTATACATCGATATGTACCCTATAAAGAAATTGATATCTACACCAGCATATTGGATGGCTCCCGCATAGATTTGTGAGTTATGTGTATAGTTGGAGGACTTGTAGGAGAAGGGGGTCATAAGGCCCACTGTATCTCCATGAGCATCCCCAATTTTGTTCACCAAGAAGGCGGATGGGAGTCTAAGGCTTTGTGTGGTCTATCGGAAGCTGAACCAGGTGAACATGAAGAACAAATATCCACTCCCGAGGATTGATGATCTCTTCGACCAATGGAAGGGGGCACATTGGTTTTCGAAGATAGACCTCAGATTAGGCTATCATCAGCTCAGGGTATGGGACAAGGATGTATTGAATACATCCTTCATATGTCAGTATGGCCATTATGAGTTCTTGGTAATTCCCTTCAGCATGACCGATGCTCTATAAAAGTTAATGGGGCATATGAACATAGTCTTATAGCCTTACCTCAATCGATTCGCTGTAGTCTTCATTAACAACATCTTGATATACTCAATGTTGAAGGAGGAGCACCCCACACACCTACAAATAGTTCTGGATACACTCCGAGAGAACCATCTTTATGTTAAGATCTAGAACTGCTAGTTTTTGATATAGGAATTCCACTTCCTAGGGCACATTATCTCAGAGGCTGGATTTTTAGTGGATCTAGTGAAGGTAGAGGAAATGATTACATGAGAGCCACCCAAGAGTGTGAATGAGTTGCAGAGTTTTCTGGGATTGGATGGATACTACCAGAGGTTCGTACCAAACTTATGTAGGGCAGCTGAACCCTTGCCATATTTGATGAAGAAGTGGAATCCTTTCTTGTGGATGGAGAAGTTCCATCAGAGTTTCAAGTGCCGAGACAGAGATTGAAGAGTGCACCCATCTTGAGGCTAATAAAAGAGGGTGTTGGGTATTTAGTGTACTATAATGCATCAGGGACTGAACTAGGTTGTTTCTTGATACTGGATCGAGTAGTGATCACCTACAGATCATGAATGCTAAGACAGCACGAGAAAAAATACACTACCCATGACCCAGAGTTAGCATCATTCGTATTTGAAATGAAGATGTGGAGGCACTACATGATGGGTGAATGGTTTACTATTTACTCTGATCAAAATAGTCTCAGCTATAAATTATCATAGAAGTACATGAACCTAAGACAACCACAATGGATAGAGTTTCTCTAGGACTACTACTTTGAGATATTCTATACTCTTGGAAGGGGGAACGTAGTTGCAGACGCACTCAGTAGGAGGTATGGCCAATAGTTTCTGAGTGAGGCAACATACCAGCTAGCTGCATTTCAGTTATCCTTCATGGATAGTGATGGAGAATCTTACCTCTAGTCTATGACAGTTACTACCCCACTTCTTCAGTGATTCAGGGAGGCATATCTTGGCGACGTAGACTACAAGGACCGATGTGTTAATATATCCTTAGGATAGGCTCTTGATGGTTTTTGTGAAGGTGGGGAGCATGTCATCCTCTTTAGTGGACACACCATGGTACTAGTGACTCTTCGAGAGGAGGTGTTGAGGGAGTTCCACACATCCCCTTTCGTGGTACATTCTGGGGTGGAAAAGATGTACCCGGACCTATGGCATTAATACTGGTGGCCATGGATAAAGAAAGTGGTGGCAGAGTTTGTATCCATATGCCTCACTTGTCAGTAAGTGAAGGACGAGCATCAGGTTCCAGTTGGCTTAGCGCAACCACTTGAGGTACTAGAGTGGATGTGGGATGATATATCCATAGACTTAATGACAGAGCTACCACGCACATCCAAGGGACATGATTCAATCTGGGTGATCGTTAACTGACTCACCATGTTGGCCCAATTTATACCCATCTGAGCGTAGGGATTAGTAGAGAGCTTTGGACGCCTCTACGTATATGAGATTTTACGGCTTCATAGGGTGCCATCGATGATCATCTCATATCACGATTCTTTTTTTACATCCCATTTGTGGAAGGGATTACTAGACGAGTTCAAGACTCATCTACTCTTGAGAACCTCCTTTCACCTACCGACAGATGGTCAGATGGAGTGGACCATACAGACACTTGAGGACATGCTTTGTGCTTGTGTTCACAATTTTGGTCGTCGTTTGGAGGACTACCTGCCAATGATGGATTTTTCATTCCACTACATTTATCACTCCACCATAGACATGGCTCCATTTGAGGCATTGTACGGGAAACCTTGCAGATCACATCTATGCAGAACAGACCCAGGGGAGTCAGCACTTATGGGTCCAGAGTTAGTACAGGCTACCACAAAGAAGGTGAAGATCCTCCAAGATAGGCTAAAGACTATACAAACCTGTTAGAAGTCTTATTTAGAAAAGAGACAATGACCCTTGGAGTTTTAGGAGGGAGAGCATGTCTTCCTATGGGTCTCACCCCGATGAGGGTTACAGTGGTTTGGCTGGGGCGACAAGTAATCTCTGAGGTTCTTCGGACCTTTACAGATCCTCAACAGAGTAGACGAGGTGGCATACCATCTATATCTTCCCCCACAAATGCACTAGGTGCGTAATGTTCTCTATGTGTCATAGATAAGGAGGTACGTTCATGATCCATCACACTTTATCGACTGGGGAGTGCTGGAAATCAATGATGGGGTGAAATTTATAGAGTTCTCAGTGGATATAGAGGATCGAAAAGAGTGGGTCCTTCATGGGTTGTCAATTACTCTGGTGTGAGTATATTGGAAGCACATGAATTTTCAAGAGACCACCTGGGAGTGGGAGGCTCAGATACTTTCTTAGTACCCCCAATTGTTCCGATAGTTTTGTTGTAGCTTTTAGGGAAGAAAATCCCTAAGTTGGGGAGTATATAAAGACCCAAAAAATCCATATAAATTTTTTTAAAATAATTTGGGATTATTATGAGTCTGAGAAAGTTGAAGATGCTTGATTTTGAGGCATGGTGTGCCCAGGATGGAATTTTAAACATCTTTTAAAGTACGTTCAGTAAACTCGTGGGTGAAATTTCCTATCTTTTAAACCAGTGCTCAGAATAAAAATCTGAAGGCACCATTGAATCTGTGGCACTGTAATTTTTTAAGGAGGCTTAACTTCGACCGTAGTAGGTCGGGTTAAAAAGTTAGTTTTCATGACTTTTGTAAGAAAATTAAAATAACCTAAAATGTTATTTAAATTTTCTTACCTCCTCTTGAGCAGTGGTGGCGGGGACCACAGAGGTGGTCAAACTTTTAATAAGGGGTATTAAATTCTTGGTTACACATAAGTTGTGTAACCATATCTTGTGTAATTAATGTGGCTCATTAATTACATCAATTAATGGACCTTTAATTGAGTGGTGGATTATTTATCCAATGGATCATTTGATTAATTAAAATGGTGGGAAAAGGAAGATTTTGGGGGATATAGTGGGAGAATTCCAACAAAGTGACGATGCTCAACCCCTCCAATGAAGAACAAAGGTCTTGATGGTGCCCGTTGGGGAAAAAATTTTGGATTGCCGAATGCTGGTGGCTTCATCAAGTGAGGACTCTTCTCCCTCCATGATCACGACATCACCTCCAATTAGGAGGTAAGGGTTGATATTTAATTCAAGAAAATCCCATGATTATTTTCCTCATTCTTGATTTTGCAGGTGGTTGTTGTTGGGGATTTTAATGAGGTTTAAACAATATCAGTATGATATTTTTATTTATTACCCATTTTTTATGATGCTAACACGGAGCGTGTGGGCCAAACGAATGGGGCCCGGAACCTTCGATGCTTCAGTTCTGTCTCATTTTTCAGTGAAGAACTTCCAACTTGGTGAAATCCTAAATCCAAGAGGAGCGCAACGACAAAGTCATCCCAGGAGGCTCATAGGAATGAATGGAAGGGAAAACGGACCATAATAGCTCACCTGGTGGCCTGTGGCAGCTTCACCGGCATGGTACCATTGACCGGCGGCCGGTGCTAGTCAGCCGCGGAAGAGGGCGGCGCCGCTTGGCGCCACGACAGACCCAAAGGGGAAAACAACACTCGACCGATGACGTTGGTGAGGCGGATAACCATCACACGCCGCAGTGAAGGGTTCGTGACTTTGAGGATGTGTAAGAGGAGGACATGTGCCCCATGGGTCCTGAAGACTATGTGGCAGTGCTGAATGAAGAGTTGAACGACTCTTTGTGTCGTTCGGGGAGATGGGTGGCCACTCGGCGAGTGAGATGTACCAGCGCACTGGGCCATGTCGCCCGGCGGGCCATGCCTCACTGGCGGGCCATGCCTCACTGGTGGGCGGGTCCGGTCCATGGCCCAGTAGGCTGAGCTTGACATGGCACAACCCATCTAGAGATTACTGAGCCGGTCTGCGACCCAGCAGGTCGAGCCCGCCACGACCCAGCCTATCCAGGCTGGCCCAGGCTTGTTCTGGCTAGGCTGGGTCGGACCCGGACTGGGTCGGGTCGGCCCAGAATGGGTCAGGCGGGGTCATTCCGACTGGGTCAGATCGGACCCAGACCCATTCGGGCCGAGTTTCTCTTAAAGAGCCGTATCTTGCGAACCTTATGTCCATTTGACGAACTGTCTATGGCGCTAGGATCCTTTGAGTGAGACTGTCCATTTGAGATACTCCACAAGGTTTTTGGAAAAAGTAGGAGTATGGACAGGTTGGATCGTACCTGAATCCAACAGGCCCTCATCACCAAAATGCCAAAAACTCACAGGCCGGTCGTCCAGTTGACGTGCCGTCTGTTGAGTTCCAACCCTTAAGAAATGACGGTCCTTTGGGTAACTCATTTTTGTAACTTCGTGGTAGTTGAGGAATGACCAATATACGGAGGAGCAGATACTGTGGAACTCGAGGGCACCATGTGCGTGGAATCTTGTGGATGGATATCATCTGAGTAGGAACCCTGTGTGGATCAACATCTAGTGATCCTATGTGAATCGACATCATAAAGACCCTGTGTGGTTCAATATCTTGATGTCCATGTCTGGATCAGCATCTTAGCGACCCTGTGTGGATCAGCATCTAGCAACCCTGTCTGGATCTACATAATTGTGACCCTATGTGGATCAACATTATAGAGACCCTGTTTGGATCATCATAATAGAGACCCTATGTGGATAATCATTCTAGTGACTATGTGTGGATAAAAATTATAGAAACCCTATGTGGATCAGCAGTTCAAGACCCGATGAGGACAAGCCTTAGAGTGGACCATCTTAGATCAGTGTTATACAACCCTGTATGGATCGACAATGGAACAACTCCCTCGTGGTTCAATTGTGGAGATTTACTAATGGAATAAAATAATATAACTTTATTATAATGTTCTTTATTCTTAAACTCTGAGTTGTTTACCTAGTTTGAGTTTAGTATCTTTCTTTGTGATTTGTGATTGAGATCAAGCTTTGTGGGTTTCCTTTGTGGAATTTTGAGAGACCTTTGGGGGTCTCGGGGTCCCTACTCAGTATTTTTATACTCACCCCTACACCAGCTTTTCCCGCACCTTCTTCGGTCTTGTACAGACGAAGGTCAGACTTGATTGGCAATCAAGGAGTTAGGACCTGATAGTGGATGATGGTGACAGTTGATGTAGAGAGCTGTGGAGACGAGCTGTACCTACCCTTCATGTAGGATCTTTGGTGGATGATCCTAGGATTTTTTTACTATTTTCTGTTGTAGTTGTATCTTTTAGTTGGGCTTGTATTCCTGCCCCTTTACTTCTAGTAAACACTTTTACTTCTAAAGTTTTACTTCATGGTTTAATCTTGTTGTGTTCTTAGACTATGTGTTTGTATAGGTTTAAAGGCAATGACTTCCCATTTTAGGGATATTCATTTTTGGTGCTAGTCACCAACCCCTGGCCTATGGAAGGTGGGCTTGAGGTAGTCACGAAACGGGCCCCAAGAGACGGGTCGTGATAGGGAATCTTCAATAATTCAACAAGAAAATATGGATTCATTCCATTTGGAACTAGAATTTGTGTTCCATAAATGACATATACAATGAATGAGATACTTGATGATTCATCTATAAATCTTTAACTATCAACCAACCAAATACCATGATGTACTGAGATCCTAAAGATCAGTTCTGGTGGGATGAAATGATTAGAAATATTTCATAGTACACTAAAGAGTTCTTACTATGATAACAATTTATGACATAGTGTCAAAAGTACAAGGGGATGACATAACCATTACCCATACCAATGTGGAAATGTGAAAACATCACTATGTACATCATCATAAGTATTCAAAATACATTTAAATGATATAAATATATATAAGTTTTATTGGGTAATCATGTGAATAATGACCACTTCATCTATATGTATAAAGATTTATTACTTGATCAACATTCTAATACATATGTCTTGGAATTGGTGAGGATATATGGGGTACCACTATTGATAATATATTATTTATATTTATGGTTCACAAATAATTTCTTTTGGAGCCTTTAACATTACATGGAAATGGGTTTTAACTTAAATAAAACCTTTCACCAATAGATATATGGTAAATAGAAAAGGTTTATTTAATATCTTAAAGATATCCTAAGCGATTACGTGATGGTATTCAAACTAGGATATAGAAAATGTATTCAATTATTCAAGTTTACATACAATAATAGTTTATAATCAATAATTCATATATCCCAATATGAAGATCTATATGGGAAGAGATATAGAACTCTAATATGATAGGAAGAAGCTGGTGAATAGAAGAAACTGGGACCCAAATTTGTGAATCAGGTGACAGAGAAGTTTCAATCCGTTCACCGAAACATTAAAGAGGAAAAAAGTAGATAGATAATATTTTCTAATAATATCTATAGTGAAATTTAGTTTGATGTTGGGGATAATATGTTCTATTTAATATCTCAAAATAAAAATTGATTCATGAGGTTTGGATATAAGGGTAATCTCATCCCTTGGTATATTGACCCCTTTAAGATCTTTGACCATGTAGGAGATATGGTTTATCGACCGACACTTCCACCAAAACTAGATCAAGTGAATAATGTGTTCCACATATCTATATTTAAGAATTACATACCCAATACCTCACATGTATTTAATTGGGAGTTGGTATAATTGGAGTAACACCACTATTATTAGGAGAAACCATTGAGGATCTCAGACCATGAAGACAATGTTTTATGAAAAAAGGTAACTCCCCTATCAATGTAATTTAGTAAAACAAGAAGTACACAAAGTAGATCCATTGTAACTCAAGGATATAATAAAATAAAATTACCCCCATCTATTATCATTTAAGTATATACATTATTTTTTTGAAAATAATTTATAGAAGGGGAGAATGTAACAAACCAAAATATTTTATATGAAAATTTATTTTAAACAAACATAGGTGCCATATTTAGATATATGGTATAGTAGAAAAAAATACCATATAATAAAATATTGAAATTTATTATTTAACAATTATATATTGATAAAAACATTCCATAAAGTTTAAAATATAATAATGAGATAATAAACATAAGTAAACAATATAACAATAATTTCAAATTCTGGTGCGTTGTGGTCTACTAGAAATATCATATTTATGGAAAATAATATAAAAAACAAAACATTATAAATATTATTGAACGTTTTTTTAAGGATGTATAGAAATTTGAGAGAAAACTATTTGAATTATTAATAAAGGAAAAATTTTTATTTATATGAAGTGTAATAGAAATATAAAAATTGGAATAGTAACCAGATGGTTAGAATAGTAACATGAATGTTAGAACAATATTATGACTATTAGAATAGAAAAATTGTTTTTGAAATTATAAAATGAATATTAATGAATATTTATAAATAATAATATAATTAAATATAAGTATTATAATAACATAAAATAAATATTCAATTTAGACAACTCAAAGAAATCATATGTTTAGTTTTTTAATATACTATATTTTAACATATTTTTTAAAAACATTATCTTTTATATTAATATTTAAATACTAAAATTACTATTGTTTGAAATATATCAGAAAAATAAATGTCGCTTTTAGAATTATAACCTAAAAATTATCCAAGAGTGATTTTGATATTTTTCTAAAATACTTGAATATTAGATGAATTGTAAAAATATAGTTTTTCAAAAATAATTTGTTCTCAGAAATAAGATTTTTGTAATAATGAACAAATAATTTATAGAGAACCTATATAAATTTAAAACATGATTAATGATAAAAATAATGTATTTAGAAACAATGAAATAAATTTATAAACATAAAAATTAATCTACAAAGGCTAAACATACAATTTATTCAATTTTAAAACATTTTTTCCATTTTTATTGTTTTTCATATAAAAAACTAAATTTCGTAGTGTAAGGGTTTAGAATTCATAAAAATTTATATTTTTAATTTGTTATTATGATTAATTATCTCTAAAAATAAAACTATAAAAAGTATTAATCTTAAAATATTATTTTATTCATTATTCTAACCATAAATACCTCTTCCCTTCAAGTACAAATAAAAAATCACACCCCCTTGAAAAATCATTTCAAAAATTCATCCCATTTCCTATTATTTCCTCAATTCAATTATATTATGAATTTTTAGATGCTTAGATACATTATCGGTTGACCCCACTCAAAGTATTCAAGGTTTTATCCCCATAGAAAGTGTATTATAATATCTCTATATAGTTTTCAACATATTATCTTGAGTTATATTGGAAATGAATAGATTTATTCTTTATATGCACATTCTTGTATCCTAGCCTTTGTTTTAGATTATTTCCATTTATGATAGTCTCATAATTAGTACAGATTTTATGATTTTTGAGTGAGAATATAAAACTTTAAGTTTAAATTGCATTGGATAATTAGAAAACTGGCTTTGAAAATGATTTTGGACTTCCTTGAAACTTATTTTTAGGGATAGTTCAATATTGAGAGGAATTGATGGACAATGTGATCTATGAGCTCACTAGGTCAATGAGTGTCTTGGGTGAAGCTGCGCGAATGTGTTAAAATTAATAATTAAGGAGTGTGTATTGATGAGATAATAGAGGGAGAAGTGATAATTTTGTGTAAAACCATGATATTTTAGTATCAATTTTCTATTAAATAAAAATGATGATGAATAACTTGTTTTACATGTAACACTGAAGAAAAAAAACCACGATACATTTTATGAAGATGAAATTATTAGTTAATATAAATATTACACTATAACTGTTAAGTTGGAGAGTATAAATAGAGGTAATCACATTATAAAATATATGTTGAAAAGAAAATAAATATCATTTTTAATTCTAATTCATTGATAAAATTCAATTAGTGCAGCTAAATAACAAATAAAATCAATTTATGCATCGAAATATATTTACTAAAAATTACCATTTTATATGCTATGGATTTTCTTATATTATGGTTAAATAAAATTTTTAATATTATTAATTGATAAAAAATACAATAGAATAAGTTAACCTCTATCCAATTTCTATTACGAGGAAAGTAATAAATTCATTTTATTCTTAGAAGATATATTTTTTCTTAAATTTGTTTTTATACGTTATGTGTACTTACATTAAAATTAATATTTATCAATTTTAGAAAATGAACGAAATAAAATTATTTTATTATTTTTAATCATAATTTTAAAACTAGTTAATAAGGGAAACTTAATTTTTTTGCATATGCTTAAATTACAAATATTAAAGTAATTTACCACTACAATAGTAAAAGGTTTTTTTTAAATAATTTTATTCAAAAGAGTTGTGTAATTTTTATTTAAATAAATAAAAATGATATATTTTAAATAATGAAACTAATTTAATTTTTAAACATATATGAAAATACATTAACACTCATTTAATTAGTAATTTATAGGAAATAAGAAGAAGAACATTTAATTTTTTAAAAAGTTATTTTCCTATAAACACCATTTTCCTTCAATTCTATGCTTCCAATTAAAAGATAAGTTTCAAAATTTTCAATTATTAATTTTAAAAAAATGAACTTCATTTTGTATTTAGCATAATAATATTATCTTTGTAGTAATTCATGGGATTTTTATTAAAAGATTGATATTTTAGGAGAATAGTACCAAATACTATTTTTACAAATACTAAGAAATTTATATTGTTATATGAATATAATTTGGAGTTAAAAATTTATGAAACCTTTTTAAAGAATTAAAATTCATTTTATAAGTAAAATTATACATTTAAAAATATTATTATTAGTTTAAAAACCTATATTTTATATTCTAAAAATTAAGTAATATTTAACATAGAAACTATTTCTAATGTGTTAGACATTTATTATTTTAGAATTAATTTTAATCACTTTTATAAATTGTATCTAATTAAATGGATTTAATATTTATAATAATAAGTTTCAAATTATATAATATGGTGTGTTTTAGATTTTTGGAATAAAAATAAATTACATAATTAAAAATTAGTTACCAAGGTAAAACAAAAAATTGTAAAAGTGTTAAATCAATGGTTAAAAGTCCTAAAAAAGTTACAAATATGCCTCCAAATGAGTTATTTGGGCCTTTATATACATTAACCTACCCCATATTAATTATTTTAAACTTTTAGATCATGTTTCCTTTGAAGGTGACATGTCTTTAATATAAAGTTATGAGTATTTGAAAAAGTACCACACATCTCATTTATAAAATGGACCCTTCACCACCTCACTTATACACACCCAAAAATCTTTTTAACTAAAAACAATTCTACTAAAATACCTCAAAAAAACCTCTTACATGTTTTAGTGTTGATCGTTTCACCAAAATACCATCCTTTGATGGATCATGTAGTTATTCTAAGAAGTAAGGGAAAAACATCAAATCACTCATTTTTTATTTATATTCTTTTCTTATTATTATATCTCATATATTTTTTTGAAAAAAATGAGGCCATGTCTAAGTGACCGACTATCATGATATAAAAAGAGAATTAAAATAGTATAAAAGTATGAAATTTATATTTTTTTCATTGAATAGGAGGCATTAAATCAAGATAGGGAGTGCTAGAACAAATGAAGTCATCATCAAGATATCCTTTGTTTGTAAGGCCATCAACAAAAGAGTTGGTTTCAAAAAAAATGTGTGTGATAATATAATTCATTTATAAGAGATTGTAAAGTTAGTGGGACGATATTGACTTTAGATTCCAAGAGATGTGAATGTTTCTAAGTCTAACAGCTAGCATAATTGTGGTGGAGTCAAATTCAAACCAAATATTATTTCAGTTCCTTTAGCATTCCATTTCATTGATCATTATAAGAATTTCCACTTCCAAAGTCGTGATATATTTGGTTTTTCAAGTGGATTCTGGTGGCTCGATTTGGGGGTACGATTCCATCTCTCCAAGCCTTCCAACGGGTTGTCCTTTCCTGGGGCCTCAACGCTCCAGCCCACATTTCTTCTATGCATCGGAATTCTTTCAGCCTTGTCCTCAACTCAGAGGAGGACTTCTTTTTTTCCTGGTGTAAGGCCCCCAATTCATGGGGTCGTTGGCATTTTAGTCTTTCACGGTGGTCTCTGGAGGTCCACAAGGGAAATGAGTGCCCCCTCACGGCCGTCTGGATCTCTCTCCCTGGCCTTCCCTTGCCATTTCATAATGAAGGCTTCCTCAAGTTTATTGGCGACGACCTCAGTGGTTTTCTATGCTCGGATGACCGAACCCGGCGTTGTGAGGAGGTCTCTGTGGATCACATCTGTGTGGAAGTGGACACTTCATCTTCCCTTCCGGACAAGCTTTCCCTATGCTTGAAGGACTCCTTCTGTTGGGACCAACCCATTTTATACACGGTTCTCCCAAGGTACTGCTCCCACTGCTTGATTCAGGGTCACTCTATGCAGGTTTGTCAAAAGCTTCACCAAGGTGGTCGTCACCAGCATCCTCTAGAGGCCAACAGGGTCGGTGCTAGGGGTTCCTCGGCTCCGGACGTGGATGCGAACACAGAGGCTCCGCCTATTTATCCTTTGGACCCTATGGTGGAAGATATTCCCCTCGTCTCCTGTGCTAGGGGGGATACCATGGTGGAGCGAGAAGAGATTGATTCTGATCCATGCTCGACCCTTATGGCATTTTTACCCAAGAGCCGTCAGATCCTAGCAACACTTCTTCTGGGCCACATTCTCCCATGTCACCGGTTGGAATATGCTTTGAAGATATTGATGTAGGGTCTGGGCTCTCTGGTTTCCTCTCCTTCAATGAGGCATTCTTTTCTTGAGGTGCTGGGTCCGCTGTCTGCTCAAGTTTTCCCTTCCTCCAAGGGGTGCCTCCTCCTAGATGCCTCTCCCACCAGTTCCTAGACTAAGGTACCCCCTCCTCCCAATCATCTTGGTAACTTGGTTATCTCTACTCATAAAGGTGATAATGTCACCCCTCCCCCTCTTAGCTTGGTCAGGGGAAAGGACTGGCCGGACTCCTGAGCACTGAATGCTTCTCCCTCATCCCCTATGGAGACCCCTGTGACTTTTGGGATATGAACAAGATCCAAATCCAGGCAAAGCAAGGAGCATGCATCCTCTCACATCAACAAGGTCAGGATACCTAGGGCCACTACCAGGGCACTATTGTTCTAATGATAAGTGCCCTCATTTGGAATACTCACGGCATTGTTGCTCTAGTGAAGTCTGATTTTATTTCTTCCCAGGTTTGAATCCATAAAGTCTCCATTATTGTGGTCCTTGAACATAAGTAGAGCCCTGTGAAAATCAATGGCTCTGCTCGCAAACTTAGGATGCATGGATCCATGCATGCTGATCCTTCAAACTACCATATCTGGATTTTTTGGCACAAGAGTATCTCAGTGTTTAGTGTGCAGGCTGATGACCAACAAATCACCGCGAGGGTGTCTGAGGGGAACATGTGCATCTTTATGACTTTTATCTACGAGAGTTTCTATACCCAAAAGAAGGAATTTTTATTGAATGAACTTCAATATTTTGACCCTAGAAACCTTACTTGGATCATTTGGGGTGATTTCAACATTGTTGCTATCCCTAAGAAGAGGAAAGGCAGAGGCCCTTTTCCAAGGATGGGTAGCTTGGACTTTGTACAGTTTATGGCTGGGAAAGGGCTCATGGATATGGGTTTTTCGGGTGACCCCTTCACATGGTGTAATAACCCAAAGGGGAACTGGTGATCCTGGAGCTTCATTGATCACTGCCTCACTAACATGCAAGACATATCTGTAGATACCCGAATCTTGACGTACATGGACATTACATTACTTTTGCGGAATACTTGGTACATAACAAAAACACACACACAAGGATCGTAATAGTTTAGTGTCTTTGGAAACTCGGAACATAGTCTTCTAATCGTGGTGAAAGATCTTCAATATCTCCCATAAAGATCTTCCCTTTTTTTTACCTAAAACCCTTTTTTATATCCTGGGGAAAAGAAAACATAAAAGGGTGAGCTCAAATGCTCAGTAAGGGTAAACAAAAGAAATATCAATCACATCATATACACAAGCACATAACTTTTGGAAATCTTAACCTGCAAAAGAGATCATAATTTCATAACATGGGATAAATCATGGCAGTGAAATGTAATCACAATAATCATAACTTAAAACATGAAACTTTGTGGCATTCACACATAATCATAGAGAATCATTTCTTGTTAGTCAAGGCTCATTGCCAAGACTATCTTAGTGGACAAAGTCCCTTTCTGAATCGAGTAACCCTCATTTCAGTCCTGTTTCACTGAACCGGTATAACCTACCGTTCCAGACCTGTCTATCTCATGAGATATAAAATCTTTACCCAATGCATTGGAGGGAGATATAGGTCTCACCCATCTTATAATGAATCCTTTCTTATGTGTGCCACATAATCATAAATCATACATCTTTGCATAACACATGTAACAAAAATGGGATTCTTGAAACATCAGGACATCATAAAACAAATCATATAAGGTAAATGACTTCATAAAAATAATTCCCTCAAAACATAATCAAATCAATGTAATAATAGGGATAAAAACAGAACCCTTTATTATCTTAGATGTAAAACAATTTTGATAAAACACTTGAACTCCATTTTTGAGGAAAATATCCTTTCTACTTCAAAAAACACTTTACCTTTCTTAACATGTCATACAATTTTAAACTAAAAGAAGTTGATTAAAAATAAACTTGAATACTTGTAAAGGAAACTTCTTGGAAATAATGTTTTAGAAATCCATTCATGCCGTATAAGTTAAAAAAAACATTCTTTGTACTTTTGTCGGAAAAGTCAAAAAGTACCTCGTACAAAAAATGACAAAAGATTCCTTTCTTATCTTTTACTAAAATTCACCGAAGGGTAAAATTGGATTTAAACAATTGTAGGTGGATGGAAATAATATTACATATTGAGGTAACATGGATGTGGATGATAAAATACACCCCAGTAAATACTTACGAATAAACAATCTCGGATAAAAATGAGATTGTGATATTTCCCTTACCTTAGGTCCGACTTGATTTGTAAGTGTCCGAACCTCCTGTATAATGATTTAAATCATGTTATTGACTTATTACAGAATCATATTCATTGTTATTATATCATATATGGTTCACTTATGACATTATATTACCCGTTCTTTTGTAAATTCCATGTTAAAGAAGCGTTTTGGGTAAAATCGTTTCATTTATCGTAGGTGTTTTGACTTGTTGTTCTTGACATTATTATTACTTATATCATGATTTACTTACTTCCAGAATATAAAATATGATTTATATATCATATATATTCAGTATATATATATATAATAGATAGATAAATGAAATGAAAAACACCGTTCATGGAGATGGTAGTCCGTACGTACGCATGAACGCTGTTTTCCTTTCCTTATTGTCTTGAATGAAAGTAAGTAGATGACATACATATATATATATATACATAAATCCAGTAGCTTTATAATGTCATATATTTCATTATTATTTCTTATATATATTTTATAATCATTCTTAAATGGTTAACATGGAGAATGAATCTCATCGCATCGTGGAGACGGTAGTCCGTACGTACGCACGAGCGATGATATCATTTCCATAAATATTGAATTGAATTGGAGTGGATTATACAATATATCAGAATCAATGTGATTTTGTAATAACTATGTATAGTTATTCTTTACACCATTATACCCATCCATGTAAGGTGGTGGTGGAAAATAGATTACACCACGGCGTGGAGACGGTATTCCGTACGTACGCACGCGTGGTGATTTCTTCTTCCGTAGGATGGATAGATGGTGAAATAGGGTTGTTTCATACTTATAATAACATATCAGTATATGAGTTATACTGATGTTATTACTTCATAATGAAACAACCTAAGAAGAAGAAGTGGAAGAAGAAATAAAGATGAAAGAATTGGTAACGGTAATTACCTCTTCTTTGAAGCGCCTCTTTGAGACCTCCTCTTAGGGCACTAAAATTGGTCTTTGAGGAAGACCAGAACCTCTAGGATTTTTCTAGGGAAGTGGAGAAGAGATTTTGGCAGGGGTTGGCCGAGCTTGAGTGCTCAAATTGGTGTGAGGAGGAGGGGGAGGAGGTGTCCTTTTATAAGGGAGGAGAGGGGCACCTTAGGAATATCTCAAAATATTATTTTATATTAAAGTCCAAATCGGTTTATAATGGTTCCAAAGGGTCTTATTTCGAAGCTAAAGTGGGGATGGGTCGAAATCCTATCATCCAATAGGATTTAGACAAGTTTAGGGTATTATTTTAACCTTATCAATTAGTATTTAACTCTAAGTTAAATAATTTAACTTTTACCGTGTCTTTTTGTTTTCTTACACTATATGGTTAATAAACTTGCTATAACATGCCAAACGAACCCCAAATTGTTTATTATTAATATATATATTCCTATACAAGTCATTTGGACGAACCTTAGATTTTTAGGAATAAAATAACAATTAATAATATAATATTTGATTTAAAAACTATTTTGTGTCAATTTTGACACTATTTGATATATGATTTTTGTGAAAGTCATAACAGAATTATATGTTCAAAACAAGATGATTAAATCAACACTAATATATCATAGTAACCTAGAAAATTAGTGGAATTCATAAAAAGTCTCAAATTACATTCATTTGAGCATTTATAACATCAATTATGTTAATATTTCCTTAAAAGGGTAATTACTGCATCATCGTTGTGTCATATATAAATTAATTTATTTAAAGTCTAAAAATTATAAATAAAATATAATTATGTAGGAAATATTTTTAGCTTTCTAATGAATATTTATAGTCGAATTTATATTATGTATAACCCCATATTAAAAATGTTTTAGTTATTAAACTTTGATTTTAACTATTTTAACTATTCATTAAATAAAATAATATTAAATGTCATAATCTAATCCAAGTGGACCTAAATGGTCATATTATATTCATAAGGTTGTTTTTGGTCGAATTACACTTATCCAATAGAATTAGGACATGTGTTAGGGTAATAGTAATATCATATTTACCCTTAGTTACCCTATTTACTATTAACCGTGGTAAAAAAGTAAAAAGTTACTATTCACCAAAAATTATTTTCATCTCATTGAACCACATTTTAGTCCTTGATATTAACCGTGTCTGTCGGATTTTCGAAATTCCATTCACAGAAGCGGTAAAATTAAGTTTTATGCAAAATTCAGTTTTTTTAACCTACCACTTAGTAGTTTCACTATTCATCAAAAATTGATGTTTTTCAGAACAATGCCAAAATCTCATCCTAAGCTATATTTCATATTCCGAATTCAAAAATGAAGTCTATTTTACCAAATTCATAACATAGAAGTTGCATTAATTAATTTTATAAATAAATCCCGCTGTTAAAACAAATAGCGTGTTTTAAGAAACAATATCTATCAAAAGATTGACACTTGTTTATCTCTGGTTTAAATGTGAAATTACATCCAATGACCAACATTGTATTAAATTGTAAAAATATATTCTAAATATACTTTAAAACAACTCAAATCACTATTAATTATTTTTATTAAAAAAGTTGTTTTTAATTATAATTTAGTAATTTTCACTATTCATCAGAATATGAAAGTTATCCGAAAAGTACCAAAATTTCACCTTAGGCTAAATTCGATACTCCGAATCCAAAAATGAAGTCCATTTTGAGAGATAAAATTTCTAAAATTTTAAAAGGTGGTTATTACTATTCATAACGGCTAGTTTTAATAATAGCATATCGTTGTTTAGTGAAACTCGGTATTGCGTACTACACACGCTATCGAGGAAGGTCGCGATTGCGCGTAATACAAGGCAAGTCAAGGATGCGTGATGTGCAAGATCCTTTTGGTGTAGCGTACAACGCAAGACATTAGTAAAATTAAAAAGAATATTTTTCATAAAATCTTGGGCTGTTACATTCTACCCCCCTTAAAATGAATTTCGCCCTCGAAATTCGTCGGGGTTATAAATGGTTTACTATTCGAAAGTTTCTTTAATAGAAACCCACATCGTAAAAAGGAATACCAAAACTTGGCTTTAAAAACTAAAGTATGAAATGTAACGATTACCCAAATAAACTAATCACTGGGTTTCCACATAGGTGAAAATATGGATATGGAAGAGAAATCTAACCATCATGTTCTGATGGAGAGTGGTAGAGAACATGGCTATGGAAAAGCCAGTAATCACAAATCCATAGATTTGTGATGATATAAGGTACCATCTGATTCATCATGTATAGGAGAACTAGGATAACATTTTTGGTTTTCAAGATCATTTCCCTAAAGTTGAAAATTAGAATAAATACTTACTTTATTTTGGTACAATCTCACTGTTTTTCATGCCTTATACAATTTCCACTTCATCTCTTAAATAAATGAAGTTGAATTTGTTATTCGTGAAGTGTTAGTAGACCATGTGATAGAATGACAGGTCATTCCATCTGTCTCAAACAAAAGGTTAGAAAAAATTATATACATAAGTCGATCTATAGTGATATTAATCGTATATGGTTCCAAAAATGGACTTATACTTCATATATCATACTGATTAATATAATAAAACTAGTTTCTACTAAACAGGGACTTCCTGTAGGCCAGTGGTAGGCGATAAAGGCCAGTCGCACTTCGGTTGTGGGTTCGATTCCTACAGCCTTGTCCGACGCGATGGACTGTCGCCCGTCCTGCAGGTTGTCCTTTTTCTAAAACTACATTACTATAACATTCCATCAATAATATCGAAAAAAGAACTTATATCCTTAAACAATACTAACTTATGTCCAACATAATCCATTCTAATATTTAGGCTTATCAATAATACTGCAGTCCACTCTCATAACATAGTGAAAACGATTACCAGAGATTTAATACCATCGTTGATCCCCATATATCATAAGATATATCTTGTTGGTCACATTCCAAACATTCAAAGGCCTTAATCTTGTACTCTCTTGAATACCCATTGAACCTTATTGAAAACATGATTTCTATTAAAAGTTAACTCTTTCCACATACCAAAATCATCAAAATTCTACACACTCAAACCATGATATCACTTAGTCCTTATATCAATCATGAGCTCATGAATACTGTTAAACATTTCATTTTCTCCTTATCCCTTCATTATGCGCATATCATCTACTTTCCAAAATATTTGAATCACTTTTCATGGTTACCGGTACCTTAAAATTATTGAAAACCACAATAGACCAATACATAAATATTTCAATACACCATAAAAGTACCTCAACAACATTATTCTTGTATACCAATACATAAACACTTCAGTCCATCCACATCAATGATTGTCCTGGAATAAGTCCTTCCTTGATTTAGAAGTAACTTTTTAGGTCAGGGCATTGAGTTGGGTAATGCCCATGTTCTCCACAAATAAGACATTGAACTCCATAACAGTCTGCCACTCTATGACCCTTTTCTCCACACAGATAACATCGGTCCCTCCATTTGAGGTATTCCTCAAGGTTCTTCTTCCCTTCTTTAGAAATCTCAATCTTCCTTTCTTTATGCTCCTCAACATGCGAACATGAATAATAGTTTATCTTCCACTTCTTTGAGGAATTAGGCATACCACTAAATTTCACCTTGTTAATCATATATCGCGATGACTGATTCGGCATAATCAAAATATCTTTCTCTCTAGGAATTACATAATTTTGTTTCTCATAGTCACCAATTTGTCCATTGGATTCAATGTTAACCGAATTCCTTCTGGTTCCACCCATTAACTAAAACACAAAAAGAATCTTGTGAGAGGCAAAAATAATGCTAGAGAAAACAACATAGTAAAGGGGGAGTACCATCAATGTCTAATATCTTAGGTTAAATTCTAAGATCGTTACCGTAGTTCTAGGACTATATCCTATACGTATACTTATCCTTAGGGACATCCCTAGACATACCTTAGAAATATCTCTAGGGATCTCACTAACGTTTTCGCATCCTAGTTTCCAAAGGTTGACTAAAACTTTCCTCTGATACCAACTGTAGAGACCCGAAGCTTGACGTACATGGACATTACATTACTTTTGCGGAATACTTGGTACATAACAAAAACACACACACAAGGATCGTAATAGTTTAGTGTCTTTGGAAACTCGGAACATAATCTTCTAATCGTGGTGAAAGATCTTCAATATCTCCCATAAAGATCTTCCCTTTTTTTTACCTAAAACACTTTTTTATATCCTGGGGAAAAGAAAACATAAAAGGGTGAGCTCAAATGCTCAGTAAGGGTAAACAAAAGAAATATCAATCACATCATATACACAAGCACATAACTTTTGGAAATCTTAACCTGCAAAAGAGATCATAATTTCATAACATCGGATAAATCATGGCAGTGAAATGTAATCACAATAATCATAACGTAAAACATCAAACTTTTGGCATTCACACATAATCACAGAGAATCATTTCTTGTTATTCAAGACTCATTGCCAAGACTATCTTAGTGGACAAAGTCCCTTTCTGAATCGAGTAACCCTCGTTTCAGTCCTGTTTCACTGAACCGGTATAACCTACCATTCCAGCCCTGTCTATCTCATGAGATATAAAATATTTACCCAATGCATTGGAGGGAGATATAGGTCCCACCCATCTTATAATGAATCCTTTCTTATGTGTGCCACATAATCATAAATCATACATCTTTGCATAACACATGTAACAAAAATGGGATTCTTGAAACATCATGACATCATAAAACAAATCATATAAGGTAAATGACTTCATAAAAATAATTCCCTCACAACATAATCAAATCAATTTAATAATAGGGATAAAAACAGAACCCTTTATTATCTTAGATGGAAAATAATTTTGATAAAACACTTGAACTCCATTTTTGAGGAAAATATCCTTTCTACTTCAAAAAACACTTTACCTTTCTTAACATGTCATACAATTTTAAACTAAAAGAAGTTGATTAAAAATAAACTTGAATACTTGTAAAGGAAATTTCTTTTAAATAATGTTTTAGAAATCCATTCATGCTGTATAAGTTAAAAAAAACATTCTTTGTACTTTTGTCGGAAAAGTCAAAAAGTACCTCGTACGAAAAACGACAAAAGATTCCTTTATTATATTTTACTAAAATTCACCGAAGGGTGAAATTGGATTTAAACAATTGTAGGTGGATGGAAATAATATTACATATTGAGGTAACATGGATGTGGATGATAAAATACACCCCAGTAAATACTTACGAATAAACAATCTCGGATAAAAATGAGATTGTGATATTTCCCTTACCTTAGGTCCGACTTGCTTTGTAAGTGTCCGAACCTCCTGTATAATGATTTAAATCATGTTATTGACTTATTAAAGAATCATATGCATTGTTATTATATCATATATGGTTCACTTATGACATTATATTACCCGTTCTTTTGTAAATTCCATGTTAAAGAAGCGTTTTGGGTAAAATTGTTTCATTTATCGTAGGTGTTTTGACTTGTTGTTCTTGACATTATTATTACTTATATCATGATTTACTTACTTCCAGAATATAAAATATGATTTATATATCATATATATTCAGTATATATATATAATAGATAGACAAATGAAATGAAAAACACCGTTCATGGAGACGGTAGTCCGTACGTACGCATGAACGCTGTTTTCCTTTCCTTATTGTCTTGAATGGAAGTAAGTAGATGACATACATATATATATAGATATATACATAAATCCAGTAGCTTTATAATGTCATATATTTCATTATTATTTCTTATATATATTTTATAATCATTCTTAAATGGTTAACATGGAGAATGAATCTCATCGCGTCGTGGAGACGGTAGTCCGTACGTACGCACGAGCGATGATATCATTTCCATAAATATTGAATTGAATTGGAGTGGATTATACAATATATCAGAATCAATATGATGTTGTAATAACTATTTATAGTTATTCTTTACACCATTATACCCATCCATGTAAGGTGGTGGTGGAAAATAGATTACACCACGGCGTGGAGACGGTATTCCGTACGTACGCACGCGTGGTGATTTCTTTTTCCGTAGGATGGATAGATTGTGAAATAGGGTTATTTCATAATTATAATAACATATAAGTATATGAGTGATACTGATGTTATTACTTCATAATGAAACAACCTAATAAGAAGAAGTGGAAGAAGAAATAAAGATGAATGAATTGGTAACGGTAATTACCTCTTCTTTGAAGCGCCTCTTTGAGACCTCCTCTTAGGGCACTAAAATTGGTCTTTGAGGAAGACCAGAACCTATAGGATGTTTCTTGGGAAGTGGAGAAGATATTTTGGCAGGGGTTGGCCGAGCTTGAGTGCTCAAATTGGAGTGAGGAGGAGGGGGAGGAGGTGTCCTTTTATAAGGGAGGAGAGGGGCACCTTAGGAATATCTCAAAATATTATTTTATATTAAAGTCAAAATCGGTTTATAATGGTTCCAAAGGGACTTATTTCGAAGCTAAAGTGGGGATGGGTCGAAATCCTATCATCCAATAGGATTTAGACAAGTTTAGGGTATTATTTTAACCTTATCAATTTGTATTTAACTCTAAGTTAAATAATTTAACTTTTACCGTGTCTTTTTGTTTTCTTAAACTATATGGTTAATACACTTACTATAACATGACAAAAGAACCCCAAATTGTTTATTATTAATATATATATCCTTATCTAATTCATTTGGACGAACCTTAGATTTTTAGGAATAAAATAACAATTAATAATATAATATTTGATTTAAAAACTATTTTGTGTCAATTTTGACACTATTTGATATATGATTTTTGTGAAAGTCATAACAGAATTATATGTTCGAACCAAGTTGATTAAATCAAAACTAATATATCATTGTAACCTAGAAAATTAGTGTAATTCATAAAAAGTCTCAAATTACATTCATTTGGGCATTTATAACATCAATTATGTTAATATTTCTTTAAAAGGGTAATTACTGCATCATCGTTGTGTCATATATAAATTAATTTATTTAAAGTCTAAAAATTATAAATAAAATATAATTATGTAGGAAATATTTTTAGATTTCTAATGAATATTTATAGTCGAATATATCTTATGTATAACCCCATATTAAAAATGTTTTAGTTATTAAACTTTGATTTTAACTATTTTAACTATTCATTAAATAAAATAATATTAAATGTCATAATCTAATCCAAGTGGACCTAAATGGTCATATTATATTCATAAGGTTGTTTTTGGTCGAATTACACTTATCCAATAGAATTAGGACATGTGTTAGGGTAATAGTAATATCATATTTACCCTTAGTTACCCTATTTACTATTAACCGTGGTAAAAAAGTAAAAAGTTACTATTCACCAAAAATTATTTTCATCTCATTGAACCACATTTTAGTCCTTGATATTAACCGTGTCTGTCGGATTTTCGAAATTCCATTCACAGAAGCGGTAAAATTAAGTTTTATGCAAAATTCAGTTTTTTTAACCTTCCACTTAGTAGTTTCACTATTCATCAAAAATTGATGTTTTTCAGAACAATGCCAAAATTTCATCCTAAGCTATATTTCATATTCCGAATTCAAAAATGAAGTCTATTTTACCAAATTCATAACATAGAAGTTGCATTAATTAATTTTATAATTAAATCCCGCTGTTAAAACAAATAGCGTGTTTTTAAGAAACAATATCTATCAAAAGATTGACACTTGTTTATGTCTGGTTTAAATGTGAAATTACATCCAATGACCAACATTGTATTAAATTGTAAAAATATATTCTAAATATACTTTAAAACAAATCAAATCACTATTAATTATTTTGATTAAAAAAGTTGTTTTTAATTATAATTTAGTAATTTTCACTATTCATCAGAATATGAAAGTTATCCGAAAAGTACCAAAATTTCACCTTAGGCTAAATTCGATACTCCGAATCCAAAAATGAAGTCCATTTTGAGAGATAAAATTTCTAAAATTTTAAAAGGTGGTTATTACTATTCATAACGGCTAGTTTTAATAATAGAATATCGTTGTTTAGTGAAACTCGGTATTGCGTACTACACACGCTATCGAGGAAGGTCGCGATTGCGCGTAATACAAGGCAAGTCAAGGATGCGTGATGTGCAAGATCCTTTTGGTGTAGCGTACAACGCAAGACATTAGTAAAATTAAAAAAAATATTTTTCATAAAATCTTGGGCTGTTACAATATCCATGTTTAATGATGCCAAGGTGGACTATTTAGCTCATGGGATCTCCGATCATTCTACCATTCTTGTCTCTCTCTCCACAAGACAAGATAATCCTTATAGGTTCAGATTCTATCAACACTGGATCCCTCACCCTGGTATTCATCATTTAGTTAGTAGGGTCTGGGCAGATCCTCTCCAACATAATCCATGGATTGTTTTGCATGAGAAATTCAGAATGTTGAAGAAGGCGCTCTGAGTCTGGGCCAACTCTCTCCCCCACATTGGCAAGGACCTTCATGAGTTTATGGTTGCTATCAATAATCTTGAAACCAGCCTAGAGGAGAAATGGAATGACCAAACATTTGAGGATTTAGGTGTGAAGAAGAATGCCCTCTCAGATCTCATCCTTGGGCAGGAAAAAGCTACAATGGAAGAATCCATAATTAAATGGTTAAAAGAGGGTGACAAAAAGACTGCCCATTTTCATGCATGCATCAAAGAACAAGAATGCCATATGAACCCCTCAATTGTGTTGGATGATGGCACTGACTCGGTGGACTGAGATGTTGTGGGGGCTAGTGCTCATACCTTCTTCTCTGATCTTCTGGCAGGTCCTAACCCATAAATGCCTAATGGCTATCCGGGGAGGAATGAGGACATCATTGACGTTATTCCTAGAGTCATCTCTTCCTAGTTCAATTACTTGCTCAGTGGAATTCCTGAGGAAGATGAGATTCATTAGAAAATGCTCCACATCAACCCTAAGAGTGCGCCATGCCCGGATGGGTTCCCAGGCTTGTTCTATAGAGGTGCATGGGATTTGATTAAACAGGATGTTATCACGGCTGTTCAGGATTTTTTCAAGGGGGGGGGGGAGCCTGCCATGAGTTGCATCTGATACAACCCCAGTTCTTATCCCCAAGATCAAGACACCTTCGTCCCTTCTCCACTTCAGACCAGTGAGTATGTGCAACATGCCTTACAAAATTCTGGCCAGCAACATCAACTCTAGAATTGCACCTCTTCCCCCAGAATGGGTTTCCCTAGAGCAGCATGATTTTGTGAAGGGAAGGTGCATCCTAGGTGCAATTTCCTTGTCCCAAGAACTCTTAAGGGACCTCGACAACAAAACACATGGATCCAACATGGTCATCAAAATTAACATGAAGAAGGCGTATGATCGGATTGAGTGGAGCTTCATCAACATGGTCTTGATAGGTATGGGGTTCTCTCCCAGGTCTACAAATATTTTCTTCAGGTGTTTTAGTTCCCCATGGCTTGCAGTTTCCTACATGGGTAAAACGCAAGGGTTCCTCAAGGCCTCCCACGACCTTGGGTAGGGGGACCCCTTGTCTCCTACCCTCTTCATCCTTGCCCAGGATGTTCTGAGCTGGCTCATCAACAAGAGTGTGTTGAATGGTGAGATGCACCCCCACCACAGGAGATTGAGCTCCATTTGCATTACTCATCTGATGTTTGCGGATGAAACCATAGTTTACATGAATTCCAGCATGAGATCGGTCAGAGGTTTTACCAAGGCCCTGGAGACCTACTGCTAATGGAGTGGGAAGATTGTCAATTCTGCCAAGAGTAGCCTCTTCATCTCCAATAAATGTTCAGTGGGACGTGTCTTATCCCTGTGTAATTCCTTTGGAATGCAGAGAGGGAACTTTTCGATGGAGTATGTGGGAGATCCCATTTCCTCAGGCAGGCTTTGGATTAGGGACTTAGACCATGTGGTGAGTAGAATCTTGGGTAGAGTGCTCAACTGGAAGAAACTGTTCCTCTCCTTTGGGGGTCAGATTGCTTTAGTTAATAGCGTACTGTTAGCTACTCCGGTTCATGCACTTTCTTCAGTCCATGTAACCAAGAGAGTTATTTCTAGGATCGATCGGATTCTTTCAACCCTTATTTGGGATTCTCTTCAAGAGGGAAAAAGGCATTGGGCTTCTTAGAGAAAAATGGATCGCCCTGTTCAGCAAGGAGGAATCAATGTTCGAAGCCTTGGTGAAACCATCCCTTGAATGCATGCTAAATTTTCTTGGGAGGTCCTCAAGTAGCGCTCGATTTGTGGGGAAAGCCATGGAGGGCTGATGGCGCATGGGTCTGGGTCGGGGCTCTCAGTGTGCTACTCCCTTCTGGTCCAATATCCTCTCTCTTATTCCAGCCATTCACCCCCTTACCCGCTAGATCGCGGGGAATGGAAACTTATCATTTTGCCACCGAAACTGGGCTGGCGTTCCCATTGGCTTTGCGGGGTGCCCTATTTCTGATATCACATTCAAACAAGTGGCCACACATTCATCCTTCATTTCTTCTATTCTTGATAAGGATCAGAAGGTGCTGTTTGATCACATCGTTATCACCGATGTGGAGGACATGTGTGTTTTTACTCCATCCATCTCAGGAACCTTCTCTTCCAAGGACTTTTGCCATGTCACGAATGTTCACCCTCCATCAGAAAGTTGGAATAAAACCCTGTGGTGCAAAATGGTACCAATGAAGTTTAACTTCCTCCTCTAGAGGATCAGGAAAAAATGCTCTTCCCTTGGAGGCCAATATCAAACGCTGCGGCATCAACTTGGCGTCCAGGTGCTGCTATTGCAAGAATCACCGAGAAGAATCTGTGGTGAACATTTACTTTGAGGGTGATTGGGAAAATGAGGTCTGCAATTATTTCGGCCCATTCACTGATTTCTCGACTTCTTCAAGAACCGAGGCCTCTTTTCTAGGGTCCTGGTACAGTGGCACGGGTTCTACTAGTGTGGAGAAGAGAGCCCGCACTCTGGTGCTTCATTCGGCCTACTGGTGTTTATGGAAAGCTCGGAACAAGATGGTTTTTGGGGGTATCCAATCCGCCGGTAGTTAACTTATTGTGCATACCAGGAAATTACTTCTGGATATGGTCATACTTTTTACTAGATGGTGGGAGGCACCCACCTTGCAGCACCTTCTTCTCAATGTACCAGTGCCTCTTCAGCCAAGTAATACTCCCAGACCCCTTTGGGTGTGGTGGAATCCTCCTGCTTGCGGTTTAAAACATAATAATGATGGATCATGTCCCTCAGGAACCATACGTGGAGGTGGGATTGTTCGGGACTCCAAAGGCGCAGTAATTATGGCCTTCTCTTCCTATCTTAGTATTGGGTCCTCCATCCAGGCAGAGGCCAAGGCCACTATCACTGGCCTCTCCCTTTGCCAACAGGACAACATCACTATCTCTGAGGTAGAGACTGACCCCCTCATTCTTCATAATGATCTAAAGGGTTTAGGTTCAATCCCATGCCCAATATCCTATATCATTAGAATATGTTTGGGAATGCTTCTAAATAACAACACCAAAGTGCTTCACACATGGCGTGAAGGGAACAAAGTGGCAGATCACCTTGCCTCCGTGGCCGAGCCCAACTCCAACATTTACTGCGTCTCGAAGGTAGATCTCTTGAAACTAGAGAGTGTGGATCTCATTCAGGGGGATTCCCTTGGGTTAAATTATTTCAGTCCTCATTAGGCTTGTGGTAGTCTTTTTCTTGTCCTTGGGGGTTCTTGCCCCCTTTTTATCTCTGAATAAATAAATAAACGATGATGATGACACCTGCCATCGGGACTAGACTATGTATGCACGGGAAATCCTAGTTGAATAGCCATGCTAAGGTGGAGAGCTGATTTCAAAATGAAGATGCTGGGGAGGAGCAGTTCCAACTAGTTAGTGTGGGTTGTATGTAATGTTTGATCCTACGAGAAATGAATTCCTCTGAGGCCTTAGATCCACGTAATACTAACGCCTATGGGCATTGTTAGGGTTCCACCTCACCCCTTGAATGGTGGATTATCAAAATCAATAAAAAATGAAGGCTTTTGGGCCATTGTAGTAAAATGTTATATTAATATTTAAATCATTATTAACACACTATCTTTCTTTACAAAAAATTACCAAAAAAGTTCATCATAAATTCCATCTTTTCAAACCATATCCATGTCTTCAAAAAAAAATTAGAACTAAAAAACCACTAAAAAAATTATTAAACTATATTTAATAATTTAATGATGATTAAATTTTTATCAAAAAATGAGAATTGACATATTAATTATGAAAATTGTACAAAAAAAAAAATCAAAATTTCAAACACCAGACGATGAAAATACAAATATAATTGATGAATATATTTGTAAAAAATGATTATAAATGATGTTTATAAATGGTAATATATATTAATAAATTATTAAATAAGTTATTAATATATGTATATTTATTATATAGGAGGATAGACCATGTTTGACTTAACCATATTACAAGTTAACTGTTTTTGTCTTAATTTCCTCTTAATGAAGCATGTTTTCATCTTATTCACCTATTATAGTTTTATACGGCGTACTTAGTGCCCCATTTTGATTATATTATTATCATTAAATTTTATTTCTTTGTATATATATTTACTTATAACTATACCTCCATTCAATTATTTTTATTCGAACGATACCAAAATCTGTAATGGGTTTTCCCATCTTAATTTTTCTTCATTGGGATATATTCCATATTCATAATTGATTTTATTTTGTGTGGGGTATATAATTCCCATGTTTAAGTTTATATCATAATTATCATTCAATTTTATGGATTAACATACCCATAAAAGGTTTTACCTTTCAAAGGATTTTATTTAATTATTTCCAACACTGTAAGGGTTTTGGTTTACTCAACTCCCTTTCGTTGAGTTATAAGATTTATTCTTGAACTTATATATATTTTTTATTTTATCCATCCTTGAGTATTTATTATAAGGAACTTTATCTCGTGATCTTGGAAAAATAAAATTTTAATTCAATGTTTCTTCTTTGGTGAATATATTTCAAATAAATTAGTAGCATTTTTAAGGATAATTATCATCCACTCTAAAGAATATTTTGCTTCCATATCCATATTCATTCTTTCCAAAAAAATTCATTAATTATTTTAAAATCAAAATATGTATTATCTCTTTAGATATTAATATTTTTTTGTAATAGTTTTAAAAATTAATCTTTATTTCTCTTTTAAAAATGTGGGTTTTAATAAAGATATTTTAAAAAATTAAATAGATATTTATTTCATGCTCATATATTTTATATTATAATCTATGTTTCATATAAAAAAATATTTATTTTTTAAGGATCCATTATTGAGATTCATTTCCAAATAATGTTTTTGAAAATTTTTCTGGTCAAATTCTCCAAATCAAAATTTGAAAATTACTCATAACATTGCCTTTTATAAAAATTATAAAAATATTTTCTAAAAGATATTATGGTGTTTATATTCCATTTTACACATTATCTCAAATGGATTTATTTCCATAGAAATTATTTTTCAGGAATTACCTACCAAATTTCACTATATTATTTTTTTTGGTAATTAAACTCATGGAATCATATGATCAAATTCTTGATCCCTTATTTTTAAGCACTGTTTGATGTGTTATTTTTATAAGAGTATTTTTCATCTATATAAAAAATGTTTAAAGTTTTTAAGATTAACTATGGATATGTACTTATATTATAATCTATCTTATTTACTTATATTTCATATGAAATTTCTAGGGAAGATTTCTTAAAACACATATTTGTTTCTATAGGTCAATTATTAGATGATTGAAAAATTAATGTTCTCATATTCTCATGGAACACATATGTATGGTTTTCATTATTTGATGGGTGGATTGGTTAACACATATATATCTTTATAAAATTTTGGGGATTGAGTGTTGATGATCTCTTCACTATGGGAAGAAAGAAGTGATGCTTGATAAACTATATTGTTGGAATTTGGAAGTGATTTCTACTCTAATATGTTATGAGAATAAAGTGAATATGTTTACTAGAATATCTTATTGGAATCAGGTTATGATTCCTGCACCATTATGTTATGGGATTTAGGTAGTTATCCCTACTCGACTATGTAATGATTTCTTATGTTTATTCTTATGCCAAATTTGTATGTTAAATTCCTATGTAATATTCAATGGATAATTATTTTTGTCTCATTATTCTCAACTATTATTCTATAGTTTATGTTTTATCATTTTAGATGTAACAATCATGATTTTAAAATAAAACTATGTTCAATAGCGCATACAATAGAAAACATCGAGCTTAAATGAACCATGAAATATTATTATTCAAATGTTGCATTTATAATCTAGCCATTGAATTAGGGGGTATAAATAGGAATAACCAAATTATGAAATTTATATAATTTAAATTCTCAATAAAATATATTTTATTAATGTTTTGGTAATAATCTCGAAATTTTTAACAATGTCATTATATTTAGAAAAATATGTTTTCATAAAAAAATGGTTTATATTAATTCTTATGATTGTATATTATAATTAATTTTAGGAACATTGAGAAATTTTACTTTATAAAAAATATATTATTTTTGAAATTATCAAGTCAAGATTAGCCTATAGTGATTTTTTTTATTTTTATAAAAATTTTGATTTTATAGTGAATAGTGAAAATAATTATTTTCATTGCAAAGTTTATTTTTGTTTCAATAATTTGAAAATTTAATTTTCTATTTTTTGAAGGTTTAAAAGTAAAATTATTTATATTAAATTAAGAATAATTTAGATAAATTCATAAGAATAAATTTCATGGATGAATTTAGTATAAAACCATTTTTATACTTAATTTTTTTTTCTGAAAATTATTTTTCATTTCATTTTATGTTTTTATCTTAAATTAAATAATGTATTTTCTAGAAATTTAATATTTAAAAATAAACTCAATTTTTTGAATTTTGAGATATAAATTTGGTAAATAGGTCAATTTTATTATTTTTCATTATGAATAGTAACATTGGTAAAAATCTGTCACAATTGTAAAGCGTAAATTGGGTAATTATGGTAAACAATGATGAGATAAGGTCTCAAAAGAATCCCAAAACATTCATTTATCCTTTTTTGGGTGATGTTATTAAATATTCATCCATATATTGAATTAATGGATACTTTGTTTCATATTTCTTTGATTTGGACCTTTATATTAGTTTACGAGAAAAATTAATACAAAATGTCTCTCTTTAGACTTTAAAAACTCTCAATTTTTATTACAAGGATAAAAACAAAAAAATTATAATTCTAAATGTTTATTTTGAATATGAACTATTTTTTTTATTATTTAAATTTATTTATAATTTTTAGTGATTAAATAATTACCTTAAATGTTTATGCAACACTGATATAGTATTTATTAAATAAATAGAAAAATAAAATAAAGTGTTATAAAAAATATAAAAATGATATTTTATTATTGAGTTACAATGGAAAATGAATTTTATAGATATATATATATAAAATATTATGTATGTTTTAAAATATTATATTTGAATTACATATTTCTCTTGGCATCATTAAAGTCAAATTAAATGGATAGTGTCAAAAATGTCATTAAGGATATTTTATGAAAGTAATATTTTTATTAAATTATTCAAAAATCATAAAAATAATGAAATATGGAAATTAGGATAATATATGGTCTAAAATATCATCCCTTTTCCATTTATGTACTATTTTCCCCTTTCATATTAAATTACAACACCTTTAAGAGTGGAGAAGACATTACCACATTTAAGGTTAAAATTGGTTAACTACGAGGTCAATGAAAAAGATGAGGTTCAAAACACCGCATTAACCTATCCAAATTTTATTGATTTGTGATATTTAAACCATATAATACCTTATATTAATATTTCTATCTATTTGTAAGTGTTTTTCTGGATAATTACTTTATTATATTTTAATTTTGTATGAAATTCAAAGAGTTCCTCTCCCCTCTCTTATAAAAGGGAACCCCTAATTTCTCTTATTTTCACAAAATTTAGCCTTATAAAACAACTAAAACCTAAACAATTATCTTATAAACTTCAATATTCTTTATTTGGAGGTTCTTATATTATTATTATATCATTTTATGGGACATTAAGAAGGGATCTAAAAGAGTCTTACCAAATAAGAGCTAATCGTCTTACCCTATCTCTTTTAATTTGTTTCATATTATAACACACATAAATTATTAATAATATTAATAAAATTATAATTAAATTCTACTCAATATAATGAAATATTTTTATTATTATGAAACCAAATTTATTTTCTTCTTTTCCATCAAATGGAAAGTGAATGTATCGCTTGTGCGTACATATGACTTACTCTCTCCATATAGTGATATAATTAATTTTCCATCACAATTTTGAATGGATGTTTATTATAATGGGTTTAATGTTTATATATATTATTTATTAAATAATTATTATGATTTAAATATTATATCATATCAACCAACTTACATTAGTTTCTATTGAAAAATTATAACGTCACTCATGCGTACATGTGGACGAACACCTCCATGAAGTGACATGACTGGTTTTTTTTATTATTTACATTGATAATAATAAGGATATATTCAATGAATATATATATTATATATATATATATATATGATATAACAGTGATTTTGAAAATATTAATTATTTTTTAATATTTATCAATCCATCCATCAAAAATTGAAAACAACATTCATGCATACATATAACCAATCATATCCATAAATATTATAATTCACTCTTATATTTATAAATTATATGTAAGAATCTATCAATATATAATGAATATATATATATTATATTTATATCATTAATAAAATTATAGAGATTATATAACCATGATCAACGTATAAGGATTGGGACTACTGAACCAAAACATGAATAAAAAATGAAGTAGTTATCACCCAAGATAGTTATTTTAATAATAATTAATAAATAAAAAGGTCATAAAATTTTATAAGTAAATCAAAAATGTTATGATATATATGATAATTTTTATATAAAAAAATATAATAAATTTTATATTTATTATATAGGAGGTTTGAACATGTACAAAAAATGATGACACTTGAGTTAAGGGTTTATCATTTCAAATAGTCTTCTTTGAGACGTATGTTATGTTATGAACCAATCTTATTTTATAAAGTGTATGTATTGAGTTTTTATAGGTTATAAAATTAGTTCATTTATTTTCAGGATATTTAATGTTTAAATTAATTTTATTATTTTGTGATCCACCTCTCAATAATATCATTAATTTTATTGTCCTATGGTTATTTATGTAGAATATGTTTTCTTCTTTCATTTTCCCCTATTTATGTACTAAATAGACAAAAAGAATGTTTTTAAGAAAACCAGACTCTATTTCTATTTTAATTTGAAAATAATTTTTATTCCATATCCATGCTTTCTAAAAATGTTTTAAAGAATGTTTTTAATATTCTAATATGACTATTTAAAGTCATTTTAACCAATTTTGACATTATATAAAAATGTTTCAAATTAATATTTGTGTCATTTTTAAAAAGGGATAATTTTTTACTTATTTTACACAAGTAATAAAATAATTTCTTCTTTTAGCTTATATTACATGGACATAATTTATTACCTTAACGACTACTTAATTTTTTAAATATTACCTTATAGGTTTCCATATTTCTTTTCAAAAGAAATTTTTTTCGAAAATATTTGGTAAAATTTTAGATTTTATGATTGTGATTTCAAAATGAAAGGGTATTTATCAAGAATTTTTTATAGAGATCTTTCAATTTAATTCTCAATATTTATGACATCCTTTGATGTTACTTTTGTTTCAATAGGGATATGATTCTATGATACCATCCTTATTATTTCCTAGGATGGTTTATTTTTATAAGGATGTAAGGTTTATGAATCCCATTTTATTCTCCATGGGAAGGTTATGATTAAATGTTAAATGTTTTCATGATCTTGTGGAATATATGTGAATTGATTATGATTACATAATGGGTAGGCCCATTATAGATCTCCAATTAATTGGGTGAATATAGATAAATCATAAGGTAAATATGTTATACATGAAATGGATTTAATGTTCACAATTTTATATGTAGACCTGGTTTTCCTTTATATAAGTTTATATGTGGGCCTAAATTTTATGTCCATAAGATAATTATTGTACATGATTTTCATGTCTAGAAGATTATGTTTGGACCTGGTTTTTATTCCCATAAGATTATGTGTGAACATCTATTTTATGTACATATGTTTTTGAATGGACCTGGATTTCACGTCTTTAAGATTATGAATGGACGTGGTTTAATGTTCATAAGTTTATATGAGGGCCTAATTTCATGTCCTTAAATAAATTATTAAACATGTTTTCATCTATACACATTCAAAATTTTATATTTTTATGTTTTTTCCATCTTCCTATATTTATATCATGCTCTCATGGTATATTTTCATTGATTCCTCTATGATTCATGTCTTATAAACTTCCAATATTTATTCCATGACTCAGGATTATTATATATGATATATATGGTATTATTTTTAAATTTTATGCTTATATTCCCATACCCTTATACTTATGTTATGCATAAACGATCATTGCTATCTCCCTTGTTTACCCTTACTTTGTATCTGATCTCACCCTTTCTTATGTTTTCTTTCCCCAAGTTATATAGAATGTCTCTAAGTAGTGTTTTTTGAATCAATATGTGGGAAAATCTTTATTAGAGATGAATGAAGAACATTCAAGAAACAAGAATATTTTATATGTAGTCTCCAAAGACAGTAAACCATTATTTTACTTTGGCTTGCTTTTGTAAAATATATTAGATATTCATCAATTGATATGTAATATATATCTATGATTATATTGAGCCATTATAGTTGGTATCTGAAGATAGGTTTAGTCAATATTTTTATATTAGTATTAAATAACATTGGTGCAAACCCTAGGGATAAGTCTAATAATAGGATAACATCCAATTTTTTTTAATGATAAATTATTTTATTCTCCAATAAATACAGCCGTATCTAGATACTAAAATTGGGGTTATTTTCTGGAATAGATTCATATTGGGGTAATTACCCTGAAAATAGTTGGTTCAATATATATTAACCATAATTATAGTGCATGGTTGTTGTGACGCTACAACTATACTATTTTGACACTCCTGTTAGATATGAATGTGTTAAATCACATTTTTCTTATGAAATATTATGAGGGATTTGAATATATGATAACCAAGTATGGCCTAGGCTAAACCTAATGTTTTATACATTGAAAATAATGTGTTATCATTTATACATCCTAATAATTATTTTTCGTGATGACATGAATTATCATTATAAATATTATTGCTCACACTATAGTTTCGAGTTTAATCAATTGATAGAACCCAACAGAATCATGTGAAAAATGAAGTTAAATATCAATTCGATGAACATATTCATGGGAATAAAAATATATTAGGATATGGGATGGAATATTTTGTGACTATTATCACCTAACTCTCTCATATTATGAGTAGTAACACGATTCATGTTGAGCATTGAAATTCAACAAGGAGGGAGTGACAGGACATTGAATCATTTATTTGAAAACTCCCACCCTCCTTCTATGGGTATTCTTATCCATTTGTTTTTAATAAATGTATCAATTCAATGGAAATTATATTTTTCATTATTTAGTGCTTAGACTATAAAAAAATTGTCATTGGTGTTTGTCATTTGGAAGGAGAAGCAAATCAATATTAGAATCATACTAAGAATATGTGGTAAGATGATGTAATTTTGTCCATGGAATGGGATGATTATAATAATAAAATTTTCAATAAGTAAATATTCGACATATAAAAATATATAAGGAATTCCTTGAGCTTTATTATATGGATGATGAATCCATTAGTACCTACGAAGAAAAGTTTACAAGACTTTGAGGGTATGATTATAGTTTAATAATAAGCCATGAAAACAAAATTATTCAATTATTTAGTGGATTGAAACCACGTATTCGATAGTAATTATCCGTAAGGGACTTTGGAAGCTATAAATAAATAATCTTATGTGCATTCAAAGTGTAATTGGAAGATAGAATCCATAATTAATATGGTGAGAGGAAAAAGAAGATGGAGTTTCATGGAAGATCCATTGGTATGTCACGTGGAGGGGGAAAAATTTTCAACCTTCTACATGTAAAAAATGTTTAAAAGAAAACTCAGGATAATTCAAGAAAGGAATAAAAATCTATTTCATTTATGGGAATCCTATACATCTAGAAAAATAATATTGAAGTGATATGAAGAGTCCATTCAATGAAACAAATTGAGAGATACATCAACAAAATACACAACTCAAAATTTGTTATTATAGATGCAGGAAGGTTGCGAATTATTCAAATCAATTCTCTAGTCTAAGTGATAATGAGGATAATAATCCATAGCAACATTTGAAGTCATATAAAAAAGGGGAAGCATATGAAATCACAAAAAATAAAGTGATTCATGATAATGAGGGTACACTTATCCTAAACTTTAGAGTTAGAGATTATGGGATGATGTATTTTTGAATGATCCCTATGAAAATATTATTGTTGATCCTTTAGTATACATTTATTTGATTTTGATCATTGATTAAGTCTCTCTATATAGATTCCATATGAATTTCTATAATATTTAAACCATATTTGATATTTTGAATCAATATACGATCATCAATCGATGCAAGGTTGAACCCAAACGTCTAATGGAAATATTTTGGAAAATATAGGAACTTATTTAAGTAAAATGGTTGAATTATCTTTTGGAAGAATAATTTTTTTTATTTTGACATTATTTTGTGAAATAATTAGTTTATTTTGGAGAATATATGATCATGGTATATAATTTTTTGTATGTGACTTTTTGAGGGATTAAAATTATATCTAGATAATTTTTAGCTTTATCATAGATGGATATGAGATAAAATATGTATAATATTTTTGTTTAAATCTTATTCAAAAATGTTTTGGAGGATTCTTTTGGTTAAACCTTTCTGGAATATTTTAAGCTAGACTTTGGGTGTTATTGTCCAGGTTTTAGAGATTAATGTATTATATTTATCCATATGGGAAAAGGTCCTCTACCTATTTTTGTTTTTATGATAACTAGAGATAGAAGGAATGAATTATCATTATTTTTTGGATATTATGATCTGATATGGGTAAATATCAATTCTTCAGGCATGAAAAATTCATCATGAATATTCTTTTCATATAGTTAAAGATGAAGTGGGAATTGATAAAAGCACAACCAAAGTATGAAATTTCTTTAATGATATGGAAGTAAATACAGTATGTATATTTTCCCATGTTCTCAATATTTAGATTAAAATAATCCTAAAACATTAGGAAAATGATATTGATAAATTTCTAAGGATTTTTCCTATTTTTGTTTGAATGAGTTACTTTTTGACATTTTTCACAAAATTGTGAAAGGAATGTTCTGTTTTAACTTGTACAACATGAACAGAATTTTCTGAAATCATGAACACACAATTATTTGAATATTACATTAAAATTTTATTTATTTATTTATAAATAAAATGTTTTCCATAATATTTTATAAATTTTTATATTTTAAAGAAGTAATTTCAAAATTAAAAGTTCCTTTTCCCCAAGACTTGGTCTAAATAACATTTTTAAGGAATTTTCATCTATGATGAAATCCTTTGATGTTACTTTTGTTTCACTGGGGCTATTATTCTATGATACAATCTTTATTATTTATCTAAATGTTTTATTTTTATGATGATTTAATTTTTAAATAACCTATTTTATTTTCCTTGGGTTTGGTTTTGATGAAATGATAAATGTTTTCAAGATCTCATGGAATAATTATAAATGAATTATGATTATGTGATAGGTCAGTCCGTTATAGACCACAAACGCATTAGGAAAATATAGATAACTCATGAGGTAATTTTGTTATTTGTGAAACTGATTTCATGTTCACAATTTTTTTCCTGGGCCCGTTTTTCATGTCCCTAAGTTTATATATGGACCTAAATTTCATGTCCATAATATTATGCATGGACCTAGTTTTAATGTCTATAAGATTATGTGTGGAATTGGTTTTCATTTCCAAAATTTTATGTGTGGACCTTCATTATTTGTAGATATTTTTATGCATGAACATGGATTTCATATCCATAGGATTATGTGTGGACCTGGTTTCATGTATATAAGTTTACGCAAGGTCATGATTTCATGTCCTCAACATAAAAAATGAACCTATTTCTATATATAAATCTTCAAAATGTTATAATATTAGATTTTTTCCAACATACTATGTCTATTTCATGCTCTCATGGTTTATGTTATTTGATTCCTTTATGATTCATGTCTTTTAATATACCAAGAATTATACCACCACTCACGATTATGAATTATGATATGTAGGGTATGGTTTTCAAATGTTAAGATCATATCATTCATATAATTATGATCATGTTGTGATTAAGTGATCATTGATATATAAATTCCTTAACCTTACTTAGTATCCGATCTCACCCTTTCTTATGTTTCCTTTCCCTAGTTTACGTGGAAAGGTTTTATGTAGGGTATGTGTAAGAAGTTTTCTATGTGAGAAGATATTGGTCAGATATGATTGAATAACATTCAAGAAATAAATATATGTTGTCCATATAAATTAAACCATTATGGTCCTTAGGCATGTACTTGTAAAATTTATTGGATATTCATCAATTATGATGTAATATTTATTTATGAAAATATTGGTTCAGTATATGATATTACATTTCCTTCTATCATGACTTATGGACATATCTTTTTGTTCCATGTTTCATGTAATTATTTATTTCTCACATTCTCATATTTTCTCAAATGATTATTTTCTATTCCATTTATGATTTTTTAAATATTTTTTCCTTACTGAGAGTTTGAGATCAACCATTATTATTTTGTTAACTCCCAGGTGTTTAATGGCGAGTATAGCCTATAAGGTGTCTAGAAGGAGGTCTAGAATCATGTAATTATAGAGAATTATTTACAAGTGTTTAAAAAAAGATGACTATGTAGTAATATCCCAAGTCAATAAATCATTGGTTCATGTTATTAAGAGATTACCAAGATATTTAATGTGAAATACATTCATTTTTATCACTGGTATCCTCTATTGGTATCAAAGACTATATATAAAGTAAGTGTTCTAGAATTAGACCCATGAGTGTGGATATGGGGAACCACATTCTGGATGCTCGATTTTTTTTTCATAATTTATATTAGTGTAATTTATGGAAAAAAAGGAATCTCTTATGGATGAATCTTGGGTGATATTGAATGGTTTACTTCTAAGTATATTACACATCATCACTCTACTAGAGGTGGAAATGGGCTTGGAACTAATTTGTATTTTTTGAAGGATACATCCCATGATTACTAGTCAGTCACTTAATATATTAGGGAATATAGGTTCTTACTAGGTCAAGGTGATGAAATATATCATACTCAGAACAAGGATAAAAATGAATTAGACTTACTAGCTTTTAAATTTAACCTTAAGGAACCTCTTTAAATTTTCTATAATATGGGATCTCTTTCTTTTTATTGTAATTTTTTTGTCCTTAGAGATTCTATTATCCTCTATTATTTTATTCCTCTTTAAACCCATGTGGAAATTTTATTTAATTTCTTTTTTTTCATTTTCTAATTAACAATATTTAAAAAGATAAAAATGGAAGAAGGTAACAATTCTACCATCTTTCCCTTTCATTTTCATTCTCTTATTTTTAACCCCATATAGACTTCGAAACCAATCACAAAAAATTAATTAATAATTATATAAAAATGAATTAATTTAATTAATATTCTGGATAATTATTAGAAACTATTTATAATATATATATTATATTTATTTCTCACTCATTGATACATCCAATAAATGGTCAATTTTCCTGCCTATAAGGACAATGCCAATTATTTAATTACCTCACTAGTAGAAATAACGGCTTCATTGTCGAATCTATTATAATGGTTTTTTATTTACTAATGAAAAATGTATCTATATCCACTTTTTATAATTGGTTTTAACATAAAATGATGCCAAATATTTTTTATAGACATTTTTTCATCAGTTTTTAACAAAATTGATTTAAAAACAGGAATCAAAAGGCATTATGATGTATGTTTTTTTTAAATAAACGTAATCCATATATTTTTAAAATAATTAATTATCGATGTTGGTTTTATAAAAAACTGATGCCATTAAATAGTTTTGGGCATCAGTTTCTATAAAAACTGATGACAAAAACATTTTCAAAAATACCAAGGATCAGAAAACCCTCATTTTTTGGTTCTGCGAAACTATTTTTCTCGAATCACGATGAATCTAATGTTGACCCACTGATCCTCAATGACCATTGTTGTTGTTTTCTTTACTTTTATCATCATTTCATGATCTATGGTTTCAATTATTCATCTTCTATAACTTTTTAATCATTATAAGAAGCATTTTTTCTTCAGAAACTATTTTCCAGCTGACCATCAACTACAGTTTGATTTTATTTCTTTATTCTTGTTTATTTTTCTTTTCTAAATTTTTTTATTTGATCTTGAAATGTTTATTCTTATAATGTATTTGAGGAAAAACTTTCAGATTAAGGATCCTATTTCCTTTTTGAACTCCACTTATTCTATGTTTTTTTTGATTTTGATGAAAAATTTCTTATCATTTAGTTATATTTTTTGTTATTTTTTCATGTATTTTTATACAGTTGATTATAATTTATAAATGTTGTTGTTAAAGTTTGTTTATTTTGATAATTTTTTTATTTGAAAAAATTATCTAATTTTATTGATTATATTATGCTATAAAAAATGATATATGGTGTTATCATTCATTAATATAATGTACATAACCTGTAATGAATCTATAGTTTTTACTTGTTAAATGAATACAATCTTCAATACCTTTTGACACACGCGGCATTGAACAAATGTAACAATTTTTTAAAATAAACCAATATATGTTAGATTAATGAAAATAATTAAATTATAATATCAATAATTCACATGTATATACTATAAAAATAAAAAAATTAATATTTTTAATTTTATAATATATATTATTTATATTAAAAAATATTTTTTTTTTAAATTTAATATATTAACATTTTGTTTTATTGACTTTAATAAACTAAATTGACCAATTTTAAATTTTTTAAAAATATATTATATTTCCATATATGAACAAACATATTAGAATTAATTAAATTTCATCTTCTTTATAAATAATATCATAAAAAAATAAATTTTTAAATGTTTATATTTCAATAAAAACTATTTTTTATTATATATAATACTTCATTTAAAAAATATAATTGTATAAATTTAATTTGGCAAAGTAAACTACAATTACAGATTTAGAATTTCAATATTATCATTGTATAACTTATTAGGATTTTTTTTCAGAAATAATGTATTTTCATGTAAATAATGATTAATACTATTTTTACAAAAAGAGGTTTTTGATAGTAATGGGGGTTTAAGGAGTTACCATGGGGAGACTGTACCCATTATATTAGAATGTTAATTAGTAAAATAAGTAACCATTTATCATACACAACCAAAAACCATTATGGTATGAAATTAAATAAACATCCTAATATTATGATATGAGGTGTGGAAAACATACATTTAGTGAAAAAGTCATGATTTTCTACTTAGAATATCACATATAAATAAATAAAGAAAATAAAATAAATTAAAACAAAAAAATAGATTAGATTAAAAAATAATTATTTACACCGGGAATTTCTATTGGGTTCATTACATATTATATACTTTGGTTCAACATGACACAAATCAAACAAAGTAAATACCTTTAGTAGATCTTGTTTTATTTTATTCATAATAATCGTTGATGTTTCCTATATGATTACGAATAATTTTTATTGAATGTGTTTATGTTTACAATATATATATATATATATATTTAAATTTAAATATGTTTTAATATATTCACTGATTATATTGTGATATCAGTTATGGGATGGATCGTAATTAGATATATTTATGAAGGACCACTAGTGAATATGAAAACAGAGTTGATGATTTCTTGTAATTTTCTAAATGAAATCATTAAAACATAGATTTGATTTTCTATCTATCTATGAAGTGTTTGAATTTGTGAAAGTTAAAACCCATTTAAATCAAAGATCATCTCATTTACTATAATTTTATCCTTAGTTACACACTTTGGATATGACATGGTGAAAGAACTAGAAATTAAACATATAATATTGATGACTATATTCATAACGAGTTAGAGGATCATATTGAATAATTAATTCATGATTTTGGTGTTTAAACTATAAAAAAATAGAAACTGTTGAATTATTTATAGATATTCTAAGAAACAATTATTCCCATGGTATAGTAAATATACAGTTTTATCATTAGTTTTGAGAACAGATAACATGAATGAAAGAAATGAGTGGGGTGATAAATGTTTCTTCAATTTACTAGAGCATTTAAAAGTGATACTTCTAGAAGAAAATGACCTTCCATATTTTAATTATGAGGCAAATAAAATATTATTCCCAATAGGATTGGAGTATAAAATGATACATGCTTTACCCAATTATTTTGTGTTTTATTGGAAAGAATATGAATATTTATCAAACTATCCTACATGTGGGAAATCATGGTATAAGATGGATTAAAAAGGAAACACAGATTCATTCTCAAGTACTACTATCTAACCCCATGAAAAAACAATTGTTTATACTTTATAATTATTTTATCCAATAATTTTTCATATAATTGTGATAATTAAATTGTGATTCTTTCTCAAGTATCAGAATCAAAGGTCCTTCTAAAGCAATTCAGTGACTTCTACTAATTCTTCGTTGGAATTATCTATTTGAAAATTAAATTGATTTAAAAAGGTTAATATGGAATTTAGATGATCACATAACTGATGGTAACTTACATCACCCTACTGATTAGCAACAGTTGAAGAGATTTGACAAAAATATTCATGATTTTTGAAGTGAAGCTAGAAATATCAGAGTGGGATTATGTACTAATGTAATGAATCCATATCGGAGCCTAAGTAGCCAACACAATTCATGTCCTATTTTTTTTTGTAGTTTACAACTTTACCCCACATATATGTATGAAAACAATGTATTTTATGATGATATTGAGGGGTTTTACACAAAAAGACGAGAAATGATAATGATGTGTATCTTTCACCATTGATTGATGAATAGAAAATGTGATGGGAGACATGTGTTAATGTTTTCAATGCATACAATAATGGGTATTTTATTCTTTTTTCTATGAGAATTTTCACTATAAATTAATTTAATGAATATGGAAAATTATCTGGACAAAATCTTAAGGTATGTAAATCAAATCCAATTTGTAGAGAAGAGACATCATATTATCAATTAGAAAATGGAAGAAATACAATGTATATAGGACATTAAATATTTTCTCAACATGATCATCCTTATAATTGGTTGAAAAACAAATTTAATGTTTTATAGGAATACAATAATCCCACATAACCATTTTTAGTTGAATAATATTATGATAAGGTAAAAAACATTTATTCAATATATGGAAAGTAAAGAAGTTTTGGCCTTTAAAAAAATATCTAGAATAAATAGTCTATATTTGTCAAACTACCTTATTGGATATTTTTTTGAGATAAAACATAACATTGATGTTATACATGTCGAGAAAAACATATGTGATAGTTTGATTGGAATTTTTGTAGACATATAATGAAAAAAGACGGATTTCATACAAGATTAGACATGATATCAGTAGAAATACATTTATAGTTAGCTCCCATTATGAAATGAAATAAAATATATTTACCTCTATCTTGTCACACATTAAGAAATATTGAGAAGATGAATCTTTTCAGTGTCTTCATGGTATTAAAGTACCTAATGACTATTCTTCAAATGTGAATAATTTGGTGTAATTGAAGTATTGTAAATTAATAGGCATGAATTACCAAGATTTTCATGTATTGATGTAACAACTTCTTCTAGTCACACTGTGTGGTATATTTCCATTACCTGTTAGAAAGAGTATCATCAGGTTGTGTAATTTTTTCAAATCCATTGGTAGAAAATTTTTTGATCCAAATTTTTTAGATGTGTTAGAGAATTAAGATTATCTTATTCTCTGTCAACTAAAAATGTATTTCCTACCTATGTTTTTTGATATAACATTTCATCTATTGATTAATTTAGTGTATTAGATAAGAATATGTGGACCTGTTTATTTATGATAGATGTATCATTTTAAAAGATATTTGAAAATTTTGAAGGTATATGTTAAAAATCCTTATCAACCAGATGCATTTATTGTTAAAAAATATGTGTCAATAGATGTTATTGAGTTATATAATGATTATTTTTATTAAGTGGAGTATATTGGTCTCCCTATATGTCGACATATGATAGTTGATAGTGAAGGTAGAGGGATTCAAGGCTTAAAGGTAATGTTTATTCCACATGATGAAGTTATACATACATTTTTATGGATTTTGGAGAACACAAATGAGGTTCACTCATATATATCATCACATATCGCTAAATTAAAGTTACAATATCTAAAAATAAATTAAAAGTTTCAATTGATTGAGCATAAAAAGAAATTTGTTTCATGGTTTAAAGAGAATGTCATCACAAATATATTTTAATTAGAAACATTAAAATGGTTTGTAGGGGGACTATCTCTTAATATGATCGCATGGCCTAGTATTAATATTTATTGGTTCGAATTTTAGAAAAAAAGATAGATAAAAGGAGAATCGTTCAAAATAGTGGTGTCATGGTCATCAATGAAACACTTCATTTTTTGATTGAAAAAGATAAAAACCCCATTTCTACAACAATGTAATATTATTGTGTTCTTAAAGACTAATGGGAAATCGATTATATTAAATTTTGAGTCACCTTGTTTAATTGTAATTGGTTTACATGTAATAGTGATTTTAAATATGATGAATATGGGTTTAAAATAGTGGATTTGAAAATATTTATTGGCAACGGGGAACCAATAATCATGTCCACACATGAAAAGAAAATATTTTATAACATTTATCCATTGAATGATCAGTGGTCCATCATTTTTCAAGGAAAATGAATCCATTTGGATGATAAGGATGATTTTTATGTTATTTATTTATATGAGAATTATTAATTTATTACATGATTTCTAGATAATAATGACTATAATGAAAACATAGTGCATGCAGTACGAAATGATCATGCAGAATGGATATAGGAAAAAACTAAATTAATCTCCTTAATAATCTAGTTATTATTTACATTATATTTCATTTTTTAAATTTACATGTGTAAAAACAATATTATTTAATAACTATTGGATATCTAATTATATATATTTAATTATTTATATTATTTTTTGTGTTATGTTTTTATATTCTACGGTTATGGTTCAACATTTTTTCATTGAAATACTTGACATAAATTATTATAGTTTATTTAATGTTATTAATATGATAATTTTTTTTCAAACATTGATATTTAAATTTATAAATGTTTCTATAATTTTAGAAGTTGTGTTTATATTTAATAGTTTACCATGTATATTTTTTTGGTTAAGAATCATAATATCATTATTTTATAAAACATACACATTTGTGCAAATTTTTTACTTTCATATTTTTGTTTTCCTATTTTTAAATTATTTACTTATCTAATCATATGCATATACACAAGTATTTCTATAAAACCCAAAGCTTCCATGAAATGCTTCTCATTGAATAATACAATAGCGTGTGTTGTATGTAACTTTGAGTTCTAACACACCACAACCAATCAAACTAGACGGTATGAATAGTATTAACCACTTTTTGAAATTTTATAAATTTTATCATTCAAAATGGACTTCATTTTTCAATTTGGAATATCGAAATTAGCTTAGGATGAATTTTTTGTATTTTTATGAAAACATTCAATTTTTGATGAATAGTGAAAAAAATAAGTTATAGTTTAAAAATACATTTTTATTTAAATAATTATTTATTTTATTTAAATTTATTTTAGGTCAAAATAGATACATAATACCTATATAATTTAAATGTAATTAATTGGAGTCAATTTATAATAATTTTAGATATATACAAATTTTATTGAACTTTTTACCGTCTTTTACCCACCTCCTAGGAGCATTCCCAAATTTGTATAAAACCTATTTTTACCGCTTATGGGAGTTGAATTTCAAAAATATGAGAGACACAATTGATATTAGTAAGTAAAACGTGGTTCAATAAGATGAAAATAATTTTTGGTGAATAGTAACTTTTTACTTTTATTTACCATGATTAAAATTAAATAGGGTAATTAAGGGTAAAAATGATATTATTATTGCCCTAACACATGTCCTAATTATATTAGATAAGTTTAATTAGACCAAAAACAAACATAGGAACAAAATATGATCATTTTGGTCCACTTGGATTAGATTAGGACATTTATTATTATTTTATTTAAAGAAGAGTAAAAAGATATAAAATCAAAGTTTAATAACTAAAACATTTTTAATATAGGGTTATAGATAAGATAAATTAGACTATAATTATTATTTAGAAATATAGAAAGATTTTCTACATAATGGTAGTTTATTTAGATTTTTAGACATTAAATAATTTAATTTATTTATGACACAATGATGATGCAGTAATTACCTAATTAATGAAATATTAAAATAATTGATATTATGAATATCCAAATAAATATAATTTAAGACTTTTTATAAATTACAATGATTTTATAGGTTAATATGACATATTTTTGTTGGTTAGATGAATTTGTTTCAAAGTAATAATGCTGTTATAAATTTAGCAAAAAAAAAATACCAAATAGTGTCAAAATTGACATAAAAGTGTTTTTAAAACAAATATTATATTATTAATTGATATTCTATTCCTAAAAATCTAAGGTTTGGCCCAGAGAGTTATATAATGATAGGTGTATCATTAATGAACCACTTTGAGTTCTCTTGGAAGTATATAATATGTTTATTAACCATATAATATAAAAATACAAAGAGACATGGTAAATGTCAAACTATTTAACAAAAAGTTAAATATAAAAGATAAAGTTAATATAGTGACCCAAACCTATCTAAAACCTATTGGTTGAGTGGATTTCGACCCATACCTACCTTAGACTTTAAATAATCTATTTTTAAGCCATTATAAACCGAGAATGATTTTATTATAAAATAATATTTCTAGCTTTTCCTAAGGTGCCCCTCACCCCTCTTATAAAAGGGAACTCCCCATTATCTCTAATTCACACTTTCAAATCCATTTTTCTTTCCCAAACCCTACCCAAATACCCTATGAACTGTTTTAACTTCATCCTAGAGGTCTTACTTTAGTCAGAAAGCCATCCTAAGATGCCCTTTTGATCAAATAAAATGGAAGAACCTGAAGAAGAGGTAAATATCTCACCACCTCTTTCAAGTTACTTTCTTCTTTCGCTTCCTTTTTCATTGTTGTTTCCATTCTAAAATAATAACTCTAGTATATTCTATATACTGTTATGTTATTATAAATATGGTACAACCAAATTCATTATTCTATCCATCCTTTTAATGACATGTCACCATAGGTGCGTACGTACGGCTTACCGTCTCCACGTCCTGGTGTAATTGTTATTCAATACATTATTATTTGGATGGGTATAATAATGATGTGTAATTAATGAAAATAACAAAATATAACATGATAATGATTCTGTATATATTATATAACATCCAATTATATATTATTTTAATATCAAAATAATGATATTGTCGCTCGTGCGTACGTATGGATTATCGTCTCCATGAAGGTGATGAGATTCATTCCCTATTGTATCCATTCAAGAATAATTTTCATTAGATGATTAAAAATAATGTTTAAATACTTGATATAATTCAGGATATAAATAATATACATCCCATACATAACAAATATGACTCACATAACAAATAATATAAAGGAAAACGAATCCATTGACACCCGAAACAACGATAATACTATGATATTATTAACAAAGCAATGTTAAAAGATCTTATATGATATCATATTAATGTATATGACTTTTGTATAATTTAATAATAGTTATTTCACTAATATATAAGAGGTTAACCTACCCTAGACCAAAGAAATGTACAAGGTAAGGGTTAATCTTACAATTTCTTTATTATCCGAGGTTGTTTTTACACAAGTATCTATTGGGACCTCTTTATCATCCACATCCATATTTCTTAAAAATGTATTTAAAAACATTCTTACTATTTTATAGACTATGTGTTAAAGTATTTTATACCCTTGTTTTAATTTTTATAATATGTTTATAAAGGAATATTTCTATCATTTTCCAAACAAGGTCCTTTATAACCTTTTGTCAAAATTAAGGTAAGAATGTCTTTTTTTAAATTAAATGGCGGGTGCGGATATGTTCTACCATTAGAACATCATCAAATCTTAATTTACAAGATTATAAGAATATTTACAAAATAAATATTTTCTTTTATAATTATTTGAGTTTTAAATGATTTCAAAATAGAAAGAGATATTTCTCTAGAAAAGGTTTTGATTTCATCTATGTCAACATCTTTTGATAGATTTTAGGTTTAGTTGAAGTTGATTTATTATGATAAAAAACTTCCATATTGTATTGAAGGTTTTGTGATATGTTTGACTATGGATGTTTTATTTTTATACCATTCATGGTTTATGGATAAATAATTGACATTTCATATTCTAGTTTTAATATGAATTTGTGTGTTATGTTTAAACCTTTTCATACGAGGAATGCAATGGACGTAGTATGTGACGGGTGGAGCCTGCTATAGATATTCAATTCATCAGTAGGTCTAATGAGACAAAATAGTGTCTTGGAACAAGTCTTTGACAAAATATTATTTTTATTCTTGGAACAAGGCCTTGACAATGTGGTTATGAAAGTCTTGCATTATGCATTCCATCATTATGAAAGTGTCTATTGATATTTCATGTGATTATTCGACCAGTAGAATATCCATATGAGTAAGTAAATGGAATTATTTGATTTTATATTTTCAATATTATGCTTAATTTCAAGTTTAAAAGGCTTTTCTTTTAGTCATATACATTGCCTTAAATGTTTATGCTTATTCATGAAAGTTTCCGCTATATTGTTATCCTTACTGAGTATCTGATCTCACCCCATTCTAGGTTTTATTTTTCCCAGGATGTGACGAAGTATTTTATGAATGAACTATAGGGATAGTCTGAGGGGATATGAGTGTTGTATATGGAAATAATGTTGTTGTAGTTTTTCATTTTATGATGTAATGTAAAGCTTTTGAATGCATCTAGTACTTCCAAGGATACTAAACTAATCAGTCTTTTGAGACTCGATCTTTTGTGATCATGCCAATGTTATGTAATAATTCACCAAATCTGGGTAACTGGGTTTGGGGTGTTATAGTTGGCATCAGAGAAATTTTAGTACAAACCATGGAATATAGATTTAGATAAACTCTGATTAGAGCACATTAACCTAAGATATACTTTGAGGATTAGTATAGAAGAACTTCCTAGAATTTTTACATTGTAGAGATTTTGTGAGTTTTCCAAGAAATACATCCCTGTCTGGATATGAGAACGTAGTGGAGGCTCTAGAATAGATGTACCTAAGGGTAAAACCCAAAAACACCACTTTGATCTAGACTCGAATGAGAACTGGCACACGACAACGGGCCTTCCTAAACTCTTCGTTACGACACTCCCGGTGGATATGCTTAAGATAATTCTCATTTTATTTACAAAAAATGATGAAGGGTCTATGAGTATATACTTCCCCAAAGAAAATATTTTTATTATTATGGATTATATCCATAAACTGTTCAATTTACATTAAGTGTTTTATAAGTTTAGATTTATGTATTGCGATTCATAAACTAATCTAGTTTATTCCATTGTTTAGAAATGGAACCTAGGGGAAGGAATGAAAACGATATCACTGCATGGAATCCATGTTATGATTTCCCTCCTACTCAAGAAAATTATAGTGGGGATGGTGATGCAACTAGTGCTGATCATCTAATCACTATACCGGGAAAACTCACTCAGGTTATGAATAATAACCTTACCCATATAGAGCACCCTGATCCAAATCGTGGAGGATCAATGTTAGATCTCTTAATGAGGAAAAAACCACCAAAATTAAATGGGGGTATAAATACATTAGTATATGAGCAATGGATAAATTCCTTAGAGAAAATATTCCACGCCTTGGGGAGTAGTGAAAGGGAAAAAGTTATCATGGCAGTTTACCACTTCACTGGAGATGCAGATCAATGGTTGTTATTGATTAAAAACACAAATGAAGATTATGATGTATCAAATATGGAATGTAGGAAGTTTAAAAAGCTTTTTATAGGAAAATACTTTCCTCGTGACCATCGAGCGGATATGGAAAGGTAATTTCTGAGTCTGAGGAAAAAGGAGGATGATAATGTCGCAAATTATAAAGATAACTTTACAAGGTTAGCAAGACATGCTGTAGATTATATATGTAAACCAAGAAGTAAGATTGATCGTTTATTTTATTGGTTAAAACCATTTCTCTGTCAAGCATTAGTCTCACAATCCTTCTCATCATACGAAGATATTTTCTCATGTGCTATCCAGACAGAAAAAGAATTCTCTAAGTCTAACGACTTTAATGAAAAGCAAGAGAAGAAAAGATCTTCTGAACACTCAAGAAATGAAAATAATGGTAAGAAGGGAAAAGTTGAATATTCATCCTGCAGTAAATGTGGGAATAAACACCCCATTGCTTGCCTAAAGGGAATGGGAGTCTGTTACAAGTGTGGTGAAAAAAGACACAAAGCTCATGATTGCAAGGGGAAGAAAGAGGCTGTCACTATTCACTGCTACAATTGTAGAGAAAGGGGGCATTATGAAGATGAATATCCTAAGCACCAAGGGTACTTACCTCAGAAAAGGCCATGGGATCAAGGCCAAGATTATGCTATCACTACTACTTTGGTTGAAGCTCAGAAAGACGTAGTGGCGGTTAATTTAATGGTTTCCTCAAGTTCAACCAATGCTTTATTTGATTCTGGATCATCGCATTGTTTCATATCTTCCTATTTTGCTATGAAAATTAGATATTTTCAATTTGAATTAACAAGGGAGTTGTCAATCAAAACTCATAAGGGAAGTATCATCACAAAAAAGGTTTTTGAATTAGTTCCCATTAGGGCATATAAATGTTCTTTATCTGCTGATCTCATCGTCATACCCATGATTGAATTTGACATAATCCCTGGTATGGATTATTTTTCGGACTATGATGCAAACATTTATTGTAAGAAAAAAGAGATTACTATTTTTGATAACGATGTTTAAGCACACCTTATCTTTAGAGCAGAATCATCACCACCTAATTCTTATCTTTATCCACCCCCAGTAGCCCAACTACATTCAATTATTGGGGAAGAAGATAATGAAACAAATGTGTGTGAGGGAAAAAATGTTCAAATAGAATATGTACCTATTGTGAAAGAATATGATGATGTGTTTCCAGAAGATTTACTTGGACATTCTCCAGAATGAGAAATTGAGTTTTCCATTAATTTAATTTCTGGATCAAGGCCTATATCAAAGACCCCTTATAGAATGGCCACTGTATAATTAGTTGAACGAAATAAACCAGTAGAGGAATTGAGTAATAAGGTATTTATTCGCCCAAGTGTTTCTCCATGGGGAGCCCCAGTCCTTTTTGTTAAGAAGAAAGATGGATCTATGAGGTTGTACATTGACTACATGGAGATCAATGCTAAAAAAATAAAGAACAAGTATCCCCTACATCGAAGTGATGATTTATTTGACCAACTTCATGGAGTTCAGTACTTTTCAAAGATTGAATTTCGATCTATATATCATCAGTTGTGTGTGAAGAAGGAAGACATTCCCAAAACAGTATTTCAAACTAGGTAGAGGTATTACGAGTTTACTGTAATGCCTTTTGGATTGACTAATGCACCCTCTATCTTCATGTATCTAATGAATATAGTTTTAAATGAATATCTTGATTAATTTGTAGTGGTGTTTATTGACGATATCTGGTATACTCCAAAAGCTACTAAGATCATGAAAATCACTTGGGTATTATCTTGAAGACTCTTAGAAGACATGAATTATATGGGAAGTTTAGCAAGTGTGAATTCTGGATTTAGGAGATTTCTTTTCGTGGACATATTTTCTCTAAGGATGGAATCATTGTTAATCATTCTAAGACCAAGGAAATCCAAGAATGGAATGCACCAATGAGTACAACTGAGGTATGCAGTTTTATTGGTTTTGAAGGTTATTATCGATGTTTCATCCATTATTTTTCCCGGTTGGCTAACCCATTATCAAAGCACACACGAAAAGGGGTTAAATTTGTTTAGAAAAAAGAGTGTGAAGAATGTTTTGAAGAATTTAAGATAATATTAGTCAATGATCATATCTTGACTCTACCATCAGGGAATGATGGTTTTGTTATTTACAGTGATGCTTCAAAGAAAGGACTTGGTTATTTTCTTATACAGAATGATTGGGTTATTTCCTATGCATAACAACAGTTAAAAAGTCATGGGAAAAACCATCCTACTCATGATCATGACTTAGCAGCTGTAATATTTGCTTTGAAGATTTGGAAAAACTATCTCTATGGTGAAAAATGTGAGATATATACTGATCACAAGAGTTTGAAGTATATTTTCTAACAAGAAGAACTCAACATGAGGCAAAGGAGATGGATTGAACTACTCAAGGATTATGATTTCACTATACACTACCACCTAGTGAAGGTAAATAAGGTGGAAGATGCTTTTAGTAGAAAGGATCATGGAGTTTTTAACTATATGAGAATTGAAAAGGATCCTATCTACATGGATATAGTAAAGATGGATATGAGAATCACCATGGAAGGTGAAACATCAATACTTTTTCAAATGGTTGCCAAACCATCTTTACAAGAAAGGATAAAGAGTCCTAAGACCAGTGATGGAGATTTTCAAAAGAAGATTAATGCTGTGAATGATGGGAGATTGAGTGAATTTGTGTATGAAGATGGAATTTTAAAATTTTGGAAGAGACTCTGGGTTCCTGATATACCTGATCTAAAAATAGAATTGTTGGATGATGCTCATAGTTCCAATTTCTCAATACAACCTGTTATCACTAATATGTAGAGAGATTTGAAGGAAAATTTTTAGTGGGACAACATGAAGAGGAAGATTACAGATTTTGTATCAAGATGTATGGTTTGTCAATAAGTGAAAGCTGGAAGTCAATAGCCTAGAGGAGTCATGCAACCTCTTCCCATACCAGAGTGGAAGTCGGATAATATTATGATGGACTTTGTCATGGGACTACCAAGGAATCCTAGAATGAACGATACAATATGGGTCATTGTTGATCATCTTACCAAGTCAACACAATTTCTTGCTATAAGAGAAGATTTACCACTTGAAAATTCAGAAATACTATATATTAAAGATGTTTTAAGACTTCATGGAGTACCACAATCGATTATTTCTGATCGTGATCCAGATTTTACATCAAGATTCTGGAAAAGTCTTTAGAAATCCCTAGATACTAAACTTCGTTTGAGCACTGCCCACCACCCCCAAACTGATGGACAATCATAATAGGACTCTAAAATTCAGTATAAATATCCTTATGAAATTCATGACCTTATTTTAAGTAATTAATACCTGATAAATGAGAAATGACTTGGACCACTATACCAAATAAATCATGGAATAAATAGAACAATTAAAAACGCAAAGATTAGTATTGACCATGAATGACTATTAAATTGATAGTGAAAAAATATAAATGAATGATATTAAGTAAAATAAATATAAATAAAGGTTTAATATAGATTAATAGTTGACAAAATTAGAATATATAAGGATTTAGAGCACGTTAGACCAATTTCAAGTCCAAGGCAAGGGGATTTATTTTGATCTATCCTCTTATTTGAGTTCCTCTTTGTAAAATATTTATCTAAATGATTTATATCTATATTTCATCTAAAATATCATACGATTTATCTTGTGTTAATTTAGGGATATTTTTATACAAATATATTTCTCTCTAAGTTAATTTATACTTAATTCATATCATATGATGTTCCTAATAAATTTTCATTTTAATTTTTCTCCATGAGATATGTTCCATATTAGACATATAATTTTATTTATACTAAGTATACAGTACACCATTGAAAAATTTAATCTTAATTTACATTTCTATTGTGTGATGTATAATTTTATTCCATGTCTATCTTTTATGGACTTTTATTCAAATATTACCAAAGTTATAAGGGAGTCATTAAATCTTTCTCCTTTTCATTTGGTAATACTTTTTATTCTTTAGATACATTCTTCTATTATAGTTGTATTATATTATTTTGATTTCATATTTCACATTTCACTTTTTTATGTGTAAATATAATATTTATTTATCCTAATCTACTTTCTAATAGATTAATATATTATAAAAACTAAATATTGTAAATGATAATTTCTACCCTCTATTTTTGGAATTTCCCTTCCATAACAATTTTATTTACTTCAAAAAATATTTATTTTGATTTTTTTAAAAGTTAAAAATGTATTATATTCATTAATATTAATATTAATATTTATTTTAATTCAAAATATAATTTATATCACATTTATCGATGTATTTTAGTTCATAACCATTTAAAAATCACTCATTAATTATTTCTTTCAAAATCTGTACATTTTTTTATTTTACTCTAGTTTTCTTCTACTTTACCTTTATTTATTTTAAAGGATTAATTATTGAGAAATTAGTATTAAAATAATTTTTTAAAATTAGTTTTTTTATACATTTAAAAATGATTTTGAATGTGAGTTTCATTATTGTATTTAGGTTAACGTTATCCAATTTGTATAATTTTTTTCATAACTCACAACCATTTTATTTTATTTTATTTTTATTAATGATAAATGATCTATATTAATTAAATTTCAGGTATAAACCGTTAAATTAATTAATTATATATTTATTTTTGGGGATTTAATTTTTGGTATCTTCAAATTCAATTTTCGACTACATATGTGATAATCTATGAAAATGTTATATTTCCCATTTTATTCCCATTGGTTAATCAAGCTATTAATTTTGAATGTAGGTTTGATTAATTTTTTATGGAATAGATATTTATATATTTATAATTATATTATGGGTGGGATAACAGATATATATCCTTCTAAGTCATACAATAATGAATATATCTCATGAGATGTTATCTTATGGAAGCTTAGATGTTATCATAGTTCCCTATGTTATGGGAGATGTTAGGTTATCCTAGTTCACTATGTTATGAGACATGGGAATTTATTATAGTCCACTATGTTATGAATGTATAAATTCTTTATTTATATTATGATGGTATTGGATAATATCTTTTACATATATTTTGATTTAATATTCTTATAAATGTTTAACATTCATAATTCATGTCATCATAGATCCCAATTGTCTATTTTTTATTTTTAATATTTGGAATATATTAATAATTTATGATAATACTTTTATAGTTTAATGTTTCTATTTATTTATCTACGAATATTATATTTTCCTTATAATAACTCTTTATGATTTCAAATTCTTATTCAATTGACCATGAAATTTATTTTAGATCATGTTTTCTCAAACGTTTATGATTTAATAATTTATGAAAAATTCATATGCTTTTCCATTACTAAGAAATTGATATCATAATTTTCATATGTTTTCATTTTTTTTGTAAATGAATAATTATATGATATATGAAATGTTAATATGGTAATTAACTGTGATAAAATTTTGTAAAATCAAAACATGTTGTGTTGTAAAAGAAGAGGGTAATGTAACCATAATAAAAAGTAATTAAACATTTAGGTTCTATGAGTGTGTTTTATATATGATATTTAATTAAAAATTTTGTGAAATGATGTAAAATATAATTTTTATGTGTTTGGATCATATAATAGATAGAGTTATAAGAATATGAATAGTTTATAGAACATCCTACTGAGATTGTAGATATTAGGGATAAGGATCCATAAAAACATATAATTTTGTGTTTATAAATGTTATATAAGAATGGTGACATAGATAAGAGTAACCAAGATTGAGTGTATCAATGAGATTATATTTTTTAGAATCTTTTTGGTTCTCTTATTTTTATTACTCTATTTGCAATTTTAAATAGTGGTGTGATTTTAAATGCTTGAGTGAGAATTAGATTCAAAATTTATTATTGATTTTTATTTTTTTAATGAATTTACCCAATGATATCTCTCTTGGGATAATAGTGAAGATATGAGTGACCCTCTAATCCTAACTCCAATAAGACATGGGGTGGTGACTAGTACTAAGGGTACAAAAAATCACTAATGAGTGACATTACCCTCATAAAACTAGGTACATAAAGGAAAAAACAATTAACAACATAAATAAGAAGGCATAAACAATAAAAACAATTCATTTCATGTTATACAAAACCAAATGTTTCCAAAAAGGTATCACCACAAATGAATCTAACAATAGTGACTCCACTAAAGCATGAGAATGCTAATGAATTCCATTCAATAATAATGCCAATGAAGTTATAAAATCTATCCTTTTAGCCTTAAAAATGATATATATATATATATAAAGGGATTAAAATAAAAATACACTCAGTAGGATCATCCTGACAATCCCTCAAGAAAATGAGGAAGATACATACTATATTAGTTTGGTCAACTACCACCCATCCTCACTAGGGAAAGCACACCAGATATCACATCTAAGATAATAACATAATACAAAAAGAATATTATTTATTTGGCACATGGAAACCACTTCCCCATTAAATTAGTCACTCGCATTCCCAAACAACATACATTATGTTCTTCAATCCCTTCCATATTTTCATAAACACTTACTATATTACCACTTCCTCAATGCATGTACACAAAACCATAACCACAAAAATATTTCAAAATCCACATATAATATACCACAAACAAAAAACACATCATTATGTATCAAAACCCCATAGTTGTAGAAAATTGTAAATGTAATACCCTGAGATTTTAGAATATATTTTTATTTAAATAAACTTTTTATGTTCGGTAGAGTACTATACACATAACCCTAAGTCTATATGAGCCGTGATATATTAAACCATTATAAGAAATAAATTAAATCGGTAGGTATGAATAGTAATAACCACATTATGAAATAATATGAATAAAAGTTTTTATATTGAAAATGTATTTATTATTTGAAAATATATAAGTACTCACTTTTCAATAAAATCATTTTATACCTAAACAATATGTTTTTTTCAAAAATGGGGTTTACTTAATTTTTCACACAAAAAAACCATAATTAAATTCTACCATTTTGAGAAATTTTATTTTAGTAAATAAATATCGTTTTTCAATCATCATGTAATTATTATCTATGGGTGAATTGTTAGGTTTTTTTAAAAGAGATTTTTTTAGTGAATAGTGAATAATTCAGTTTTGTAAGAAAATATCATTAATTTTCAAGTAAATGCACCACTGTGTTTTGAATATTATTATTTATTAAGATAATTATAATTTAAATATAAATAACATAATTAATTACATAAGAATCATCATTATACTAGATTTTGGTATTAGCTTATTTTTGGGCATAAAAACAGATTTTCAGAAAACAATTTTTATGGTTTATTTTCAAAAAAGTGTACTACTTATAGGTTTGTGAAAAATAAGATAAATGACTATAGAAACTCTATTATTTTTTTGTCACATTATTTCACTCGGGGTTCACCATTTGTTTCTCTAATGGAAACTCCCAATGACTCACATAATTGTAACGAATTATGGGACTACTATCACAAGGTAGAAAATTATGGGGGATACAAACACAATGAAACTTAGGAAATCAGATTGGTTGAGTGGTTGAGAGTTCGGTATAATGACACCCTTTTAGAGGGAATCATTTCTTACACTGGGTCTCTCTTTTATATTTAATATTTATTCATAAATATTTTCCCAATCATGGTATGGTATTCATTACCCTTTTAAAATGACCGGGGGTTGAATCCATAAACATACAAGTATGGATTCTATTAATGAAACTATTTATATATATATATCATAGGTTCTCCCTCTTTTTATCCTTATTTATCAGCAATAATAGACTTCTTGTGTTTTAAATCCATATAATAATGTATTATGGAGTTAAATACCATCTAGGAAGGTGACTGATGTTTTATAATTGAGATTCATCTTCTAAAAGGCATCCTATGTATCCCATGAAACAAAAATCACAACCCATGTAGTTCATTCAGGATCATTATGTGAAATTTAAGGTCATTCATAATGGACATATATTGGGGAATTTATGTGTTGGGTATAGATATCGATCCTTAGGAAGGCGTCCTATGTATCTTGCTTTTAGTAGGAATTGGATCCCTCAAAGTTAACTATTCTCCTAACACACTGATGGGTGAGGAAGTGCAATCAACACTCATGAGGATTAATTACCAAAAGTTTAGGAAATTTTGGAATATCTGGTGGACTTTTACCAAGGTGGATTCCCATGTATGTATGAATTTGTATAATGATGTCGGTATGATTTATATGGATCTCTAAGCTCATGTGATTCATGATCAGTGTGAGAAACATGAGATAGAATAAAATAAAAAATATTATATTGGATATAATATTAAACTAGTATGGGGCCTATACAATAAGGATACCTTGATATTTTCACAGGTCAAACACACTAAGGATTCCTTGATTGGGGGATTTTCATTATTCAAGTGGTATGATTGTTGGAAATCTCTATGATCATGTGTGTCATGCTTGATGTGACCAATAATAGATATCAATGGATAAGACACACTACATATATGTGTAGGAATAATAAACTAAATTATCCTTGATGGTATATGATTAGAAACATTTTGAAGGATATAACCCCAAAAAGAAAGGTATGGTATTATTTTTTGATACGTAACTCAGACCTTTTGAAGGAGCCCAATGGATCTTGTTTTATAATAGGAATCAGGTTACTACTAATTAGTTTAGGTCCCTAATATACCAATGGATGAAGAAGGATGGTAGAACAATGGAAGTTGGGTCCCATTAACTTGAGTAAATGGAATGTTGAGGGATGTACAAAAAGGTGTATTCCCATGTTACATATCCAGTCCATATCCTATGATAGAAAATAGAAAATTATTCATTATTTATCTTCTAACAGATAAAGAGAGATGACAACCCTGAAACTTATATCAAACATGTTTATATTGTAGAAAGGGGACATATCGATGGTTGCCTACTTGACAAGGATGAAAATTTTAATGGTTTCTCTCTGACATGTCCGATGATATCTATCTAGAATGGTTCACATATCTAAGCATGTCTACCTAACATGTTTGTGGATGTATGTATGAAAGGGAAGACATGTTCGAGGATGCAACCTTTGATCAAACTAATATGTCTGAATGGATTCACATGATCTAGGTTGACATGAAAAAATTTCATGGTGGGATCTACCTGAGTTTTTAAAGGGATGTTAGGTGGAATCACTGACATATATAAGTTTTATTGTGTGAACCCTCTAACATGTATGAGGGATATTGTGTAAACCAGGATAACATTTTTGATGGATGTTGTTTGAACTCAAAGATATTGCTAAAGGACATCACATGAACTCACTGACATGTATGAGGGATGCCACATAAACCATGATATCTTGTCCATAGGTCATCACATGAACTGGGCTAATATGTATGGAGTTAATCACTTGAACTAAGATGAAATGTTTAGAAGTCATCACATGATCTACCTGAAATGATTGAAGTTTATAACATTATTAATGAACTAATCATGTGAAACACAGACCCCTTCTCATGAAAATCAGTGTATCTTTATATGTCTAACACTTCAGTCATTTTCAGCACCCGTGACATATATTCCTCAATGTTTTTAGGTGATTTCATATCGAAGAATCATGTGATCAAGAGAACATACTGAAATTCCATCATGTGTTCTGGATTTCAAGCTAGAGATCCTTATAATGATCAATGAGCTGATCACATAAACAACATAAACCAATATTACAATACCTTAAGTTACTCAATGGTCTTATTATGTGGAAGGCTATTGAAATATCATGGTCCCTCATTCTAGAAAGTCTTCTATTACCTCCATATATATATTTTTTCCTGGGGTATTTTTAGGTATTTCATCCCTGTATCTATGTCTCTTTTCTCTAGGATTAAGTCTGATATCTTGGATTGAGTCAATGGAGGGAGTGTTCACATAAGTCAATAATTTATCATTCGATTCACATGATCCAACCACATTCCAAAAATTTTGTAAAATTTTTATCAAGTGATAAAAATTCAAATTGTGATCACACCATCATTACCATTTTTATTATACCCATGGATTTTTATATGGTTTCCCATACTGTCTGAGGGCCTTCACGAGATCAACTTAACATATCTGAAGGCCTTCAGAAGATCGAGATGGTATGTTTAGTGACCTTTTCTATATTCATCCAACATGTTCGAGTGACTTCATGATATCAAGAAGACATATGTGAAGGCCATTTTGAGATTATACTGATATCTCTAGAACCCTTCATGAGATCTGGCTGACATGTCCAGGGCCCTTCATTATATTTGGCCGATATGTTTAACATCCATCCCATGATCTGACTACATGTCAAATGAATTCCCCATTATCCAAGAAATGATCATGAAAATCATTTGATCCATTTTTATTAATATAAATTAAACTCACATGGCATAATTGTCTCTTCAGTTTTATATTTTGTAACATGAATAACTTGATGGGTTTCATGCATTTCCCCCTGAAAAATCATATGATTAGAAATAATATCCTAACATATTCATGTTATCTGGAATTATCAAATGAGGGTCTTCACAAGATTAGGATAGTTTTTCTGAGGGCGATTCACATGAAAAATCAACTGATTATAAAAATTGCACAACCCTTTAATATGATGTTCCTATAGTTATGTTATCATGATACTTATTGAAAATTACATTAATTGTGTATCCTAGGTGCATGATTTTCATATAGCCGTGATTCTTACTTCTTCCCATTTGTGGGAAAATAATACTTGTTATTTGGGTAATTCATTTAACTAAATTCACTGATACTCATTTGGTAGGCATCAACAAATTAACCCCTTCAAAAACAAAGTCTGAAGGAAGGAATGAGGAGTTAGTTTTGAGTAATAAAATACCATCCTAGGTCTCTTGGAATTATATTAGAAGATATTACATATATTTATTAGTCTTCAAAGATACATTTGGAATTCTATGAGTTGGTTTATAAATATGGGTGAAAGGGGATAACCATTTCACCTTTGAATCAAACCCCGATATCCCTTCATAATTTGTTTACTTCTATGTGATTACATCCCAAGAACACTTCACATGATCCATCATGAGAATCGACTATGTGATCCGATTTGGTGATTCCTTTTGCATGACCATTTTCACTGGATGAATCAAATAGCCAATTCCCTAATTAATAAATCAGCGAGTTTCTTAACATGCGTTACACATCCTTATATATAGGGATCCTTTGTGTGATGTACTTAGGTTCATGTAGTGACATGATGATTTTAATGATTTATTTGACAATCCCACGGTCATGTGATCATGAGAATCCAAAAAGATCATCCTATCATTAGAATTTACGTGGCTTACCTGATTGTAAGATCTAGAATGGATCATTCCCACCACATGAGTCCATACAAGTCATGAACTATGCCATTGGATTCTACATTTTTTCTAATTTTAACATTATTCTAATGTATGTTTTTTGTGTCATGGACTAGATGTATTAAAGCTAAAATAATCCACAAAATATGGTCTCCTAGAGGAAAATGAATTGTAGGTATAAAAATGAGGATCCAAGATATCAACTCATTTCTGAAAAAACGTTTTAAGGGGACTTCATTCGATTGATATTCAGAATTATCCATTTGTCGTATAGACTGACTTTATATAACTTCAGTCTTCTATATGATTTCATAATACCTTCACCTAACAACAATATTTGAGCTAGATAGTTTTCATATTCTTTTAACTACATCTAACTGATTTTCATTGAGCATATCCAATACATCCTAGTTCCATTCTAGTGGTTATACCATACATTGAATCACTCCACTTTGAGATTGGACAATTGTGATCTCACTCATCAGTCGATTTACTAGATTTTATTGAATATACTTATTTTATCATTGGAAAACATGAACGTTTTATGGATTTTTAAATAGGACTTGTTCCCTAATGGAATATTTTCTCATTAATGGGAATGCCCATTTTTGGTTAGATAGAGGTGTATAGAATTATCTAACAAACTATACACCATCCACCTCTACCAGATGATGTGGATTGCTCAATTTATTATATACCATCAATCAGAACTACTTAGATAGATGATCAATCATTGGGGTCCCAACACCAAATCCTTTCACTTGAATCATATAAAATTAGAGATCAGTATATGGGAAATTTTTCCCCTCGAGGGAATAAATCTTCTTGGGGAGATGTATGTTTAATTACTGCTTACCATAGATGTCTGGGAAGAACCCAAATAGAATCCAAGCATGTCATGAGATATGATCAGCATGGTGATGGAGGGGATACAGAATTAGATGAAACTATGCTCAGTCATTTCTTTTAAGGATTGGATCAACATATTTATCTATCAAAGCGGGGTTCGAAATACATCCATATGACCTCATCACTATATTTCATAAAAAGTTTGGGATATCATGGAATCTTATTGGTATATTATAGATGCTGGAGAATAATATTCATTGGTATATAAGGTGATGATGGAGGTATCTTTAAGTGTTTTATTAGAAATATTTTTTCCATGTTTTTAAATGGATGGATTTTTCTTACTAGGGATGCATGTCTTGGCATTCGGGTTGGAACACTAGTGATGGAAGCTCGACTAGATTAAGGGTGGACTCTCATCCTAGCTATTAAAACCCTTGATCATATTTATTATCTTCTTATAGAAATTAAGAAAAGGTAATATTCCTTACTGGATTTTCAAAATCTTATAGTTTCTATTTGGCTGGATTGGTGAACACTTTGGTTCTTATGGGTACCAAAATACCGGTTAAATCCCTCATTTCCTATTCCACCATTGACTACTTAATGTATCATAGGTTGAGGAAACATTTTTATATGTCCATGAGGTTGTTATAATTCTTAGTATATATATATTTTTTAATTTTCTTCCTTACACTTCACCCTCTAGGGTGACCATTGATGATAGAAGTGGGTCCCTTGTTGAGAGAACATATAGAGTTTCCCCTCAGGATGGGGTTATTATATCTCATTTGGAAGAGCTAATAATATACAATCCATAAAACCCTTACATGTTCTCTTATTAGTTCCACTGTAATCAACAAGTTCATTCTATCCCTTTTGTCAGTGTCTGAGGATAATGACATCCTGAGATTATATGTGAATTCAAGATGATGTTGGGACATGAAGCTACAAATGAAAATATTTAATTTCCTCTTACTAATGATTCTAGTTATATATCTTGATTCTATGCCCAATCTTGTATGAAAAATTATCTAGCAAGTGTATTGAACTAAAACGTTTGATAGGTAGATACCGCCCATGCTTCATCAAACACATTTTTTATGGTCTCAAGGGAACTGGTTCAAGATTCATGAATCCATTTGAATAAACACCCTAATCATGAAAAATTCTTATAAAGATGCAGCTTAGTTTTTTTGGGGAAATCGGTCCTTTAGTTTTAATAGTGGATGATGTTACAACTGGGGGAAGGAAAAAACAAGTCATTGTTGAAGGGTAAATATCTCAAACCACTCTTTTTTTACTTATTCATCAACTAGGTCAAACCTTCCTTTGACAAATTAAATTCTTGATTGTATCTCCTACATTTTTCATCATGTTGATGTACCCTCATTAATAGTTTTCATGAATCGGTTGATGTGAAGACTAAATTTATACCATATTCATGCCTTAATTATCATGACTCCCTTAGAGTAAATTCATTATCAAGGGGAGATCCTTGATTATATTTTCACTGACATTGTACCACGAATCATTAATTATAATAGATTATATTAAATGAAAGTACATAAAATATTATCATGGAAACACCTATCAGCTAATGGTAAAGAGAAGAGTGTCTTTGGAAACCATAATTTCCGGCATCAATCTATGAGGGATGGCTCAGAGGTGCTGGATCAAAAAATCCATAAAACTACCCAGTTTCATGATTATGTTAGTGACCTAGGCACATAAATAGTAGAATATGACGTTCTCATCACTTGTGGGAATGATTTTTTCTCAAATTCCTATGATTATTTTGATTCCACTAGAAAAGAGGATTAGTAATTATACTCCTTGATCAAGGAACTACATCCATTAGAAACAATAGAAGAAATGGAGTGGGCGGTACTCCAACATTAAATTTTCACCTCCCTCCATGATCTTACTGATCTGGAGGATTCAAAATACAATCTTTTACAATGTCCTTATTCTATATCCTCTGAGTAACCCTTGGAGAGACTCCAAAATATAGATATTACTTCTTATATTTTTACACCATTAATGAATTGATCCATAATTTTTTTATATTTTTTTCAATCATGATCTCTTTTATTACATGTATTACACTTTGGTTGGTTCATACCATAAAAATAATTAGATACATCAAGAAAATAGATAATTCCAAGATAACCACAAATCTAAACTCAAATTATCAAATTATAATAGAACAATCATGATAATTTTCAATTAATGATTAACAGCATAAAAATCCTCATTAATGTATCTATTCCAATATTTCCAAGGTTGTCTACATCAGAAGGATAATTTGTGTAAATATGTTCGAGAGGGATAATGATTGAAATTTTTACTAGGTTAATTGGCCAAATAAACTAAGATTTATTTTTTCTAGGGATAGATAATGATCCCTTTAATATTTATATTTTTTTTCTTTCATCCCAAACATATTCTTTAGACATTAAAGTAAATTATTAACAAGAATAGACTTGGATTTTTTTTAGGATTCCTTTTATGGGTTTTAGTATGAAAAGTATTATTGCTTTTCTATTTCATAAGAACTCATTTTTTCGGAGACTGAAAAGAGTGCATTTCTAGAAAGAAAACATTGAATTTTACCTATGGCTCTATTTGTAGTATTTCAACCTAGAGATCATTTTTTCTCATGGAATTGAAATTTAATGAATTTTTAATCGAACTTTTACTATAGATTATAGTCTTCTATCTCAGACTTTATGTTACTATAGTTTAGGGTTCTCTATCTCAAACCTCTATTGTTTTAGTTTAAGGTATTATCTCCATGACCTTATTTTCTTATAATTTTGGGTATTTTACCTTAAACCTATTGTTTCTATAATTTTGGTTATTCTATATTCGACAGTATGTTGCTAATGTTTAGAGTGTTCTATCTTAGACTTATTGTTTCTACTGTTTAGGTCCTTCTAGTTCAAACATGATGTTTAAGTAGTTTAGGGTCTTATATAGTTGAAATTTATTTTATGTAGTTTAGGGAACTCTATCATGGACCTGTGACTTATAGAGTTTATGTTTTTCTAGACCAGACCTTATATTTATGTAGTTTAGGGTCTTCTAACTCAGACCCATTATTATTGTTTTTGATTATGGTCCTCTAGCTTGGTCATGTTATTGTATTAAAATACTAAAGGCCTGAAGTATATATATTCATGAAGGGGTTTTACACCCCATATCTTAGTTTTAATTATAAAGAATGAATATTTATGCAGGGTTATGACACCCTAAATTCTTTTATTAGTTAATAAGGACGAATATTTATGAAGGGAAGTGACATCCTTCATCCTTTCTTTAAAATTTCTTGATAGATAGTGACACAATGTTAGAGATGCGGAATAAAAATGTCTATTTAGATTACTTGATATGTAAATCCTAACCCAAAATTTTTAATCGGGGGTGATGAGAAGGGGAAGAGACACCAGGATGATCTCAAAACACTATGAGGTGAACAATTCCACTGCGATGTTTTTAGGGCTCATTAGGGACAAATATCCTTTCTTACAAGGAAGATATACCACTAGTTTATGGGTTAAGGTACCTTATTAATGATACCATATGAATTATATGAATATATAATAAGAGGGTACACTCTCCATTCCAAGGGATATCAAATATTTGTGAAGATTAAAACATCTAGATGATAAAGTAGGATATGGAGAAAATTGATATACAAGAAGGGTTCAATCACCTTGGTGGCAGTTTGATTTTATAATCCTGAAGCTCAAACCTAAATTACATTTTTCCAGGTTACATGATGGGGGCCACGAAAAGTTATTATAATTGAGTACCACATTCTTGCATTGAGAATGGGTATAATAAAGGGTTACGTAACATTGAGGATGTCGAACTCGCTTGAATAGTCTGGTCATGGGAATTGTAAATCATGTTCCATGGAAATCAGATTCAACGAAAAACAGAGTCTAGTGAGTGAGGGTTGAAACTAGTATCTCACATAGAAAAGGAAAAGGTTCATGGATTTAAGGGGATACTTTTTGTCTGGGACCAAAACAAACACTAAGAGGAATCTCTAAGGCGTTGCATTATCCACCAGTGAATCCTAGTGGATTCTCCTTAGAGTAGTTAGTCACTGCTTCCAATACACTACAAGAGGAAACTAAGAGAAATAAATTAAGGTTATGGGGTTCTATGAGATGTGTATAAACTTAAGTAATTGATGGGTATCAACTCAAAATTCAATGATTAGAATGTTATTTTAGGAAAATGTAATATTCATGAAGGGTTCTAGAACCCTAAAAGTTGTTTCACCCCCCATCGAACATGTTATCATGATGACGGGATGTGATAAATAATTTCTCTAGGTTTTTCATGGAACATAGGGATCTAGTGAGAATGAATATAATTTTACTAGGGACAAAATATCTGACCTATGATCTTTATTAATTTTTTATTTTTTCTATAAATTCTATCTAAACTCTAGATATAATGAGTTTAGTGAGTAAAGAATTGAATTTTTCTCATATATACCTTTGTAGGTTTTCAACTTAATACGTTTTATATCTCTATCACTAGTAGTTTAGGGTCTTTTTATTGGATCGGTTTATACCAAATATGAACAAGGGTTGGTGAATTGTGTCTTTTAAAAATTCTTCCCAAAGCATGATAATGAACAAGTCTGTCCTTTTAACTTTATTAGATTGTTTATTTAGTGGAAAATAAATAGTTAAAGGATGCAAGGATGTATAGTTGTTCAAGGAACAGAAGGCCCCTAGTCCACTCCACCAATGCTCTACTCCACGAGATTGGTGATTTTCACTATCTGATCCTCTTATAAATAGAACATCCAGAACTGAGTGTAGGTAGTTGAAACCTCTACATGTTAAAGCTAAAAATAGTACCTTCTAGTTCATACATAAAACCAAATACATAGCTTAGTATGAGAAGCCGATTACTCAAAATAAAAATATTATTTGTCTTTAAATACTTTCCTGTTGATCTTCACAACTGTAACAACACACAACTGACAGTAGATAGATCGTCATCTTTAGAAAAGATGTTCTTCTTATAAGGGCAGTTTTGAGTCGATCTAGTTGCAATTGATATAGAAATAAATTCAGAAACTCCAACAACAATGGATTCACGAAAGATCCTCGACGTAGAAATGATGAATCCTCAAATTGTTTCTTCTTCATCTTATTATTCAGAAAAATAGAGTTTGATAGATCTTGGTAGCATCAGATCTATAAATCTCAAATGACTCTGTAAAACTGTAGTTGTGAAGAACTCAAGATCTTGTTATATATTTTCTTGATTATTTTACCTTACAAAATATCATAGATATATACATATATAATAATGATGAGCATTTTCCTTAAAAATGTAGACCCATAAAAGTTTCCTTTAGAATCGGAATATTCAAATGTTTGAATGATAGAGTAGTCATAACTCTCTAGAATATTCAACATGAAAATATATTCTTAAATCAATCCATTGAATCAAAAATAAATGGACTTGAATCAGTCAAAGATTTGATTTAAAATAGGGCTTTGAATTTGGCTTAAAATCAGCCTAATAATCATCATAAAGACCGTTTCTCAATAAAGTCATAATTTAAATCTCTAAAGGAAAATGTAGGGTTGCACTGCATAACATACATTCTCTAAATGTAAGGTTCATAACATAAGGTTGAAAACATAAGGTTGATAAAGTATGGTTGATAACGTAATATTGATCAACAATACTTTACTCTCCAACTCTTGAATGTACGGTATAATATCCATAATTTCCTTTTTAGAAAAACATAAGAAAAATGATCCGTAAGGTTTATTATAAAATTAAGGTTGATTATCGATAATTTTATCTGCTTCCAAACGTAAGGTATATGATCCATACTTTTTGATAAAATGTAAGGTTTTTTTTCAAAAGTATGGTTGATAAACCATACTTTGAAGAAACAAACATAACGTTTCGTACTAATGTAGGGTTTTTCTTCCATACTTTTCTGATATCTCAAACGTAAGGTTCCTTCCAAATGTAAGGTTCTTTTTCTATACTTTTGGAAATAATGTATGTTTTCTTAACCATAATTTTCTGATATGTCATAAAGTAAACAACGGATTCCATCCTTACACTACGCTCCTCAATGTAGGGTATGAATAGTTTTTACAAAACATGTGAAAGTGATTTCTGAACACGTAGATCAAGAATAGTGTTTCCAGAACACGCTAAAATGATTTCCAAACACTTTGTCAAATATTACACGTGGATTAAATGCTTTAATATTATTCCAAAATAGATAAATAATGAATATTAATTTCCAGAAATATACTCAATGTAAAATCATTTGAATATCAAATAATGGTTTTTGTGAACATCAAAATCATCACAAAGAGACAGAGTACTGTTCTCAATGTTCTCCCCTTAATAAAATAGAGTGTTGTTGAAATCAACACTTTCTCAACAATCTTCCCCCTTTTGATGATTACAAAACCCATGAAATATCCAATGAAATTATCTTACAAAATTAATCTTATATAGTTTATAATTTTTCAAAGATAAAAACAATATTTTATTTAAACAAAATTATTTCTCAGTTTTTACATTTTCCCCCTTTATAAAGTAAAATAATATCTCCTCTATTATAAATTAGGAATATGAAATTCCAAAAATTTCTCCTTAAAAGAAACTTTTAGAAATTTCTCCCCTTAAAATGAAATGTTTTCTTTTCTCCCTATGAGTAAATTATTTAAATATAAAAAATGTTTGGTTTATCCATATTTCTCCTCCCAAAAAGGTTGTATTTATCCATATTTATCCCCTTTTTTGTGATATCAAAATGAATGATAGATGAAGGAATATAACACATTTTAATGTAGCACTAAACTTAAGTAAATTCTATGATAAATTGTTTATCAATATTTTAAACCAGATCACTATCATTTTAACATAGTCAGTATAGTAAAACAAATAAAAACATATGAAAATGAGATGCAAGAATATTTTATTGAAAATTTAATTACATGTACAGTAATAAAAATGAGAATCTAGGTTGGGCTAAAAAGGTTTGGGAAACAGGTTTTGGCACCTCTGAATGACTTCCTTGAGTTCTAACATCTGCAGTTACAACCTTTTAATCAGTCCATCACCTAATTGAACAATAAGATCCCTTCCTGAGTAAGATGGATATATTCAATAAAATTGACTCTAAAAAATAATTTAACCTCTCTTCCTTCTCTATAAACTAATTTAGCTTTTCTGTGAATCTATTCAATATGACTATGATACCTGGTTCATCTAAGGTAAGCTGTTCAATAAGATGCATTTGATTATCTAGCAGAACAGATAATGGCGTACTGTTACATTGAAGGTCCTGAAATATATCATTCATATTTCTCATTACTACTATAATGGCTTGAAATTTCCTTATTAGATCAGGAAAAGTACATGAGGTACCTAGTTGACTGTTCCTGATATTTGTGAATTGTTTCACCATGAAAATATTAAAATATGCAAAATATGACTTCATTAACATCTTAGATTTCAAATTTGGAACATCAGCCATCATATCATTCTTAAAAATTTCAACTTATTGTTTTGAAACAGAACTCACTTTCAATTTATGAAATCTTTGATTTTCCTTTTCCAATACTCTTCTTAAATAAGCATTTCCAGATTCAACTCTGGTTAACTTTCTATACAGCTCATAAACACTTTCATTCATAGAATTAGTGGCATCTTATGATTGATTCTTAGTCTGAGCTTCCATTGGTTTTAACACAATAAAGGTATAGATTTAGTATCCGATTTATCCTCATCTTCTCTTGGTACTGTCTTCTCAACTAATTCTTCCTTCGAGTCCTTCCCTGACTCAACCAAAAAAATAATTTCATTAATAACTTCATTGTGAATTTTAGAAGGGTTCTCTTCTAAATTAACATCAGTAGGATGCTTCTCTTCTTGAGTATCTTCTTCATTGAGTTCTTCCGAGACTAGATCCCTTAAAATAGGTTCCTATTGAGATAATTCCTCTGGAACTAATTTAGGTCCAACCACTTGAACTTCCCCATGATTTTCAACCGTTTGAGGCACAATTTTCCTTTTCTACATGAGGAGTTACCTCAATCTGGGAAACTGTTGGTTGTTCATGTTGTTGTACGACATGTTCTCTAATAAATCTATAGTTCAGAATAGGTTAAGTTGTATCAGCAGTTTCTTGAACATGCTCCTCACCAGTTTGAACCACTCGATGTATTTTCCTCTGAAGTCCCACTTGACTTTACTCATCAACATATAGATCAAATACTTCAATTATCAGTGCTATTGAGGTTACACTTGCTCTTGATTGATCCATGCCTTCCTTAGACATAGCAGGTTGCTCCCCCTGAGTCGAGACCTTGTCTTACTCAACTCCAATAGGATTAATCTTTCCTTTCACAGTACTCTAGAAGAATCAAATCTTCTTTAGAGTTCCAGTATTGAAAATATTGCTATGATAGAATCTTACTCTGTCATATAATATTCTTACTGTATTAGACTTAAATAGTAATTTTTAAATGATCCTTCTATAGGGTTTAATGTTTATTCTAGCCTATAGTTGACAGTAGTAGTTGATATATCTTACCAAATATCTCGAAAAATTCAATTTTATTTCACTCATAAGAAAAAAAATTATGTACTTTTCTGGAAACAAAATCTTCTCCATTTCTAACATCCTAGGTGCAATCCATGTTTGCACAAACTTATCATGAATCTTCTGATCGGGTTACAGATCCTTCATGAACATTTTTCTTATACTGGTAGATCCAAATAAAAATGAAGTAATATCCTTTTAATTATGTTCATTGTCTCTAATATTTTTTATGTCGAAATGATAAAATTCCTCATGAGGGAAGTTTAAGATTCTATCTATTTCTATAGATGAAATTGAAAAATCCTGATCATCAATTTTCGCAACAATGGTGTCCTCTGTATCTCCAAGACTGAACTGAATAAATTTGAAAAAGTGAAGAAGCTCTAACTCATATAGAAACTCTATATTTTCTCCAATGTATGTCTGTGTGAGATTCTGAAAAGAGATGGCTTTCCTCAATATGAGATCCATTTTATACAACAATTCCATGTCGATTACTTTTCCTTGTATAATCTTTCTTATTACCGTGCACTGATTCTTGACATTACTAGATTCTCCTTCCTCGACTCTCTATGTCATTTCCATTTATGTTTCAAAGTTCATAAGGCTCTATGGTTTAGGGTTTCAAAGGTTTATCCAAAGGTTGATGAATGCGGTAAGGGTTTTTGGTGTTTCAAAAGGTTTTGAGAAAATGAACGGGTTCAGAATTTGAAACGGTTCCTGACATCCTTTATTCCCATGTCATTTACTTACATAATAATCATTACATTATAAAATAAAATAAAATGAACACGTAAAATAAAAATACAAATGAAATTGTAAATTATTATAAAAACAAAAAATTAAATTATTTAAAACAGTGAAGATAAAAAACGTGTAAAAATTAAAATTAATATTTGATTTAAAATTAAATAAACCTAACTACACCTTAATAAAATTAAACCTCATAGTGGGAAGTGTTTTTGTAAAAATATCATCTAATTGAATTTTTTTACATACAAATTCTAAGAATATATCATTTTTAAGAACATGGTCTCTTAGAAAATGAAGTCTGATATCAATATTCTTAGTTATAGAATAATTAATAGGGTTTTTTAAATATTTATCACTTTTATTATCACATAAAATAGGTGTGTTATTAAAATTTTGGTCCAAAGTCCATAAGTTTGTTTTTTATCCACAAAAAAATGTGTATAGAAACTGCCTGCAGATACATATTCTGCCTCAGCTACTGATAGGTCAACTGAGTGTTGATTCCTACTAGACCATGACACTAATGATTTTCCTAAAAAGTGACAAGTCCCTGAGGTGCTTTTTCTATCTATTCTAAAACTTCCAAAGTCAGCATCTGAATATGAAATTAGATTAAAATCAGAAGTTTTTTGATAGATTAGAGATTGAAAAATAGTTCCTTTTAAATATCTAAAAAATATTTTGACACCACTTAAGTGAGAGTTTTTAGTATCAGATTGAAATCTAGAACATAGAGATACTGAATACAATATATATAGCCTTCTAAAAGTAATATATAATAATCTACCAATCATACCTCTATATAATGTTTTGTCAACTTATTTTCCAGTTACATCCAAATCATGTTTTATATAAGTACACATAAGAGTTGTATATGTCTTGTTGTTTTCAAATCCAAATTTCATTAGTAAATCTGTAATGAATTTGATTTTATTTAAAACATTTCCAAAATCCTTTTGATAAATTTTTATTCATAAAAATAAATTTAATTCTCTCATCATATTCATTTTTAATTATTTTGGCATTAAATTTGAAAACTCATGATAATGTTTTTTGTTTGTTGACCTAAAAATTACATAATCAACCTAAATTTGAACCAATAAAATATCATAGTTAATAGTTTTATTAAAAAATGTTGGATCTTCCATCCCAACAGTAAAATCATTTTTTAAAATAATAGAACTTAATCTTTCATACAGGCTCTAAGTGCATGTTTAAGGCCATAAATAGCTTTAGTATATTTAAAAACAAAATTTGGTTTTTGTGAATTTTCAAAACTAGGAGGTTTCTCAACATAAAATTATTCCAATAAGTAACAATTTTAAAAGGCATAATTAGCATCCATTTGAATTAATTTAATGTTTATATGATATGCATAGGCTAAAAGGATTCTTATAGCTTCTAATCTAGTTACAAGTGAAAAAGTCTCATCAAAATCTATTCCTTCATCCAGATTATATCCTTTAGCTACTAGTCTTTCTTTATTACTAGTTATTATTCCTTGATAATATTTTTTATTTCTAAAGACCAATTTAGTTCCTATAAATGGATAGTTATGAGGTCTTTCAAATAAATTCCAAAATTCATTTCTCTTGAACTAGTTTAGTTCTTCTTGCATTGCTATCATCCAACTTTTATCAACTAGGGCTTCTTCAAATGTGTTAGGTTCTAATTGGGATAGAAAGTTAGAGAATTCAACAAGATTTCCTACATTTCTTCTAGGTTTTATTCCAATGTCTAGTTCTCCAATAATAGTTTCTAAAGGATAATTCTTTGGGGTTCTAGACTGTCTAGGTAGTATACTTTTAGGTTCTTCAATGTCATGTTATTCTGAACAGGATTGAATTTCATTGAAATGTTTTTCAAAATCGTATTTTAATTTCTCAAGTCTCATGTTATCATTGGAGTTATATTCAGCAATTTGGTCTTTCCTTTTCTCAAAGGGATATGATTCATCAAATTTCACATGAACTGATTCTTCAACAATCCTTGAATTTTTATTAAAAACTCTACAAGCTTTTGAAGTAGTAGAATATCCTAAGAAAATGCATTCATCATATTTTGGATCATACTTACCAAGGTTTTCCTTGGTGTTTAAGGTATAAACCTTGAATCCAAAACAATAATGTTATTTACTTTAGGTTTTTTTCATTCTAGAGTTTATAGGGTGTCATTTTCAAAATTGGACTAATTAAAACTCTATTCATTATATAGCTGGATGTACTTACATATTATGCCAAGAAATTGGTAGGAAGACTATATTCATTTAGTACAGTCCTACCAATTTCTTGAATAGTTTTATTTATTCTTTTAAAAATTCCATTTTGTTGAGGTGTTCTGGGTGCAGAGAAGGTTTGATTAATACCCATATTTTAGAAAAAAGGAATTAAATTCCAGATTCTCAAATTCTCCCCAATGATAACTTCTTAATAAAATTATTTTAAAATATTTTTCATTTTGGACATCTTTGAAAAAACTGTCAAATATAGTAAAAGCTTCATTTTTATATTTTTGGAAATAAATCTAAGTAAATCTAGAACAGTAATCAAATGAAATAAATAATGATAAATTACCAACCAAACATGTTATTTTTGAAGGTCCAAACAAATCTATATGGATAAGTTCTAGTGGTTTAGATTTAGGAATTTTGTTAACAGTTTTGAAGGATGATTTGTGCTACTTTCCAAATTGATATTCATCACATAATCTATCACTTTCAAATTGGAGACTAGTAAAATCCAAAACTAATTGTTTTTTAGATAACTTATTTAAGGAATATATATTTTAATGTCCAAGTCTTTTATGCTAGATCCACGACTCATTTATCTTAGCAGTTAAGCACTTTACTTTTTGTTTACACAAGTAATTTAAGTCCAGAGTATAAGAATTATTAGTTCTGGGTGCTAAAATTTAAGAAATTTAACTTTAAAAATAGAACAATAGTTTTTAGAAAAATCAATAAAATTACTATTATCATAGAGTTAAGAGATACTATCTGGTTTCATTTCAATCCTTGTACATAGAGAACTTTACTAATTAAGACAACTTTTGGATCTCCAACAGTTCCAATGCCAATAATTTTACCTTTTTCATTATCACCAAATGTGACTAACCATCTACCCTTTTGAGTTAATGTTTTAAAATTAGTTGAATTCTCACTCATATGCATAGAGCAGACACTATCCATATACCTTATTTCAATTCACCTCCTGTGACCTTCTTCCTACAAAGAAATTTAAAGAAAGGTTTTTTTTGGTACCCATATTTTTTTGGGTCCAACAGTGTCTGCCTGCAAAGACCTAGGAATCCAGACTTTCTTTTTTTCCTGATAATAAATAGAATCATATAAACTTCTTGAAACAAAGTGTTTCTTAATCACACTTATTTTCATTTTCCTTAAATAACAGTTTCTAGATATGTGACCTTTTTTCCACAGTAGTTGCAAATTTTACCTTTTGTACTTGGAACAAAATAGTTCTTATATAGTTTGGGTTTCTCCCCTTTACTGCCTATTCCATATCTTTCCGTTTTAATCACATTCTTTCTAATAATTTTATTTTTTAAATTTTCTCCTTTCTAAAAAAAGGGATGCAATTTTATAGGTTTCTTTTTATTTTTACAATGTTTTTATTTTAGTTTCATTACTAGTACAGTTTATGTTTGATGCGTTATATTTTTCAATTAACTCTTGATGTTGTTCAAGAAGTGTGTCTCTTTCTCCAAAAATAATTGTGTGAATAATTTTCAATGATTTATGTTTCTTAAATAAGGAATCATATTTTTCATCTTGCATGCTGCAGTAGGCCACAAGTTTATTATTTGAACAATTAGAACTAGAATCAGAATCCGATGAGTAATAAGATTTTACCTCATCAGCTTCTGCTATAAAGCACATATTTACTTTTAGATTTGATTTTTTTTGAGTCAACCTTTGATGAGTTTCTGGAGTCTTCAGAAACACTCCAAGTATCTTTAATTTCAATTTTGTCTTTCTGCTCATAATTATTATTTTTGTTTAATTTCTTTTTCTTTTCTTCTTTTAATTGAGGACCATCAGGTTTAATGTGACCCATTATCTTACATTCATAGCATCTGAATTCCCTTGGTTCTTTTTTATCCCCTTTAAAGGATTTTCTTAATCCATTCTTCTTTCTATAGAATTTACTAAATTTTCTAGCTAGCTGAGCCAGTTCCACATCTGAATTAGATGAATTAGAATTATCTGATTTCATTTTGATTTTATTCTTCATATTTCTACTCTTCTTTTGTGATGTTACTTTCAAAGAAGTATTTTCTCTCTTGATCAAGAATTTATGCTCATTTTCTTCATCTTGCATATCAACTTCATACATCATAATAGTTTTAATTAACCATCTCATTGTAAGATTTTTTACTAGTGATGATTGTCTAATTGCTACTGATATCCCATTCCATCAAGCTGGTTGTACTCTCAGTACTTTCTAGGATTGATCTACTTGTTTGATAGGATCTCCCAAGGCAGTGATGTAACTAACAATTTCGGTAAGCCTTCTATTCATCTAGGTGATTATTTCTCCTTAAAACATTCTGAATGTATCTAATATCAATTTAGATACGACATACCTCATATTTCTGACATTGTCAATTCATTCATAAGAAACTGAAATTGTCTCCCACATTTCATAAAAAGTCGGGCACAAAGATACTCTATTAAATTCATGTGGTCCAAGACCACATATGATATCATTCTTAGATTTTGAGTTTTTATCATACTCTGCTTCTGTATCAGCACTCCATGTTTCAGGTTTCCCTGTAATCACATAGGGAGTTAGAATTTTCGAGTAGAATTTGTATATAAGGTTCATTATATAAATGATCATCCTTGACTTCTAGCATCCATAATTTTCACCATTGAAGTAGGGATCTTGAACCATTGACATACACTCTCATGTATCTACCATTGTGCTCGGTATAATCCAAAGACATTCATCTTGTTATAGGTTTTACAAAAGCTCCTCATCTGATACCAATTGTTGGTTGGGTTATACCAAATATGCACAGGAGGGGGGTGAATTGTGTCTTTTACAAATTCATCAAAAATCGAAATGATGAACAAGTATGCCCTTTTATCTTTATTAGATTGTTTATGTAGAAAAAAATAAATATTTAAAGGATGCAAGGATGTATAGTGGTTGGGGGAACAGAAGGCCCCTAGTCCATTCCAACAATGATGTACTCCACGAGCTTGGTGATTTTCACTATATGGTCCTCTTTTCAATAGACCATCCAAAATTGAGTGTAGGCAATTGAAACCCTTAAAGGTTGAAGCTAAAAATAGAGCCTTCTAGTTCATACACATAACCCAATAAATAGCTTAGTAAAATAAACCGATTACTCAAAATAAAAAGAGTATTTTTCTTCAAATAATTTCTTGTTGATCTTCACAGTTGCAACAACACACAACTAATAGTAGATAGATCGTCATCTTTAGAAAAGATTTTCTTCAGATAAGGGCTGTTCTGAGTTGATCCAGTAGCAATAGATATATAAATAAATTCATCACCTCCTACAACAATGGATTCACGAAATATCTTTGATGTAGAAATTAGGAATGTTCATTGTGTTTCTTCTTCTTCAGAAAAATAGAGTTTGATAGTTCTTGGTAGTAGAAAATATGTAAATCTCAAATGACTATGTAAAAATGTAGTTGTGGTGAACTTGATAGCTTGTTATATATTTTCTTAATTATTTTCCCTTAATAAATATCATCGATATATTTATAGAATTTTAATGAGCGTTTTCCTTAAAAATTTAGATCCATAAAAGTACCCTTCAGAATCGCGATATTCAAATGTTTGAATGATAGAGTAGTCGTAAATCCCCTGAATATTTTTCATGAAAAGATCCACTTAAATAGATCCTTTGAATAAAAAATAAATGGCTTTGAATTATTCAAATACGTGCTTTAAAATAGGGCATTGAATTTGTCTTGAAATCATCCTAATAATATGCATAAAGACCATTTCTCAATAAATTCATAATTTAAATCTCCAACACCAAACATAGGGTTATACTACCTAGAATACATTCTATGAATGTAAGGTTCACAATGTAAGGTTGATAACGTAAGGTTGATAACGTAAGGTCGATCAACCATACGTTTCGCTTTAACTCTCAAACATACAATACAATATCCATACATTCTTTTTTAGAAAAACATAAGATACATGATCTATAAGCTTCATTATAAATGTAAGGATGGTGATCTATACTTTTATCAACATTCAAATATAAGGTATATGATCCATAATTTTTGATAAAACGTAAGGTTGTTTTCAAAAGTAAGGTTGATGACCCATACTATTAAGAAACAAACATAACATTCCATACTAACGGTGGGTTCTTCTTCCATACTTTTATGATATCTCGAATGAAATGTTCCCTCCAAACGTAGGGTTTTTCTTCCATACCTTTTTCTATAACGTATGGTTTCTTAACCATTCTTTTTTCGATATGCTCTAATGTAAACAATGGATTCCATCTTTATGATACACTCTTCAATGTAGGGTATGAACAGAGTTTCTAGAACACATGAAAGTGATTTCTGAACACGTAGAGAATGAACAGTGTTTCCAGAACATGCTAAAACGATTTCCAAACACTTTTTCAAATATTCCATTCGGATTAAATACTTTAATATTATTCCAAAATAGAGAAATAAAGTTCATTAATTTCCTAAAATATACTCAAAGTAAAATCATTATAATAACAAATAATGGTATTTGTGAACATCAAAATCATCATAAAGAGATAGAGTATTGTTTTCAATGATCTCCCCTTAATAAAATAGAGTGCTTTTGAAAAAAATGCTTTCTTAACACTTGTGACTTGGACTGTTAGGGGATAAATCTTGAGGTTGTGCATCTTGTAGGTCCCAGATGCAGCGGAAGCACGTTGGTGGGTTTTCCCAACTTTACTTTTAATGCTAAACAATGTTCAATCCGAGATCCGTCAAGATATAAAATGCCGAATCTTCAGAATATATCAAAGAATGAAAAGAAAAGAAGAGTCCCAGAACCCTTGAGGAGGATCATCATATGTTGATTATAATTAATTTAATTCATGCATAAGAATTACCTCATTGGAATTCTTTCTTCGTTGATGTATCTGGTCACGATTCGGTGAGCCGTCGTTGCATCGTAGAATCCAAGTGTAGGATTCCTCTAGTAGTGATCCACACGTGTGTCATGTATCTCCGGACGTCGCCGAAGGGATCTCCGGGTGCTAGCACAGAAGAACCTTCACTTTCGATGTCCGCCTTCGACCGCCTTGATCCAGTGGAGGATCTTGCTCTCGTAACTTGAGGGCGTTCTTGGTGGAAAGGGAATTATCTCTTTGGCTTGAGAGTATTTCAAAATCCGTTATACACAACAGTGGATCTCCAAAATGTTGGGGTTGCGAGGATATTTATAATTGGGATTGAGGTTAATAGAGTTATGACAATAAATAAACGCATTACGCGTTTTATTTATTTCATTAACTCTTATTGAAAACCCCCATGTCAAATTATTAAATCCTTGACATGCGCCCACGCTGATTATAATAAATATCATTTAATAAAACAATATTAAATCCTCAAAATCGAAACTGGAAGAACTACACGGCATGCAATAATTAATACACGGTGTGTACTTGTTTTCCATAAAACTAAACGGCGTGTATATTTAATATACACGGCATGTACTTTTATTTACCATTTTTCTACACCACATTTATTAGACCTTGAGTAATGACTATTTATTTCTTAAATAAATGTAACTGTATTACTCGCTAATAAATATATTATTTTTTCCACAATATATTCTCTTGAATAACTAGTGTCAAAATAAATGCGATCAGACATCCTTAAATAATTATTAAACCACTTTCGGGAATAATATTTATTTAACTTGTTAAATTAATATTTAACTAATATACATGGACACACTTAGTTTGTGACCCTATAGGCCTCTTTCTCAGTGGCATTATGCTGAGCCAGCCTAAAGTCCAAGGTTAGCATCTAGAAACACGCCAAGGCACCCATAGAGAAAGAAGTTAACGCCGAAATGAAGTGTCACCTCCTACGAACGCTTACCGTGTAATATTATCCCTTTGTCTCGATATCTCCAATCAAGCGGGTTTCATGCTAGTGCCATCAACTCATGTGCTTGATTATTCTTTCTTTGATTTCCTGGAATTGAACTTGCCCATACCTTACCATGGCCATGGATTTATTTAGGCTGTATCAATTCCATCAAAGGGCCTGATATATCTACTTCCGTTATGGAACGGAAGGGACAAATCCTTTCTCGCATTATCTATTAATGCGATATTACTCGTGACACACCAAACGTATCCTACCTCACTGCAAAAAGTGTGTCATCACAGTTTTCAACAATACATCTAAGTGCGCGAGTTGTAATACCCATTGATAATAATATTAAATTCTAAGGACCAATACACACGTCTGCAGAAAGGAACATCCAATGACACTATGAAATGTGGATTTCCTACTGGTGGGTCTCGTTCTCATAATATCCTCCTGGATATTACCAAGGGCGCACACCATGAGAAGGTGCCTCAATGTTTTATGAGTCCTCACCCCCAATGACCTGTATTATTTGTGTCCCTAAAATAATATCATCCGGCTATAGAACATACATTCAAGAACAGTGTTATGGCACTTCCGGGTTCTCATCATAGCAGGGATCAGCTACGACCCTGTAATGCAACAGTTGTCCTTAGGATATTATCACATGACATGTCACGCAGAAGAACAATCAAGATGTGATAAGGATTTTATTTAATGAATAAAGTACAAAGTAGTTGGTTCTAGACCACGAACTCCAACATACTCCCACTTGGACTATATCCAACTGCTAACAACCTTTAACCCGCTAGCTCCCACATGATATTCATTCTTCTGCTGAGATAGGCCTTTAGTCATGGGGTCCACCACGTTCTCTTCCATGGAAACTCTGCTCACTACAACTTCACCCCTTTGATAGAAATACCTCAAGAGGTGATACTTCCGGAGTATGTGCTTTGTCCATTGATGTGTCCTTGGTTCTTTTGCAAGAGCCACCGCTGTAGTATTATCACAATACAATGTAATGGGATCTTTACTGCTAGGCACCACATCAATCTCTTGGATAATGTTCCGAATCCAGAGGGATTCCTTGGCTGCATCAGAAGCTTCTATATACTTGGACTCCGCTATAGAATCGACGACAACTGGCTTCTTTGAACTCTTCCATCTCAGAGCTCCTCCATTGAGTCAGAAAACATATCCAGATTGTGACTTTAGATCATTATGATCTGTTTGAAAACCAGAATTAGCATACCCTCTGATGACAAACTCCTCGTCTCCTCCATACACCAGGAACATATCCTTAGTTCTTCTCAGATACTTAAGGATAGTCTTAACAGCAGTCCAATACTGTTATCCTGGATCTGCATGATATCTACCTATCATGCTTAGTGTATAGGAAACATCAAGCCTGGTACATAACATGACATACATGATGGATACTATAGACAAAGCATATGAGATCTTGCTCATCCTATCTTTCTACTATTGTATCTGGGGAAACATTTTCTTAGAAATATATAAGCCATGTGACACTGGAACCAATCCCCTCTTTTATTTTTCCATACTAAATCTCTTTAGTATCTGGTCAATGTATATACCCTGACTTAGTACAAGCAGCCTCTTTGGATCTGTCATGAATGATCTTGATCCCTAGAATGTAGGTTGCTTCTCCTAAGTCCTTCATGGTGAAACACTTGTTCAACCAGTACTTAACTGACTGTAAGGATGTTATGTCATTTCCAATAAGCAATATGTCATCAACATATACCACTATGATGACGACCGCATTCCCATTAAACCACTTATAAACACATGGCTCACATTCTTTCTTAATGAAACCAAATTCCTTTATGGATTCATCAAATCGAATGTTCCACGACCTGGATGGTTGCTTCAATCCATAAATGGATTTCTGCAACTTGCAAACCCGTGTTTCTTTACCTGGTGTCACAAACCCTTCTGGTTGTGTCATATAGACATCTTCCTGAAGGTTCCCGTTAAGGAATGCTGTTTTGACATCCATCTGCCAAATCTCGTAGTCATGGTAAGCTTTTATGGAAAGTATGATTCTTATGGATTTAAACATGGAAACTGGAGAGGAGTTTTCATCATAGTAAATTCCTTGACGTTGTGTGAATACTTTATCCACTAGCCTTTTTTTATAGGTGATGACTTGACCTTCCATGTCCATATTTCTTTTGAATAACCATTTGAATCCAATAGGCTTTACCTCAACTTGCTTATCGACCAGAACCCAAACATGGTTCTGATACATGGAATCCATCTCAGAATTCATAGCTTCTAGCCATCTTGCAGTTTCTAAGCTTTCTACTACTTCCTTGTAGGAGAGAGGTTCATCATTGTCCAACAATAATGATTCACCATCCTCGGTGATTAGGAAACCAAATCTCTCTGGTTCCCTTACCTCTCTTGAGCTCCTACGCAATACTTTTGTTTTTGGAACCTCTTCCACGGGGACCTGTGGAACTTGTTCCTGTACCAACTCCTGTGTATCTTGAGCATCAACTTCGTCGAAGTCAATCTTGCTCCCAATATCATTCTTGAGGATGTGCTCCCTCTCAAGAAAGACAGCTTGTCTGGTGACAGTCACTTTCTGGTCTTGAGGGTTATATAGGTAATATCCTTTCATTTCCTTGGGATATCCTATAAAGATACACTTCGTGCCCCGGGGTGCTATTTTGTTTCCTAAGAAGGATTTAACAAATTCCTCTCATCCCCATACATGTGTGTGCGACAAAGTGGGTTTCCTTTCATTCCATAACTCGGATGGAATTCCATTTGCCACCTTAGTTGGTACTCGGTTTAATGTGTATGCTGCAGTTTGTAATGAATATCCCCAAAAGGATAATGGAGGATCCACATGACTCATCATCGACCTCAACATGTCCAAAAAGGTGTGGTTCCTCCTTTCACTAACACCATTACACTATGGTGTATAAGGAGGAGTGAGCTGAGATAGAATCCCAGACTCCCGTAGAAGATCGATGAACTCTTGGTTCAGATATTCTCCACCTCGATCCGATCGAAGCTTCTTTATCTTCTTACCAAGCTGATTCTCTACTTCATTCTTGAATTCCTTAAATTTCCCTAAGGACTCTGACTTATACCTCATTAAGTAGACAATGCCATATCTACTCAAATCATCAGTAAAAGTAATGAAGTAAGAATATCCACCTCTAGCTTCTACTGGAAATGGTCCACACACATCCATGTGTACCAATCCTAGAAGCTCTGTGCCCCTTTCACCATGTCCACCAAAAGGCGTCTTGGTCATTTTTCCTTGTAAACAAGCATGACATCTATCAAGTGGTTTTAGCTCAGTAGAGTCTAAATAGCCATATTGGCAGAGCTTTGTCAAAACGCTTCTCGTTCACATGACCATGGTAGTGATTCCATAACTGGGTGATGTATGAGTCATGTGAGTTTGTTTCGTTATCGATTTCCAACACTTGGTTTTCGTAATTCAATACATAAAAACCATAATTTAAATGTGTCATACCATAACATACGTTGTTCTTATAAAAGAGACAACCCTTATTTCTAAATTTGAAAACAAATCCATCCATATCCAAACAAGATACAGAAATTATGTTCTTGGTAACACTAGGCACATAATAACAATTATGTAAAACCAAAATCATCCCAGTCGACAATGAGAGGTGGTAGTCGCCAATAGACAATGCAGCCAGCCTTGTTCCATTGGAAGCTCAAAGATCCACCTCTCTTCTAGCGATCTTTCTAAATCTACTTGGTTCCTGCATTTTAATACAGATGTAAGCCTCAGAAGCTGTATCTAATACCCAATGTATAGAAATAGAAAGATTTCACTCGATAACAAATGCACCTTTAGCGTCCCCACGCTTCTGGGTGTAGTTCCTCTTCCAGTGGCCCTGCTTTCCACATGAAAAATACACAGCCTCCCATTCCTTACCCTGCCTCTGGATCTTCCCCTTCTTGGAGGGATGGTTCTTGGGGGCGTCATATCGTTTATAAGTCTTTGTCCCCTTTGCCTTGTCCTTCCTTTTCTTGTTCACCATAAGAACCACGGGTTTGTTACGCCCCATGTCCTTATCTACCTGGCGAATCAAGGTCAGAAGCTCCAATAGAATCTTCTCATTTCCACTCATGTTATAGTTGACAATGAAGCTAGATAAGGTCTTGGGCAGTGATGATAGGATGAGATCTGTACGCAACTCATTCGGGAATTTAATCCCTAAGATTTCCAAGCGTTCAATGTATCCAATAAGCTTGACTACATGAGGCCCAGCTGGTGCAGAATCTCCAAGATTCGTGGTAATCAAAGCATTGGAGATCTCATACCTCTCATGTCTCGCCTTCTCTTGGTAGAGATCTTTAAGGTGAGACATCATGCTATACGCGTCCATGTTTTCATGTTGCTTCAAGAGCTCATTATAAAAGGACGATAGCATGAAACACTGGACATCTGTGGCATCATCCATGTGTTTCATGTAGAGAGATAATTACTCATCACTAGCCTCTTTCCCAGGCACAACTGGAATAGGCTCTTCCAGCACATATAATTTCCTTTCGTGGCGAAGGATGATGCGTAAACACCTCTGCCACTCTTGGAAATTGGTGCCGGTGAGAAGGTTTTCTTTTTCGAGTATGGTGCGCAATGATATGTTTGAAGTCATTTTCTTTCTGTTTCTACAAATTAATATGAGAAAAGGTTTAATACTTTTTTAAAAAATTTGAGACAAATAAATTAATTAATACTTATTAGTCTCTCATTATTTTATCGAAATCCAATAGCCCTCACCATTGACTCTGGAATATTCTGTTGTGTGAATATTCTAGTGGCAAGGATCCATATTTCCCTTTGCATTACCCCAACTAGGTTTGGTCAAGCAACTTGATGGTTTTTAGGTAGGCATTCCAAATGCCAACTGCATTAACTCGCAACTCCTTGATCCACTGAGTGGACTCCCCAATCTGGAAATCCATTTTGGATTTATTCAACCTTTGCCTCTTGGTCACACCAAGTCCTACTGTGGCAGTCAACCCTTGATGCGAACCAAGTCAAGTCAACCCAAAACCTTGAATTAGAATTCCCCAATAATTGAAAGCACCCCAACTAGGGTTGGTCAAGAACTTTAAACTATGGTTCGATTCTAACCAAGATTATGGAAGGCTATGCCGACTTAATATTTATTTTGAGGGATTTTATCCTTATACATAAATTTCTATTTTATTATCTTTGATTATATGCTTGTTAATATTAAGTGGGATATACTTAAGTGATTAACCATGTCTATGATAATATTTACGTATAAGCTGGTTTTATTTTATTTCTATCTTGCATGCTCGTTTCATTCATTAATTGTGTGATCGTGACATCACACCCACAATAAATAAACCATGAAACTGACAGAAATAAAATAAATGGTATGATCATGAGATTTTCTATTTGTTATTTTATCTAGCGGTTGATAAATTAACCCAAGACCTAGGGGAGAAACACTTTGAATCTTTCGGGTTTGTTTTTACAGCTTTCCACCTGTCCACCTTTGTATCTCCTTGGATTGGTTTCACCATGGCTCCTGACTTGAGATGCCTCCACTAGCATGGTAGCTCCATCCATTACATATGAATTTATCTCACACGCAGGTGCGGGGTAAAAGGGGGTTTTACATAAAATAATCCTTGGGCGCGCATGACCTACATATTAATGAGGAGATGGCTCGCAGGCCAACAAATTTAATTTAAATAAATAAATTAAAAAAAATCCATTCACATACAAAGGTCTCGGTTTAGCTCATGATCATCCATACATGCAACGATATTTATGCATAAATAAAAAAACTAGAATTCAATTCTTTAATCGTTCTTGTTTATGATAAATCATGCTCGAATCAATTAATTATCTTTAATTAATCAATCCTTTTATCTTAAATCCCTTTTCATAATTTCCTTGAGATTCTCATCCATCATAATTTTAAACAAATGAATTCATATAAAATTATCCTTGTACGTAACTTGTACCTTGGAGAAAACACAGTGAATTCACATTTATTACGCATATGTTAAATTAAACACATATATATAAAACACCTATCACGTGTTGTGACTCAGCTTTATGCCTGCACCATGGTACACGTTTCAAGGGTTTGTATAATATAATAGTAAATTTTAATAAATCTGCGTAATTTGGGTGAGTACACGGCGTGTAGTTCCGACTACACGGCGTGTACTTTTCTTCACCGTCCATCCGATGTACACGCCCGGGGACAGGGCGTGTTAATGTACATCGGAAATTTTCAGAGTACACGGCATGTACAGTGGGACACAAGCCGTGTAGTTTCCGCGTTACACGGTTTCCAGCCGGGCATGCCATGTATGGAGTACATGACCCAACCCTAACCCGAATGGACTACACGCCGTGTTCATTGGACCACACGGTGTGTATTCCGAAAACTGTGTGCCACCTGTTTCTGGTCAACACACGGTGTCTTAAATTCTTAGAAAGAATCCAATACACGGCCTGATTTGGTGGATCAGTCAATGCATTGAACCTAGACTACACGGCATGTTCTTCCGAATACACGCCGTGTATTCTGGTCTTATACGGCCAAAAACATTTGGCTCTTCCAGATGAGTTCCTTTATTTTATTTTAATCAAAATTAAAAGAAAAATTCGTTTCTGTGAGGTGAACGAGAAACGAGGGAGGGATGAATAGATCTTGATATTCAGATTTCCAGAATGATTAAACTTGAATTGAAATAACTAAATTATTAAATGCGTAAATTACCAACGAAAAACTAAATAATTATAATCAACGATATGACCCGCTCTGATACCACTTGTAGGTTCCGGGCGCAGCGGAAGCACGTTGGTGGGTTTTCCGAACTTTAATTTTAACATTAAACAACGTTAAATCTGAGATCTGTCAAGATATAAAATGCCGAATCTTCGGAATAGAATGAAGAATGAAAAGAAAATAAGAGTCCCTGAACCCTTGAGGAGGATCATCATATGTTGATTATAATTAATTTAAATAATGCATAAGAATTAGCTCGTTGGAATTCTTTCTTCGTTGATGTGTCCGGTCAAGATTTGGTGATCCGTCGTTGCGTCGTAGAATCCAAGTGTAGGATTCCACTAGCGGTGATCCACACGCATGTCACGTATCTCCAGATGTCGCCGAAGGGATCTCCGGGTGCTAGAGCGGAAGAACCTTCACTTGCGATGTCCACCTTCGACCGCCTTGATCCGGTGGAGGATATTTCTCTCGTAACTTGAGGGTGTTCTTGGTGGAAAGGCAATTCTCTCATTGGCTTGAGAGTATTTCCAAATCCGTTGTGCACAACAATGGCTCTCCAAAATGTTGGGGTTCCGAGGATATTTATAATCAAGTTTGAGGTTAATAGAGTTATGACAATAAATAAACACGTTTCACGTTTTATTTATTTCATTAACTATTATTGAAAACCCCCATGTCAAATTATTAATTCCTTGA